>JAJAGP010001039.1:0-244799 GCA_025084515.1 Ancistrus triradiatus
AGTCCGTGGTGCCCAGCGATTTCCCCAAAACATCACTGCTCTAGAGGAGATCTGCATGGAGGAATGGGCCAAAATACCAGCTACAGTGTGTGCAAACCTGGTGAAGACTTACAGGAAACGTTTGACCTCTGTCATTGTCAACAAAGGTTATGTTACAAAGTACTGAGTTGAACTTTTGTTATTGACCAAATACTTATTTTTCACCATAATTTACAATTAAATTCTTTAAAAATCCTACAATGTGATTTCCTGGATTCTTTTTCTCATTTTGTCTCTTATAGTTGAAGTGTACCTATGATGAAAATTACAGACCTCTCTCATCTTTCTAAGTAGGAGAACTTGCACAATCAGTGGCTGACTAAATACTTTTTTGCCCCACTGTACATTAAACTACAGTTGGGCAGTCATTAACTTAAAGCCTATTTTATAATAAAGTGTTGAATATTTAATGTAATTTATTGAATAATGAATAGAAAGTGAATAAACAAAAACAAAATGGTTAGCGTATTGGTAACTCAAGTACCGCGCTCCTGCCCAGATGCCCAGCATCTGTGGGAGAGTATTATACATAGTGCTTGCCTGAAATCCAAAATTCAGAACATGGTTTCTGCTGAATGTGTATTTATGTGTATTATCGAATTTCCATTGATTCCCACTCGGCATGTTTCCATTCCATCATTTTAGATTGGTCCTCATGGTCCAGCACTGATATTTGGGAGAAGGACCGCACCCAAAATTCCACCAAGCTCCCCTTTGTATAACATGTATTCCTTCCATACTCCTTGGTAAAATATTTTGTATAAAGTCTTACACTGGCTGCATGCTTCTACACTTGGCACTATATTCTCCTCAAACAACCTCAAGACTTCCACATCTTTGACTTATTCTAAGTCTCTGCTTTTACTCTTTCATCGAAGGGATAACTTGCTTACAAAGCCTATCACTGGATTTCCTCACGCCAAGAACTCAAATCACTGGTCTCTCAAGCATACTAGAACAAAGTTCTGATAATGGCTCGAGACGCAGCTTACATCTATTTACTGAAGTTTTGGGAGTCTGGCTGTCTAGCATAAAGAAATAGCCGCCAAGAAGTCTAGCCCAAAGTTCTCAACCACCCCATCCCCCTATACAGTTCCACAATCACTAGTCATGCCATTACTAGTTGACTGTCAGGGCAAACAAATATCTGGCTGCCTCAGTAAATAAGCTACAACTACATTGTGGTTCAATTTTCCTCCAGGACAATGATCCGAAACATGACCAAATCCACACATGACCACAGAATCAAGCTTTTGTAATGGCCAGCCCAGTCTTGAAATCCCACTGAAAGTCTGTGGGCTGATGAGGAGAATCCACAAGGATGCTGGAGAATCTGGAGTGATTTGGGGTTTCTGCTGTTTTCTCAATGAGCATTATAGGAGAAGACTTAAGTGTTTTATTTTAGGAAGGCCTCACAAAGTGCTAATTACAAGGATGCAAATAATTCCGGAGCTGACAGCATGAGGGAACTTTTGTTCCTCTTCAAATACTGATCAAGGTCCTGATGGGTCTTTTTTCGCAGTTTTTGTGAGATTGGAGGAAAGCTTATATAACCAAAGGAACATTATAACACACCATACTTACAAATGCTACACTATATGGACAAAAGTTTTGGGACACCTACACGTCGCACCTACAGGTGCTTTTATGACACCCCAATCGAAATCCAGAAGCATTAATATGGAGCTGGTCCCCTTTTGCAGCTATAACAGGTGGAATCTGCGAAAGGGGACCAGCTCCATATTAATGCTTTTGGATTTCGAGTGGGGTGTCTTCTATTAAGGCTTTCTACAAGATTTTGGACTGTGTCTGTGGGAATTTTTGTCCATTCATTAAGAAGAGCATTTGTGAGGTCAGACACGGATATTTGACAAGAGGGCATGGCTTGCAGTCTTCGTTCTAGTTCATCCCAAAGGTGTTCGATAGGGTTGAGGTCAGAGCTCTGTCTGGCCCAGTCACGTTCCTCCAAACCAAACTCACCCAATCATGTCCTATTGACCTGGCTTTGTGCAGTGGGACAGTCATGCTGGAAGAGAAAAGGTCCTTCCCCAAACTGTTCAAAATGTCTTGGTATGCTGAAATATTAAGATGTCTGTTTACTGGTACTAAGGGGTTTAGGCCAAAGCTTGAAAAACAAATCCATAGCATTATCCTTCTTCCACCACACTTTACAGTTAACACAATGCAGTCAGGCAGGTAACGTTCTCCTGGCATTCTCCTGGTATAACCACTCCATCTGACTCTTGATATTATCCGGGGTGATGTAAGGCTTGCATGCAGCTGCTCAGCCATGGAAAACCACACCATGAAGCTCCTGGAGCACAGTTTTTTGTGCTGATGTTGATGCCAGAGGACATTTTATTGAGTCACTTTGGTGACGTTTATGCACTATGCACCTCGGCACTTGGTGACCCTACTTTGTAACTTTCCATGATCTGACACTTTATGGCTGAGTTGCTGTGGTTCCTAAATACTTCCACTTTTCAATAATACCACTCACAGCTGATTGTGGAACATCTAGGAAGGAAGACTTTCAAATTTAGAATTACCCAGTCTTTCACAAATGTTTATAAAGGCAGACTGCATGGCTAGGTCTTTGATTTTATACACAAAGGGACTGAATGAAACACCTGAATTCAATGATTAAGACGTGTGACCCAATACTTTTGTCCATGTAAAGTAATATACCTGAGTGGAAAGACCTGCTCATCGTCATCTTGGCACTTAAAAGGAGTGCAACACCAGCCAAACATTGCTGAGCATTCAGTCTGCTCGCGCTGATGATGCATGTGTTTAGTAAGGCATTGTGTTTAATAAAACTTTCTGCACCAGAGACTGCACTGTTGTGTGACACTAAAGCTGCTCTACTACAACAACTAATGCATCTGGCAAGGTGATATATGGGTTAAGTATGTTAATTACCTTAATAATATATCATAACCTTATCAGACCACTGACATATAACAATGACACTTATTTGAAAACAAACAATAGCCACAACAACAACCACAATGACAACAATAATAATAATTTTGATTTCTACCATATAGCCCAACATTACAGTGTATCTTTTTGGTCATATCACTTGCCTTTAGTTTAGCAATTAGGGAAACACTTCATAATGAAATATTTTGCTAATACTTCTACAACAACAATAATAGTAATTTGGAGTGGCACACTGATGAATAAACATGATATACTAAAAACGTCTTCCAGTATTCCAGTTGTTGTTGTTAAGTAGCAAAATATATAAAGTAGCGAAATAAATGGCTAAATATCTGTATAGTTTGCCACTGCTGTACTTTGTATTAGTATATCGTTATTTTTTCTAATTAGCTTTGGGTCTATCTGAGCGGCTGGATTCCGAATGGCTTCCTGTTTAACATGAAGTCCACTACATGGTAGGGGGGATTATTTATTTCACACCCTCTATAGTGCACTTATAAAGGGTGTTCGCAACCATTCGGTATACGGCCGCAATGTTGTGGTTTATAGGTATTAAAATATGAATGAATAGAGGCGAAGGCAAGGATTATAGACTCGCCTCATACTTTATGTGAAAGAAGCTGCTATAAAGAACCTAAAGGCAACAGAAACTCGACAGACTCCGGGTAGCGTCTCTATCCGGGGCGTTTCCTGAAACTGGAGACCGAGCGTGGAGAGGGAAAGATGGGGCAGGACGGCATAGATTTCCCGGTGGCTGTGGTTTTACCGGCGGCTGGTTGTGGAGAAAGAACGGGGCTGCCAACACCGAAACAGTTCTGCACCTTCCTCAACAGACCTCTTATTAGTTACACCATCGAAACATTTGAGAGGTATCTACCCTACAATGTATACATTATGCGACTCGGATTCTAATTCAGCGATTTTCTCTATAATTCCAGTTTCGAACGTCTTTTGTCACAAAAACAATAGGCAACTATTGTTGCCACATCCAGCCTGTCTTGCGGTATGTTCACGCCTCGTGAAACCAGATGTGTGTGTGTTTTGTTGGAGCAGATTTAAGCGCAAGGTATTCTGGGTCATGTAGTTCTTGCAGTGTGTGCTGCAGTTAAGAGTCCGGTGGTACACTATTGTAGGACTACTTTGTGACTAGAATTAGGTTACACTGACCTGCTATTTTATTAAGCAGCACTTACCTTGTACTCGGTGACCATTTTATTTGTGGGTTTGAATCCTGGTCCTGCTATCTACTGCTGTTGGTCAGGTGAACAAGGCTCATCTGATGTATCATGGCTGACCCAGTGACCTCAACTTTGTATCAACCTGAAATACGCAAAGAAAGTTGTTTAGCTGTGTTACGCACCAACACATTTTTCCCTTACGTTTATGCAGAAAGAAAAATGCCTGGCAGTCCCCCAGGGGGCAGAGGAATCTGTGGCCACTGATTTTACATGACTTTACCCATTGTTTTTGACCAGTTCAGCCATAACTGCCAGACTGTGGTGGTCAGGGCTAATGTGTTTTCTTCAGTCTCTTTAAATGCCACATGAAACTATCCCGGAAATGTCCGGTGAATAGAATTATAGCCTTGTCTTCTTGCTCGATGGCAAACGTGACACTCCTAAGATCTAAAATATGTACACATGGCAAACAGCTGTCCTCAAGCTGCCACATCTAAATGTGGCCGACTTTATCTTGGGCAGACGCAATGCCTTTGTAGTGGTTACCACTATATTTTTCTTTCTGTTGACCTTCCATGTAGGTGCACGTCTTTTGTGGTATACTGACTGTAATCCATCTGATGCTGTGTACAGTTTGCCAGACCCTCCACCCCACCTTTCAATGGCAAGGGGCCATCGATGATCAGGGGATATTTGGGGGTCTTCTTTACACATCAGTAACATTGGCATGTTATTTTTGGGTTTGTTTTCTATGAGTGCATGAGGTGCAGCAGTGTTACTGGGCTTTGTATGCTTACTGTGGTGGCTTAGTGGTTAAGGCTACTGGGCTGTGGACCAGAAGGAACAAATCCTACCTCTGCCAAGTTCTACCTTGGGTCCTTCAGCAAGGCCTTTAACCCACAATTGCTTGGACTGTAAGTCGCCCTGCGTTAGGGTGTCTGCTAAATGACTAAATGTAATTAGTACAGTAAAAATACAGTATTATTGTCTTATATGCTATAGTTTTATATTCCCTGTTTTTATAACATATAATGCACAACTAACATATGATGCACAATTTCAAGTGTAGAAATAAAATAAGGAAATACAGTGGTGCTGAAAGTTTGTGAACCCTTTAGAAGTTTCTATATTTCTGCATAAATGTGACCTAAAACATTTTCACACAAGTAGATAAAGAGAACTCAGTTAATCAAATGAGACATAAATATTATACTTGGCCATTTATTTAAAATGATCCAATATTACATATTAGTGAGTGGCTATAAGTATGTGAACCTTTTCTTTCAGTATCTGGTGTGAACCTTCAGTTGCTTAGAAGTTACCCTGGGGTCCTTTGTCACCTCGCCAACTATTACACGCCTTGCTCTTGGAGTGATCTTTGTTGGTCGACCACTCCTGGAGAGGGTAACAATGATCTTGAATTTCCTCAAATTGTACAGGTTTTGTAACCTTTTCCAGCCTGATGAGCATCAACAACTCTTTTTCAGAGGTCCTCAGAAATCTCCTTTGTTCGTGCCATGATACACTTCCACAAACATGTGTTGTGAAGAGCAGACTTTGATAGATCCCTGTTCTTTAAATAAAACAGGGTGCCCACTCACACCTGATTGTCATCCCATTGATTGAAAACACCTGACCTGATTTCACCTTCAAGTTAACTGCTAATCCTAGAGTATCGCATACTTTTGCCACTCATTAATATGTAATATTGGATCATTTTCCTCAATAAATAAATGACCAAGTATAATATTTTTGTCTCATTTGTTTAACTCTGTTCTCTTTATCTACTTTTAGGACTTGTGTAAAAATCCGATGATGTTTTAGGTCATATTTATGCCGGAATATACAGGAGTAATAGTCAATACACATGATATAAGAGTAATAGTCTACATATTATTGTATTTTATTTCTTATATTTTCTTTAAATATTTTCTTTCTATAAATTTGATTTAGCTTCTGTTTATGTAAACAATTACCATAGACCTATTAATTGGATAACTTGGTTTAAGTCTTACATATATCATCTACGCTGCTCAAAAAGGTTAGGTCTCTTTTTTAGTGTTGGTTCTCCCAAGGTTTATTTTTTATAACATTTGGGGAGATTTTCTTTGCCACTGTTGCCCTAGGCTTGCTCAGTTAGGAACTTGGACTTAGATAATTGTAAGGCTGCTTTGAGACAATGCTCCATTGTCAGCACTATAGAAATAAATTTGACTTTGACTTTAAAGTAATGTAAATGCAGCCCATTATTAGACAAACTTTTTGGTAAAACAAACAAATAAATAAATCATAAACTAAAAAGTGCCCCTAATGGAGGAGTTTAAGTATCTCATTATTTAGTTCATGATGGGATGGAAAACATTGAAAAATGGAATGGGTCAGGATTAAGTTATTGTTCTGTTTATCTGCTTTGTTTACTGGTCGTTTTATCCTCACGTGTGATCATGATATTCTTTCGACAGTGGTAGCGTCAGAAATTAGGTTCCTATGCAGGATTCCATGGTTAACTCTTCATTATGGGGTGAGGAGGTTCTAAGTCCGAGGGAGCCTCATAGTACAGCTGCTGCCCCTTTGGATTGAGTGCAGCCAGTTGTAGTGGTCTGGGAATCTCCCGAGGATGCTCCCTGCTTGGCACCCATTATAGCTGTTCCAGGCACATCCCTCTGGACAGAGACCCCTGGGCAGACCTAGGACCCGCTGAAGGGACTATACCTCAGAGGTGACATGGAAATGTTTGGCGATCTCCCAAGAGGAACTGGAATCTGTGGCCGGGGATCTGTGGCCACCAATTGTATGTTATTTTGCCCATTGTTTTCTACCAGTTTAGCCACAATGAAGCCTGTTCCTGACTTTACAGCTTCCAGACTGTGATGGTCAGGGCTAATGTGTTTTCTCCAGTCTTTTTAAATACCACATTAAAATTTTATGTCATGGAAATGTCCGGTGAATAGAATTATGGCCCTGTCTTCTCACATGATGACACACGCGACACTCCTAAGATCCAAATATGTACACATGGGAGACAGCTGTGCTCAAGCTGCCACATCTAAATGTGACCGACTTTATCTTGGACAGAACCATTGCCTTTGTAGTCAGCCTCGTCCCAAGAGGAACACAAGGGAAATGAGGATAATGTGAAGCGTACACAATAACAACACAATGCATGCTGACTGCCATGATATACTGTGCACATGTTTAGTTTCTACCAAAACAAATGCACCAGTTGCCTATTTGTTATCTACTACATCTAACTGATGGATTACTTTGTCTCCCCGCTTCAGCACTAGACCAAAGCACCCGTTTCATTGTTTCCAACAGAATCCAGTGGATCCAGAGAATTATTGTCGTGGCTGCCAAGGAGAGCCGTGACCAGATGCTGCACATTCTTCACAAGTTTCATCACGCAAAAGTAAACGTAGTTGAAGGGGGGACCACAAGGCATCGGTCCATATTTAATGGCCTGCAGGCATTTAGTGAGAGCACAGAGGGTCCGACACTGCCAAGACCCAAAGTGGTTATCATCCATGATGCTGTGCGGCCATTTGTGGACGAGGACTTTCTGCTAAAAATCACACTGGCAGCTAAAGAGCATGGGGTAAGACCAGTCTGAATGCAAAGTTTATCATTCTTTTATTTATTTTTCTATACTTGCTTAATCCAATTCAGTGTTGGGGCCTATCTGGCAGCAAAGGGTTCCAACCCTAGGCATTTTACCAATGTTTCTCAGGGCACATGTAAAGTGGGAGGGATCTGGAGTACCTGGAGAAAGTCTATATGGGAGAACATGCAAAATTCAAACAAACAGCTCCAGACTGGGATATGAACCCAGGACTCTGGAACTGTGTTCTAACCACAGTGGTGCTTGAAAATTTGTGACCCCTTTTTGCATGTTCTACAGTATATTTCTACATAACTATGGCGTCAGCATGATCAGATTTTGACACAAGTCCGAAAAGTAGATAAAGAGAAACCAGTTAGACAAATGAGACAAAAATATTTTACTTTGCTACAGCTTCAACTCTGGGATGTAGAACTCTAGGGCATCAGATCCATCCACATCACTTCTACTAGATTAAGGTCAGGACTTAACTTTCTAAAATTTTAAAATATTAACTTCTTCTTTAAACATTCTTTGGAGGAACCACTTGTGTGCTTAGGGTTGTGCTGCATGACCCACATTCTCTTTCGATTCAATTCATGGACACATGTCCTGATATTTTCCTTTAGAATTTGCTGTTATAATTCAGAATTGTTCCATTAATTATGACATTGTGTCCTGGCCCAGATGCAGCAAAACAGGCCCAAATCGTGATACTACCACCACCATGTTTCACAGATGCGATAAGTTCATGTGCTGGAATGTGGTGTTTTCTTATCTCCAGACATGATACTTCTCTGTGGAGTCCAAACTCTTTAGAGATGGTTTTGTAACCTTTACAGCCTGATGAGCATTGACAGCTCTTGTTCAGATGTCTCCTTTTTCATGCAGTGATACACTTCCACAAATGTGTAGTGAAGGTCAGATTTTGATAGATCCCTGTTCTTTTTTTTTACCTTATTTGACTGTGACAGCCATACCTGGCTAGACCTAGTGGATAAACCACTTTATATCCTTTATGTTGACCAAAGGCATTTCCTCTGAGTTTGTGGACGAAACATACTTTTTCTCTTAAATAATTTCTGGCATGTAAAGCATTAAGGAAGCTGTTTTTGTTTCACTGTACCACAGTGCCACCAGTGAATCAGCATTTCTATTCTGGTGATTCATTGCAATTGTCTAAGGATGGCATACTGGCCATACTACACATACTAAACTCGGTATGTGGTAAGAAAACAACAGAATTCCAGCATGCCAAAGATACCTGGAAGGCATAGCACTGTATTTTGTCCTATTGCATCCTCAGTCATTTAATCTGGAGCCACCTCACTTACAATTTGCTGTAAACAGACTAGACAAAGACCTTTAAGAACTTAATTCCGTTGTCTGGTATCCTCCAGAAAAGGGTAGGTTTTCCATTTAGGCCTGGTTCAACATAAGAACATCTCAATTCCTCTCAATTCATCGTTCATAATGCTCTTTTTCCGTAAATGGCCGCAATCATGAAAAATGTTTGTAGTCCCAAAATGTTAGTAAGTTAGTTAGTTAGTCCTTGTCACTGTTAACTTTGGCTGCTCATTTGAGGTCTACTCTCAGTTCAGCATCCAGACCAATCCTGGAGAGTTTATATAGGGTGTGTTCCTTTATCTGGAAATTGCATACACTAATGAATTTACCTACTGGCTAGTGTGTTTGTAAAATGAGCTACTGATCCATTAAGGCATTTCATTCTGGAGCCTATCATGGAATTCACAGGGTGCAGGCAAATGCATACCCTGATCCAAGTGCCAGTCCATCACGTCACTGTTGCAATACTGCTGGACGCTCCTCCACTCTCACAGACATAGCCAAATATGTGTTTGTGTGATGCTTAAACCGGCCAGAAAGCACCACAGGGGTTCAGCCAGCTAGCAAATTGTCGCTGCGATACCCGAGTGCCTGGTAATGCTAAAAACCACCACAATCCATCTTCTGATCTGTGCTGGGCATCCATACAGCTATTTGTGCTTGTGTGAGTGGCCTTAATATTGTGGTTTTGTTTCGTAGTGCTGCAAAATAAAAATAAAAAGCTGTTGAAAGTTTGTAGGCCTTTATGTCCAGGTTTGTCTCAGGCCCAAAGTAGTCGTTTGGCACCATGTTTATTGGGATGATAGTTTCATCAGATTGTTGCTCGCCAAAGCAAACCTCACTCCCATTGGTATTGTGTCAACTTTATGAGGTGAGTAAGAGTAGCCCATCGAAACCCAAAAAGGAGAAATATTATCGCGGCTCGGTGAGTGCGTGAGTTATAGCGTGGAGCGTTGGTAAGGTACGCGCTTGGCTTATTTCAGTGCTTTGGTTCTTCTTTCCTAGGTGGCTGCCAGCTGGCATACATTATCTCTCCATTACTCCTGATTATAAAGGAATGTTGGTTTTAGTGCACACTCAGCCATTAAAGCCTGCCTAGCTTAAACGCTATACGAAACATACCGTCTAACTAAGGCTCATGTTGATCAGCTAAAATGCCGTAAAACATGCAAAGCTCAATGGGTTTCCTGATGGGCTTATAGCTGCAGTCATTTAGGGGGGGTAGGGTGCTTAGACCTAAGCCATGGGCTGTGAATTACTAAATTCCTCTCTAAAACCACTACAATTATTAAAGCTGCTTAAACAACGAGCTAAGTTGCACATATTACTTCAAGTGCAAGTTCATTTGGAAGAGAGCTAGCCATAACTTGCTCTGTTTTTGGTTAAAAGTATCCCGAGTAATTATATTGGTAATACTGTGAGAATTATTCAGAGATTTAAGAGAGGCATGTTGACTCTTCTTCTAGGCTTCTGGAGCCATTCGTCCTCTTGTTTCCACTGTGATTGCCACCACTTCTGAAGACTACCTGGACCATTCTCTGGAGAGAGCAAAGTACAGAGCCAGTGAAATGCCCCAAGGCTTTCTTTACGATGTCATCTATCAGGCCTACCAACGGGTAAGAAAGGCTTAGCTCTGATTTCAATCTGTGCCATGTGCTGAAATGGAGTGGACATGAGTACAGTTGGAAGTCTGATTCAGAGATGTTCACAAAGTCATTTCATGTGAAGCCACGTGAAACTCTTGAACCTTTACCTTTCCAGTGTGAGTAAAATCTTGAGGCACTACGGTGCAAGTCAGAGTCAAGTCTTGAGCCTCCAGCATGCCAGGCTGAGTAGAGTCTTGAGTCTGTAGCATATAAGTCGTTTCATCCGTCCTGAGTCAAGTCTTGGGTCTGTGGCATGTGAATCAAGTCAAATCTCTAGCATGCAAGTCCGAGCCGAGTCTCGACTCACAAGTATGAGAGTCTAAGCTGAGTCTCTAGTATGCAAGTCTGACTCAAGTCTCTAATGGGCTCGACTCAACTCGAGTGTCGAGTCATTAGCGTGCAAGTCCAAGGCTGGCATGCAAGCTTGCAAGCATGCGAGTCGAGTGTTGCATTTCTAGCATGTGAGCTTGAGTCCGAGTTAAAGTTTGAGTCTCTAGCCTGCAAGTCCAAGTCGAGTCTCTAGCCTGTGAGAGCCTCTAGTGTATTTATGAGTCGCTTCATATAGTATACGTCTCTTAGGATGTGAATTGTGTTGAATTTCAAGTCTGTGCAAGTCTGAGTTGTGTGTGAGTCTCTAGCATGCAAATCATGACTCGGTATTCTTCATGGGAGTCTGAGTCATGACTCAAGTATCTTTTGTGAGAATCAGCACCATGACTTGAGTGTCTTTCATGCGAGTCTGTGTCACGGCTTGAATCTCTGGTGTGCAAGTTTGAGTTGAGTTTTGAGACTCTAACAGACAAGTCCAATTTGAGTTTCAAGTCTAGCATGTGAGTCCAAGTGGAGTCTCTTGCATGTGAGTCAGAGTCAAGTTTTGACCCTTGAGTCATGACTTGAGTATCTTTTTATGTTATTCCGAGTCATGACTTGAGTCTCTTTCGTGTGAGTCACTCATGTCTCTGAGTCATGACTTGAGTATGTTTTTTTTTTTTAATTCCCAGTCATGACTCGAGTCTCTTTTGTATGAGTTGGAATCATGCGTCAAGTATCTTTCATATCAAAGTCATGACTCGAGTCTCTTTCATGAGTCTAAGTCATGACTTGAGTCTCTTTCGTGTGAGTCTTAGTCATACTTTGAGTGTCTTTCATGTGGGTTTGAGTTGTGATTTGAGTCTCTTTTGTGAGTCCAAGTCATGACTTGAGTATCTTTCGTGCGAGTTTTAGTCATGACTCGAGTCTCTTTTGTGTGAATCCGAGTTGAATTTCAAGTCTCCAGCATGCAAGTCCTACTCAGGTCTCTAGCGTGTGAGTTTGAGTTGAGTTTCGAGTGCCTAGCGTGTGAGTCTGAGTCAAGCCTTAAGTATCTGGCATGTGAGTCTGAGAAGACTGCAGATACTACATGTTGTGTTACATTCTGTCTGTCAGAGCAAATCCATGTAAGAAGACAAATCACTAGCGTGCGAGTCCAAGCTGAGTCACAAGTCAGTAAATTTGGGGCTCGAGTGCAACTCAGGTCACGTGTCTTAGAACCCATGACTGCTCTGATATTCATCAAAAAAAAAATCTGCCTAAGCTAATGACAGTGGTATCTTTCATGTATTTATTGAACATACTTCTTAATCATTCACAGTGGAAAAGTTTAGACCCTCTGGGCCAAAGTCAGATGTTTCAATTAGTACAACGAGTACAAAGGCTAATGGTGATGAGTAAAAGTCGAAAATCTCTGTCCATGTGTTTGCTATAAACACGTGGTCACAACTATTGAACACTGTGATGCCTAAAAACATTTCTGTGCTGCTCAAGTTTACAAAGACCACCGGGGCTCCACAATGCTTCTGGGACAAAGTTCTGTTTACAGATGAGACGAAAGCTGAACCTTATGGTAGAAATGCTCAATACTTGCATACCGTTTGGGGGATATGAAGACAGTACCAACACGCCATCCAACTGAAAAGCATGGTGGAAGGCTTTTATGCAATAAATGCAAATAAGGCATGTTTTCTATTACAGTTTTACCTCGTCAATTTTCGGTTCTTGACACATTTTGACTAGAAAAATTTGTCTCAGCTCTCATCGTATTTATATTTATTGTTACATCTACAGTACTGTATTCTTAATGCAAATAAGTCTCCATGGGTCCTAAAATGGTTGATGATTACAGCCAAGCGAATGGAGTCCTCCGGACCTCTTTCAGGATAAGCAGTTAGCATTAGCAGCTTGTGCCCTGAGTTCATCAATAGAGTAAGTGTTTTGCTTTCACGTTTCAGTTTCAATCCATTACTCACCAAATTACATGAGATTTTCAACACTTGACTGTAAAATAAACTTCAGGTTAATATACCGTATTTCCGGGACCATATAAAGTGCACCGGTTATAAGGCGATATTCAATGATTCAACTTCTACGGGTATAGTTCCATACATAAAGCGCACCGGGGATTAAGACGCATAAATGAAACAAAACTCTTAAGTTCCGTCGGAAGCTCAGTTTGGTCTTTACCTGGCGCAGGGCGTCTTCTTGCTTCCTCCACTTCCGTACCACTGATTCGTTAATGTTGAATTCTCTCACAGCTGCTCTATGTCCATGTTGTACTGCGTGACTGATAGCGTTGAGTTTGAAATCCGCTTCAAAAATGTATGAATGAATGCAGGTACCCTAATGCTGAAGCACATACCGTATTACTCCGCGATGCTGCGCACTACGGTGGCCGTAAGCTTCGTAACTTACCAAGGCCGTGCTAAAATATTTTGACAGATTTATGAGTGCCGTGTACCATCTACAATCGGTTCTAGGTCAGAAAGCACAACCAGAATTAATTCATACATTAGATGCACCGCATTTTAAGGCGCACTGTCGATTTTAAGTGCGCCTTATGGTCCGAAAAATTTGGTATAAGTGTGGACTGTGGTAGCCTAGCGGGTAAGGTACTGGACTATGGATCAGAAGGTCCAGGGTTCAAATCCCACCTCTGCCAAGCTGCCACTGTTGGGTCCTTGAGCAAGGCCCTTAACCCACAATTGCTTGGATTGTAAGACTGTATCAATTGTAAGTCGCTCTGGATAAGGGCGTCTGCTAAATGCTGTAAATGTAAATATAAGCGTTTCAAACAACAAGGTTGGCTCCACTACTGTAGAGTATAGACTATGTTAAACTCATCGCTTCATCATACATTTAAATTATGATGGATTTGTCGGAACGCGTACCCATCATAAATCGGGCGCACCTGTAAAATACAACTCCATTAATGCAGATAATTCCTTATACAGTATGGATTTTCTGGGGTCTTTAACGGATTAATTCAATTTACTGATTTCTTATCCTCATGAGACCCAGGAAATATAAAGTTTGATCATTTCAGTAATTATAAAATAAAATAAGTCTATGAGATGAAAAAACCATGTCACAAGGATTGTTTATTTTTATCAAATATCCTTTATAAGGGACAATGGGACATGGTATAGTAATTTTCTTTATGTATTTTGTGTTTTCGTTCTGCATCAGATCAAAAAGTAAGTCCCAATGTGCACTACAGAGGACATTAAAAAAGTACACTTTTAAGTGGTTAAACGTGTAAATCAGTAAAAAAAACTGCTTTGAAAATGATTTAAAACTGTTTTCTACGTAAAACATGTAAATTATAGGCTTTAGAAAAATCATTAATATATAATTATTCAACAATTTGCTTCTCTCGTGTCCGTAAAACAGCGTAGCTGAGATTGCAGCCATTTTGAACAAGCAGATCTCCGGTTGCAAATGACACACCCCCACAAGTGATACATCAGTGTAAAGGCCAGGATGTCCTCTAGATGGCGCATCAGCTTTTAGCTCTGTAGATTATATGGTTATTGAAATATTCTTTGTGAACTCCTGTCCCCCACCGAGGACAGAAATGAATTATCAGGTCTTGCGAGGATATGGGAAAAATTTGATGGGTACTCGTTGTTTTCGGTGCCACTGCATTTTAAAAACACTGAAACAGTCTTGCATGCTGTAGTATTTAAGATCGTAGTAAGGATTACGTTGTTGAAAAGAAACACTGCGAGCAGGTCATGAACTTTAGCTATTCTTATCCCTGGCTGATTCAGAGTTCACGTTTGCTGCCAAAAACCTTTGGCGATGATGCAGAACATAAGGCTTGTTGAGTTATGATTGTCACATTGCATTTGAAATGTGAATGGATGTCTCCAGGTAGCAGACATTGTCAAGAGGTGTATTCGGATGGCTGTTGCGGTATGCACATGGCTGATATAACACTGATATATGATATAACACTCCTGGGCCTTTTCCATTCAACTCTTACAGTGACGGCCTTTCACTGGTGAATATATGGTTCTTTGCTTTTGAGTCCAGAGGTTATAGATCTTCCCACAGATGTCATGAGGTAGTCCAGACTTTACTGCTACTTTCACTAACATTTGCTACTTCACGCTCAAGGTTACCGCAGTTTATCTTTTAATTTCAAAAGGACCCCCTGACAGACTTCAAATGTGGCCGAGGGCCATGTGTCACAGCTCTTACAGTTCCTATTCTGCATGAATGATGTATTCACAAAGTGACATCCTTTTGAGGCAGATGGAGCTATGGGAGAGCCAAGCTAGACACCCAACCCCCAGTATTTTGTACTTTAGTGAAGGCCATGATGCCAAAGGTTAAATGACTGCAGGATCTGCAGATTCTTTTCCGTCTCAAATTTGCTTTGAGATCCCAGATCCCATGGAGTGCTGTATTCTCTCGCGAGGATAAAATATGGCTGTACGTTTTGCCGTGATATCTCATGTGTCATGTTTTAAACCCTATAATCTAATTGTGACCCCATGAGCTAGAGTTGAAAGCATGTTTTTAGTGTCCCCAAGTTGCTCTTAAAGAAATACTCCACTGTTTCCAAAGTGCACTCTATCCTGCCGTGTCTGAAGCGATTACCATGGACGATCATTTTTTATAGTTTCCCTATACTGACAAAACTAACCTTATGTGCAATAGCTAGCTATTAATATACAAGTGTGCACTGTTTAACGTCCGCATTACGTTCTGTGAAACGGAGCAGACATTACCATAGTCACAGTCTTTTAGGCTACTGGAAAATTCATTGATAGACATAAGATCTATCAGAAGATCATGGAAGATCAGCCAGATGAAACAGAGCCTCAGCGAGTGAAACCATGTAGTTATAGTTTAGAGAGAATATACAGGTATTGGGGGACAAACAAAGGAGTACTACTTCCAATAGGACCAGCACATACAAACAGCATTTACAGCTTGTTACAAATAAGTACAAACATGAGTAAATTACATAAAGTCTCCAAACACATCAACCGTGTTAGAACAGGCTCTAGTCCAAACATCCCTAGATGGGTCATAACAGTACGTATCGTTTGCATGCAGTTTTCTTGTGAAAATACACTTTCTATTTACATTGCAATAGCCTAAAAAGACTGTTAGTATGGTAATGTTCTGTCAACCACCATTTTCTTCAGTGTCCTGTTTCACAGAAAGTAATGCAGACGTTAAACGGTTCTTACCTGTGTATTAGAAATGTGTAGGACCCCCATGAGCCACCAGAAAGCTTCAGTGTGCTATGTCATTTAGCAGACATCCTTATCCAGAGTGACTTACAATTGATTTGGTCAGGGTCATGGGGGGGATATCTGAACTGTAACCTTGAATACACTGGTCGTAAGCAAAAGTACACAATGGACAGGCCACAGTCCATCGCAGAGTTCAATAAATGCACCAGCTGAGCTTTGGGATTTGAACCTAGACCCTCAGGAGCTGCCATTTCTAGCAGCTGGCTCTTAATGCAGAGACACTGAAGCTGCTGAGATGGAACACCATTTATCTTTATACGTACATGTCCAAACTCCCAGGTGAGAGTGAAGGCCATAGAATGTGATTTTTTTGGTGTAGGGCCGTAGTCTAGAGTCACATCGAGTTCGAGTCAAGATCAAGACTTTTAGAAGTCGAGTCCGAGTCAAGACGGAGACCGGGAGTGATCCAGACGAGGCCGAGACCAGATTAAGATTCTTTCATCATACCAGAATAAAAAGAAGAAAATGGAAAAATAAATTAGTTTGTAATTCCCTTTACATTCATAATCATTCATTTCATATGATATATATTATTTCTGAATTTACATTCAGCTGAATGTTTCTTCTTTACTGAAGTCCTGCATAGAAAATCAGTTATGCTCATAACTGAAGAGTATGATTCCAGATCTTGCGGACATGGTAAAGTATAGCTAGTGGGCGAAAATAACGTGAGACTACTCAAAATAAACGTGTTCATTGACTGGATACTGAACGAGAAGAGCAGGAACTTGTTGTTCCCTGTTAGCCAATCTGATTGCAGAAATTAATTAGGCATGTAGAGAAAGGTCTGATCTACTCTGTTTGAATGGATTGTTGATATGCAATAACCAAAGAAAAAAGTTCTGTGTAGAATTAGTGTTATCTCAGACAGACGCACTGGACGCGGCTGATCTTGAGAACAATTTCCACGTCCTACCTAGAGACCGAGACGAGACCAAGTCCAAATGAAGTTGAGACCATAAACGGTCTTGAGACCAGCCCTGAGTGCTACAACACTGATATCAGGTTCATAGTAATCGATCCATTCAATGACCTCTTGTACCCTGTAGCTGCGTCTGGCAGACACCTTCATCCTGAAAGAAATGGTTAAACATGCTGAAGTTGGTGATCACATGAAACTGAGATTCCTATTGAACTCCCTCTAAAGGTTCAAATGGAACCAAACCATCCAAGCAGTAACGGAGCCATCACACCTCACCTCACCGATTCAGGTTTTTCCTTTGTAACCCATAAATATATTGTGGATTTACCTGATCAAATGGACATAAAATGTGTTTCCAAGGTAGGCTGTACCTCATAAATTCCCAGCCCGGTGTATAATCACATATTTTAAAAGTTTATAGATGGAGCTCAAACAAGTTCCCTTAAGCTTCCATTGTAAGTGACTTTCCAGTCGAGGTTTTTATTTTTTAGTAGGTAGACCTTATCTGAGGTAACTCTCAGATTCCTCGCACATGCACGAGAAAAAGTTACATTGAAAGAAAAGACGTTCTTGTAAATAACATACACGAGACTGTAGATGACCGGAACAAATCTCATGTCATGTGTTCCAATGTCAGCAAGACAAAGCCAAGTGATTGATATGGAATGGTTGAAAAAACTAACAGGCTACGTGCTTGTGGTGGCCAAAGGGTGAGTGGGTTTACAATGCTACATTCCTTGTTTCACGTTCAACGTACACTCAATCTGAATGCGTATTTACCTTTCTGGTTTCTCCTCGGGACTCCACAGTAAATAAGTAAATAAGCTCATTTCACCATTTCCTAAACACAAACACATGGGACTGATGTTTCGTCTTACATCTTGATTTCTCTCCGCAGTGCAGCCAGCTTGACATGGAGTTTGGCACCGAGTGCTTGCATTTGGCTCTGCAGTACAGCGGCACCAGCGCCAAGCTTATTGAGGGACCACCGACACTGTGGAAAGTAAGAGACCAGGCCGTCACTTTACTGGAATTCCACGCACGTCTTTGCAGAATTTAAGCTCTTTTTTTATGCGACTACTTAACAGAAATAAATCTCGCTACCTTATGCTTTTCTCATTTTCAGGTGACCTACAAAAGAGATTTGGCTGCGGCAGAATCTATTATCAAAGGTATTTGTTCTGTATGGAGTTATTGCCTTTATACTTCTGGTATCTTCGCGGCACGGACGATAAGCATTTATAAGTACTATAAAACGAATAAACTTTGTGGACAAAACGCACCATCCAGTGCGTGTGCCTGGATTTGCAAAATAATCCGAGATGAACAGTGATGACTTCAATAAACAGGCCACCATGTGTGCAAGCGTTCAGTCCAAAACAGTGTTGCAATGGCCTGTTTCTTGGTAAGGACGTGCCGATTTGCTGGAAAACCACAGTGCCGTCTTCCAAACAATGCTTATAGGTGCTGTGTTGTGATTATGTTATGATTATGATGTATATATAGTCATATGACCATGTGGGATTGATGCTTTAAGGCAAAAACTTCCAGCCTGTCATCCCTCCTCTAGCTCTTTTGCCCTGTCATTACTCTCTGCTCGGGTGGCAGCTGTGTAACTTGATGCCAAAATGGGTTTAGAGTAAAAAAAACCACCCCGTTTTCTTACCATATTCAGAGAGCACTCCGCTTAAGCTCCTGGTTAAAGGCTTTGTAAGGTCAGCATTTATTATGTGGCTGCATTTGATGTTTTGGTGGGAAGACCATTAACCTAATGAGAGAATTTGTGTGCATCTATGCTTCTATTAAGGAACATCCTAGACCGATTACATTTTCTGCAGATTAACTCTGACCCTTTGATATGTGGGAGGTATTATGTTTGCTGGGTTTTATTATGTGACCCCCCTAAAAGTGTGTCTTGCTTCTCATGCCTACAGTATTTTGCATCTTTGATGTTCTCTGCATGGGTCAGTTCCATAGCCGACCTTTCTAAATACATGTCCGAATCAGAAAAAGTTGGGACGGTATGGAAAATGCAAATAAAAATATGCAGGGTTTCTTACATTTCCTTTGATTTCATTGCAGACAGTATGAACCCAAGATGTTTCATGTTTTGTCTGGTCAACTTCATTTCATTCGTTAATAAACATCCATTCCTGCAATTCAAGCTTGCAACACATTCCAGGGGAAATTTAGGTCTAGTAATGAGGTGAAAAAACTAAATAATGTTGTGATTTGCAAACAGGTGATGTCAAGAGGTGATTGTAATCCAGATTTAGTACAAAAGCAGTAGCAGAGTTTTTGAGGAGCTAACATGGGCAGAGGAAAATTATTGAAATGTAGAAAAACAATGTTCCTTGAAGGAAGACTGGAAGGGATTTGCATATTTTAGTCCTAACTTTTTCTTATTTAGCTTGTTTTGCATTGCCTGGTTGAAAAATGCATGGGTGTCCCTGGAAAAGATGTTGTCTTGAAGCTTATGCTGCTTTAAAATCTACTTTTCTGCATTAATGCTGCATCACAGAAGTGTAAATGACCTTTGCCACGGGCACTGACACAACCCCATACCATGGCAGACCCTGGCTTTAGGACTTGTTGCTGATAACAGTCTAGATGGTCCTTTTTGTCTTTGGTCTAGAGCACACAGCGACCATTTCTTCCAAAAACGTTCTGGAATACTGATTCATCTGACCACAATACATGGTTCCACTGTGTGATGGTCCATCCCAGAAGCCTCCAAGCCCAAAAAATTCTTCTGACGCTGAGATGCTGCTTCTGGACATGGTTAACATAAGTCTTGTTTTCTGTACAGTAAAGTTTTAAATGCCATTAGTGCCCATTTGTTTATATCAGCTATTGATGACGGTTCTTGATGCAGTGCCGTCTGAGAGCCTAAAGATCACGAGTGTTCAGTTTAGATTTGTGCCCTTGCCCTTTATGCACTGACATTCCTCCAGATTCCTTGAATTGTTTAATGGTATTATGCACTGTAGAGGGAGAAATATGTAAATCCCTTCCAATCTTTCTTGGAGGAACATTGTTTTTAAACATGTCAGTAATTGTTTCATGCATTGGTTGATAAACTGGAGATGCTCTGCACATCTTTGCCCATCAAAGACTCAGCCATTTGTTGATACTGATTATGTACCAAATCATGATTATAATCACTTGTTGACGTTACCTGTTTAAAATCACATAATTATTTAGTTTTTTCACCTCATTACTAGACCTAACTTTCTCCCGTCCAAACTTTTTTTTGGAATGTGTTGCAGGCCTGAAATGCAGGAATGGATGTTTATTAACAAATTAAATGAAGTTAACCAGAAGAAAACATGACGTATCTTGGGTTCATACTGTCTGCAATGAAATAAAAGTCAGAAACAATGAAAACACACTGCAGGTTTTTTTTATTTGCATTTTCCATACTGTCCCATTTTTTTCTGATTTGGGGCTTTAAGAGAGATGGTTTGTTTTTTCTGGCTTATTTAGTAGTGGCAGTGCTACTCAGATTTTTTAGGTAAAATGAACATGTTGCTCATGTTGGCCCCCCCACCCCCCACAGGTGTGTCAAGCCTGAGTCAATGAGTCTGAAGTTTTATATTATCAGAGCTCAACATTTTTCTCATTTGCAGAGACCCTCTCCCTGTCAGCATGCCTAATCTCGGGAACCATAGCAGAAACCGCGGAACTGGCCAGTAAACTTCAGAAATACCTGGCAGCCCAGGACATGGTAAACAAACTGATTTTCTAATAAGTCAAGGAACAATGATTATGATTGTAATGTCCACTGGAGCCCATATGACCTCATTTTTGTGTTCAGCAGATATAGTCTCAGCCTGGGTGGGCTCTGTGTATCAGATGTTCCTAGGCTAATGTCTAATGGAGTATGCATGGAATCCCCCTCCCCAGAACACATGCTCCAAAGCACATGCTCCTTCTCTTTTTTTCTCATTCCCACACTCTCAATGCAAATGCATGAACAGTTGCATATGAGAAACCAATGATTACACCACCTGCATATGTAATGCTGAAATGGATACATTGTCCTGGAGATCTAGAACCACTTTCTCATTTGTTGCACATTAATGCTGGAGCCAAACCTGATCATCTCAGGTTCCTGTAATTACAGTACAGGCTGTGGCTTCCTCGGATTTGTATGGAAATCCGTCTATTAAATGACACAAGAACCATTAAGTCGTTTAAATAATCTGTGAACAATAACGGATTCTTTAGTATGCCTTTAAGCTACCAACCTGCTAAAGATATTCTGGGAGAATCTCTGCATCTTCATACAGTGGTGCTTGAAAGTTTGTGAATCCTTTAGAATTTTCTATATTCCTGCATAAATATGACCTAAAACATCATTAGATTTTCACACAAGTCCTAAAAGTTGATAAAAGAGAACCCAGTTAAACAAATGAGACAAAAATATTATACTTGGTCATTTATTTATTGAGGAAAGTGATCCAATATTACATATTAGTGAGTGGCAAAAGTATGTGAACCTCCCTCCCTACCTGCTTTCGGTATCTGGTCTGACCCCCCTGTGCAGCAATAACTGCAACTAAATGTTTCCTGTAGCTGTTGATCAGTCCTGCACACCGGCTTGGAGGAATTTTAGCCCATTCCTCCGTACAGAACAGCTTCAACTCTGGGATGTTGGTGGGTTTCCTCACATTAACTGCTCGCTTCAGGTCCTTCCACAACATTTCCATTGGATTAAGGTCAGGACTTTGACTTGGCCATTCCAAAACATTAACTTTATTTTTCTTTAACCATTCATTGGTAGAACGGCTTGTGTGCTTAGGTCGTTTGTCTTGCTGCATGACCCACCTTCTCTTGAGATTCAGTTCATGGACAGATGTCCTGACATTTTCCTTTAGAATTCTCTGATATAATTCAGAATTCATTGTTCCATCAATGATGGCAAGCCGTCCTGACCCAGATGCAGCAAAACAGGCCCAAACCATGATACTACCACCACCATGTTTCACAGATGGGATAAGGTTCTTATGCTGGAATGCAGTGTTTTCCTTTCTCCAAACATAACGCTTTTCTTTTAAACCAAAGAGCTCTATTTTGGTCTCATCCGTCCACAAAACATTCTTCCAGTAGCCTTCTGGCTTGTCCACGTGATCTCTAGCAAACTACAGACGAGCAGCAATGTTCTTTTTGGAGAGCAGTGGCTTTCTCTTTGCAACCCTGCCATGCACACCATTGTTGTTCAGTGTTCTTCTGATGGTGGACTCATGAGAATTAACATTAGCCAATGTGAGAGAGGCCTTTAGTTGCTTAGAGTTCCTTTGTGACCTCGCCAACTATTACACGCCTTGATCTTGGAGTGATCTTTGTTGGTCGACCACTCCTTGGGAGGGTAACAGTGGTCTTGAATTTCCTCCATTAGTACACAATCTGTCTGACTGTGGATTGGTGGAGTCCAAACTCTTTAGAGTTGGTTTTGTAACCTTTTCTGACCTGATGAGCATCAACAACTCTTTTTTCTGAGGTCCTCAGAAATCTCCTTTTTGTGCCATGATACATTTCCACAAACGTGTTGTGAAGAGCAGACTTTGATAGATTTTTGTTCTTTAGATAAAACAGGGTGCCCACTCACACCTGATTGTCATCCCATTGATTGAAATCACCTGACTCCTGAACCGCTGATACAAGGCAGGAATTAATGCTTTCATTTTATTCATACCCAATTCTGACCCTACCATCTGAATGTTACAGCAGAAATTGAAACTCATCAGACCAGGCAACATTTTTTCAATCTCCTATTGTCAAATTCTGGTGAGAAAATGCGAATATCACTTTTCTTCCCTGTTCTAATGCTCTGTTTGAATTTCAGCAGGTCGTCTTGACCATGTCTACATGCATTGATTTTCTGCCATGCGATTGGCTGAATAGATATTCGCGTTAAAGAGCAGTTGAACAGGTGTACCTGATGAAGTTGCTGGTGACTATGTAACAATTTAAGATTTGCAAAATGTTCATAACGTCATAATTACATTACTGTATGAGCTGGCAGTCTTCCTTCTAGCTAACTGCCAATTGCATCGTTACCTCGCATTGGTTACCTGGATCAACAAATGGAATTTAAGCATCAGAGTTTCAACTGA
The DNA here is from genome assembly GCA_025084515.1 of Ancistrus triradiatus. Taxonomy (NCBI): domain Eukaryota; kingdom Metazoa; phylum Chordata; class Actinopteri; order Siluriformes; family Loricariidae; genus Ancistrus; species Ancistrus triradiatus. The sequence continues at coordinate 23,381 of JAJAGP010001039.1, forward strand.
ATTAAGAATGGCCAAACATGAAATGTAATGCAACCCCAAGTCCATTTCTTCCAACAAAGTTCTGGAATACTGATTGGTCTGACCACAATACACATTTCCACTGTGTGATGGTCCATCACAGATGCCTCCAAGCCCAGAGAAGTCAACGCCGCTTCTGGACATGGTTAACACAAGGCTTCTTTTTTGCACAGTAATGTTTTAAGTGGCAGTTGTGAATGTAACTATGTATTGTAGGAATTGACAAAGGTTTGATAAAGTAATCCCTTGCCCATGTGGTTCTATCAGCTATTGATGAATGAAGGTTCTTGATGCAGTGCCATCTGAGGGATCGGAAATCAAGGGTGTTCAGTTGAGGTTTGCGCCCTGTCCCATCGATATTCCTCCAGATTACTGTAGAAGGAGAAATGTGCAAATCTGTTCCAATCGTTCTTTGAGGAACATTGTTTTTAAACATTTCAAAAAGTTACGTACACATTTGTTGACCACTGGCGATCCTGTGACCATCCTCAAATACTCAGCCTTTTGTGGATACTGCTTTTGTACTAAACCATGATTATAATCACTTAACATTACCCGTTTGAAATCACATCACAAATTTTGATTTTTACCTCATTACTAAACCTAAATTGCCCCCGTCCCAACATGTTTTGGAATGTGTTGCAAGCCTGAAATGCAGGAATGGAGGTTTATTAACAAATGAAATGAAGGTGATCAGACAAAACATGAAATATCCTGTGTTCATACTGTCTGCAATGATATAAAAGTCGAAGTACATGGAAGGAACACGGGTTGGTTTTTTATTTTTAATTTTTGATTTGCATTTACCGTACCCCAACTTTTTCTGATTTGGGCTTGTATGACTGTATAGCTATTTATGCTTATGGCTAGCCTTCCTTCTGTCTAACAGCTAATGAGCCATGTGAGTTCACATTTGTGGACACAAACTATATTAAAGTACCAGTCTTGACTGAATTCGGAATAGCCAGATATCAAAATAAAACATAATGCAGGCTTGGAGCTAGCCATGCTTCTACTTAAGTGCTCATAAAGTGCTCGCAAGCCTCGTCATCTTCAATATTGAATATTGGATGTGATTATTTTAGATTTGAGCAGATTGTGGCATTACTCTTTGAACTGAAATGCCAAACTGCTAAAATCTTTTTTGGAAGTGCTCAGGAAGTAGTTGTAACTTCTTGCACCGTGCTGTCAAATCTGATCCAAATGCCAATGTCTGAAACTGGAATCGGCTATGATTGAAATTTAATAGCAAGCCCTGGAATATTAGTGCTTCCGTGTGGCCTGTACCTTCAAAGTTTGCGGTGTTCCATCATGCTTTGTGGTGCTTCCATGTTCATATAATACCACACATAGATCTTCCTTTTCAGAAGGTTACAAGCTTGGAGATGTGCGACTGGATCTTGGCCTCGGTTGAAGTGGGCTGTTTATTAGGTGGTGGCTTGGCTGTTTCTCTCCTCTGAATTCTTGTAAAGCCGTGTGTGAATCGAGTCCACATGACAGCGACAGTGACAGTGATTCTGTGTTACATCTGGGGTATGAGCCAGGTCCACATGAGCAGGTGGTCTGTTTGTTTCTGTGTATATTATATCGTGTTTTCTCTTGGAGGACTGAGGATAAAGATAAGGTGATCCTTTTTACAAGATGTAATCATAGCATAGAGTGCCATGTACAAATATACAAGTGCTATTGGAAGGCTCTGTTTATTTCATTTAATTACTCGCTTTCTGGTTCTGTTTATTTCATGGACTTGCTCTGAACAGAGCTAAACAGAGGTTTCCTGAGGACTGAGCAGTGGATATGGACTTAGTTAAAGAAATAGTAGAGGGGAAAAAAAGCCTAATATACACAATTTTCCACTTTCGCCAATCAGCCAGTGCATACTTGGTGTTCACTGTTATTATTTAGCACCGGAGCTCCATATTGAAAGTCTGTTTCACCCAAGAGTTTTCATATACAAGCATCAAATGGCTACGTAATCTAAACAGTTATGTAAAATAGAAGGCACTGTATGTATTTACACGTCATTTCCAAGTGGAACCATTGCCCATCATCTGGATAACTTTATTTTTTATAATTTTGCTGCAAACCTGAAAGAAACGAGGGTTCATGGGGAGAATGATTCCAAGTGGTACTAGGGCAGTGACGGATTCTGCTTCTTCAAAATGATTTTGCATAACACCATTCAGCACATAGTGTATCCTAAAGCACACTTGTGTTGTTTGTTAGGTACAAGTCGCCTTGTGGCTTTAGTTAAGACATACTTTTGGGGTGAAACTTGTCGTCCCAGGGCAGTAGTGATGCTTTAAAAGCCTGACAGAGACATATTGTCTGGTAGAGGTGGGAAATTTCAGCTTTGGATGTTTAGCTCCATAGCGGCACTGCAGTAAATCACTAGCCCACCAGCCTGGTGCCACAGGTTTGTGTCCCAAGGGGTCACATCATGAATGTATGGGAAGCCACATGGTGGATTGTCCTCCGATTCTGCAACACCAACCCCTACCAAGCCCCGCGATAGACTGCCGTCCCATCCAGGGTGCACTTCGAATTGTGGCCTTTGAATTTTGAACCATAACCAAGATGTCCCTGAGCTCCATGTTCCTGACCAAGAGAAATAAATAATAGTGATATTAATTTGTAATTCATGCAGACATTCTACAAAAGTAACTTGTAAACTAGGATATATGGAAGCCTGCAATATTACTGTTGGCCTATCAAGATATACAGTACTGTGTAAAAGTCTTAGGCCACTATTAGATTAGATATATCAATAGCAAGGGTATGATGAACATTTATAATTATTTCTCTTCATTAGAATACAACCAGAAAAATACAAGAAATGTGTATTCAGTATTAAAAACTGAATAACATATCAGAAAAAAGCAGCTCCTATAGGCTACAGTGGCAAGTACTTAGTGCAACATCCCTACTAGTTACAGTACCTTACAAAAGTATTAGGCCACCATTTAGATTAAGAATATACAGGTTCTATAGGCTACAGTGGCAAGTATTTAGTGTAACAACCCTACTAGTTACAGTGCTGTGCAAAAGTATTAGGCCACCATTTAGATTAAGAATATACAGGCTATATAGGCTACAGTGGAAAGTACTTAGTGTAACAATCCTACTAGTTACAATACCTTGCAAAAGTATTAGGCCACCATTAGATTAAGAATATACAGGCTATATAGGCTACAGTGGCAAGTATTTAGTGTAACAACCCTATTAGTTACAGTGCTGTGCAAAAGTATTAGGCCACCATTAGATTAAGAATATACAGGCTATATAGGCTACAGTTGCAAGTACTTAATGTAACAACTCTACTAGTTACAATACCTTGCAAAAGTCTTAGGCCGCCATTAGATAAAAAAAACCCCCAGAAAAAAATAAAAACAGCTGCTATAGGCTACAGTGGCAAGTATTTAGTGTTACAACCCTACTAGTTACAGTGCTGTGCAAAAGTATTAGGCCACCATTAGATTGAAAACTGAAAAAAGAAAAAACAGCTGCTATAGGCTACACTGGGAAGTATTTAGTGTAACAACCCTACTAGTTACAGTGCTGTGCAAAAGTATTAGGCCACCATTCGACTAAGAATAAACAGGTTCTATAGGCTACACTGGCAAGTATTTAGTGTAACAACCCTACTACTACAGTACCTTGCAAAATTATTAGGCCTCCATTAGATAAAAAAAACAAACAGGTTCAATAGGCTACAGTGGCAAGTATTTAGCGTAACAACCCTACTAGTTACAGTGCTGTGCAAAAGTATTAGGCCACCATTAGATTGAAAACTGAAAAAAGAAAAAACAGCTTCTATAGGCTACACTGGGAAGTATTTAGTGTAACAACCCTACTAGTTACAGTGCTGTGCAAAAGTATTAGGCCACCATTCGACTAAGAATAAACAGGTTCTATAGGCTACACTGGCAAGTATTTAGTGTAACAACCCTACTAGCTACAGTACCTTGCAAAAGTATTAGGTCACCATTAGACAAAAAAACACTGAAAAAAGAAAAACGGCTTCTATAGGCTACACTGGCAAGTATTTAGTGTAACAACCCTACTAGCTACAGTAACTTGCAAAAGTATTAGGCCACCATTCGACTAAGAATAAACAGGTTCTATAGGCTCCAGCTGCAAGTATTTAGTGTAACAACCCTACTAGTTACAGTGCTGTGCAAAAAAAATTAGGCCACCATTAGATTAAGAATATACAGGCTATATAGGCTACAGTGGAAAGTACTTAGTGTAACAACTCTACTAGTTACAATACCTTGCAAAAGTATTAGGCCGCCATTAGATAAAAAAAAAAACCAGAAAAAAATAAAAACAGCTTCTATAGGCTACAGTGGCAAGTATTTAGTGTTACAACCCTACTAGTTACAGTGCTGTGCAAAAGTATTAGGCCTCCATTAGATAAAAAAAACAAACAGGTTCAATAGGCTACAGTGGCAAGTATTTAGCGTAACAACCCTACTAGTTACAGTGCTGTGCAAAAGTATTAGGCCACCATTAGATTGAAAACTGAAAAAAGAAAAAACAGCTGCTATAGGCTACACTGGGAAGTATTTAGTGTAACAACCCTACTAGTTACAGTGCTGTGCAAAAGTATTAGGCCACCATTCGACTAAGAATAAACAGGTTCTATAGGCTACAGTGGCAAGTATTTAGTGTAACAACCCTACCAGTTACAATACCTTGCAAAAGTATTAGGCCTCCATTAGATAAAAAAACCTGAAAAAAGAAAAACAGCTTCTATAAGCTACAGTGGCAAGTATTTGATGTAACAACCCTACTAGTTACAGTACCTTGAAAAAGTATTAGGCCACCATTAGATTAAGAATAAACATGTTCTATAGGCTCCAGCTGCAAGTATTTTGTGTAACAACCCTACTAGTTACAGTGCTGTACAAAAGTATTAGGCCACAATTAGATTAAGAATAAACAGCTCCTATAGGCTACAGTTGCAAGTATTTAGTGTAACAACCTTACTAGTTACAGTGTTGTGCAAAAGTATTACGCCACCATTAGATTAAAAAACAGTGGCAAGTATTTATCGTGACCTCCACTTACACTTGAGCAGTAGCAGGATCTGGCTGCTTCACCGGGATGCCAAGTTGACTCTTCTACAGTAGGAAGAATCTTTATCAGGAATAGTCTTTTTGGAGGGGTAGCAGCCAAGAAACCACTTTTTCAGGGAGGTCACACTAAATACTGACTTTTGCCTGAAGAAGCCATTATGTTCTGAAAATGGTGTGTTTTTCAACTATGTGTACATATTTCCTGTATTGTTGTTTGTATCTTAATAAATAGAGTGGGCAATCATTCTGTCTGGTCAATATACTATAGCTAAAACAACACATCTAAGACTTAAGACAGCACTGTAGTCTTCCGCTAAAATTTGGGAACCCCCAAAGCACTTTAATGGCAGCAAGTCTTTGGTTTAGTTTTAGGGTATTAACTGCATTCTCTCATGTCTTTGTTTGATACGCCGCGGTTAAATGCGAGGTGATGGCGCGCTGTAAAGGCACCGTAAGTCTTTTATATCAGCCCGCATGCTAAGTGCAAGCATATGGGATCGGAGCGTGATGCCTGTTTCTAACCAGAAGCATTATCAGTTTGTAAATGTTGGTGTCATCAAGTAAGAGCAAACCGCAGTCCTTCGAGCCATTCCTGTAATTTTTCATTCAGTGTAAGTGCAATGGTGTAACAGGCCATGTCTAATTCATAATTAAGGAGAATTTAATGTCTAACATGGTTTCGATCAGGGCAGACCCAGTTGCTTTGGTGCATTAAGCTATGGTTTTATATACAGAGTGTTTAAGTGCCCACATGTGTTTCTTATAACGGCTTCATATTTTCAATTTATGCTGTTCTTCCACCGTTGAGTTTGCTCCAGTCACAGCTCAGACTTGTTTATCTCATCTCGGTGTGTGTTCTGTTTGAGTAAATGTCAGAAATATATTCATATGTCGAGCATGTGTTGGCGATATTGGCATGACTTGGTCTGACTGGTCGGGGGTTCCAGTTTAGGGTTGATAGAGTTAGGGTTGATACCTAACGGATTGACTGTCGTTCGGAACTGAATGTTTATCTGTTTTGTGTTTGACAGGCAGTGGATGTTGTCATGTGCTCGAAGGGAAATAAGGAGCTGCTGTTAAAGACCAGGAACTTCATCTTGATATCGGTAATAATGTGTTGGAAAACTGTGCTGGACATCTGCATACAAGTCATAATAATAGACAAACACATTCCTTCTGAAGTAGTAACACATAAACAATTGAGAAATCGATTGCAGTGCAGACAGGAAAAGTATGTGAACCCTTGGTTTTAATGGCTGGTAGCTGCTTGGGATTTCTGGATTGACTAATCCTCATTGGGTCATGCCAGTGCATCGCAATTGGGTTTTAATTCGCAAGTTTTCTTGTTCTGAGACCAACTTCTAGTAAGCTTCACTTGTTGGATCGCTAATCCTACACCTGTTCAGGGTCACGGGTGCTCTGGTGCGGACGGAAAGATGCCCTAGATGATACGCAAGTCCATTTCTGGACTGGCTATGGGTCATAGGTGTTGTGCTAAGGGATCATCCACCTCGAACCATCCTCCCTCTCAGGACGTACTCACATTAGATCCACTTTCGCACCAAACAGTTCTAGGGACTAGTTTCTTGGAGCTTCCCCAAGAACTGCATTCATTCCAGGGCCTTTTGGTTTGCATTTGGACCACCAGTAGGAAAGCCGCATCAAAATTGTGTTGTATCTCCTTTGTATGGGATAATATTACAAGGGTATTGCTCAACGACCAACAGTGAAAGGTTGGCAGAGGTGGGATTTGAACCCTGGACCTTCAGGTTCAGAGTCCAGTCCAGTCCAATATTACAGTGCTGCACCACCCAAGTGCCCTCTGACATTCTCTTGTAAGAATTCTTGATACAGAATCAGGATATGGTTCGCATGAAAATGGCTTTTGCCATTTAGTAAGGCATTGTAATTTATAACCCTCATTAATAAAAATGGATTGACGTTGGAGTACCCAAGCCCAGAGCTTCGCATACTTTTCCATTAAACAAATTAAGCATGTACAACCCCAGAAAGAGTTGGGACAGTAAGGAAAATGCATATAAAAACAGTGTTTCTTACATTTTACTTTAACTTTTACTTCATTCCATCAAAAACATGCAAAAATGATGACCCCGTATTGTTGCAAATCTTAAGAATTGTTTGTTTTCAGGAAGAATGGGACAAAATATCACCTGAAACACAAAATCCCTTGGTATCCTCTGGGCAAAAACGTCTTTTAAGTGTGGTGAAAAGGAATGGCAACATTACAAAGTGGTAAATACTTTGTCGTTCCAACATTTTTTGGAATGTGTAGCAGGCCTGAAATGCAGGAATGGATGATTATTAACAAAAAGTTGACCAGACAAAACATGAAATATCTCAGGTTCATACTGTCTGCAATGAAATAAAAGTCAAAGTAAACACTGTTTTTTTCAATATGCATTTTCCGTACTGTCCCAACATTTTCGGATTTGGGGTTGCAAGTCTAGGCAGAACATGTTTGTTTGTTATGATAAGAAGGAAGATCAGAACACATTTTAGAAGTAACTAGCACACGAACATTTTCCTGCAACTGTACATCTGCTGGAAAACAAGCATATTGTAATGCCTTTATTACTATGTGCACGTTTTGTAGGCCAGTGGGTCTGGTTTATCCGAAATAGAGGAGATGATGGAGATCTTTGAGGACTCAAACCATGCACTTCTATATCCAGTGGTTATTGTGTGGGTAAGTATCTCTGTGTGCGTGTCTGCCCAAGTTCTCATTTTCAGCCCTTTTATCCTGGTCAGGGTCACATTTTTAGGGTACTGGTATCCCAGATTGTTTTGGGCACAGGTGGAAGTGCTCATGGGATGCCAGGGTTTGAACTTATGTCCTCAGGAACTGCTGTTTCCCCCAGCTGACTAGTCTCCAAACCACAGGAGTTTGTCTCACACTCAAAACATGAAGACCACATAGTATGAAAAACACATTTAGAAACAGAAAGGGAAAGTTAAGAGAACTCATTACGCTGTTGTGCTAAAAAGTGCATTGTAGTGAAACGCACCACATTGTTTGGTGGCTAATTACAATGACTATAGAAACTGGACGGTGTCATGCAGTAACTTCTGTATGAGCTTCTAGTCCTATTTGTAGCATGATTAGAGCTGGAAAAATAGTCAACCGTTTGCAGGCCTTGTTAAACAACACAACCTCAACACAAATCTTGTGAAATGGCACTCCTTTGAAACCTAATTCAGTCTGCGGCGGGATTTGTGAAGGATCTCTTAACATATCGTGAAAGCTCACCAGACCACAACGCACCAGTGATTGTGCGGCGCCATGCCAGTACGTTCAGCGCTTCCAGAATGCGAGTGGGTGTGCGCGCGCTACCATTATACCCCCATCCGAAGTTAAAAGCGTCAGTTCGCTTTCGCTAGGATGGCACCTGCTTGTCATCACTGGAGCCTTGAAGGAGATGCGATTTCAAACGTCGTACGTCTAGTGTGACTGCTGGCAGCATGATTGACCACTTGACCTTGTTGACACTGAAATCGGAAGAAAGGTGTGTTGACCCCTGAATGCATTTTCCCGCCGAGATCACAGAAAGCCTCAGTTTGTCAGCGAATCATTGCCATTGCTGGCTGCTTTATGGCTTCATGTTTGTTTCTGCTAGTATCAAATTTTAATGAACTTTCTGTTTAGTTTATTTTTAACACAACTCCAGAAACTGGATTCAACAACGGTGGTTTTGCAAGATTGCTCGCCCATTATTGCATAGCGGATTTTGTTAGAACCCAATAAGCATGATTTTGCTTTGCGGTGCCAAAGGGCTCGAGTTTGAACGTTAATCAATTACATGGTGTTGGCAAAAACCACAGTAAACAGCCATATTTGATGACATTGTCATTCAGGATTTCTCTGTTAGTCATTGCTTATCATTTCGAATTCAGTGACATATCTACTTCCATTTTTGGAAGAAGCAAACAGCAAACAGTCAAGCCATCCATGGGAAAAAAGCATGGTAGTTAAATCCCGGAAACCGAAGACCTGGTACATACTTTTAGCTTGAATTTGGGTGCAGTGGAAACTTCACTAAGCTATCTAATTGCCGTCTTTGAAGTGGTTCCTCTGTTTACATGAGCAGGCAACTTTTTGAATGGAAAGAGGATACCTTGTACATGCTGAAATCTGTTCTGTAGGAAGATGGATTATAGTCTAGACACAGCAAACATTTATGTGAATGTTGTACTGGTGGGAATGCACGTTATCACACGACTTTCCCTGACGCTGATTGCCTTGTTCAATCAGCAGACACTGGATGTGTTTTTAACAATGTGGCTTTTAGTGTTTGTTATCCCACAGGCGAGTATATATGGTATTGTGACTCCCTTCCTTAAAGGAATTCCTCTGTGTTTTATCCTAATCCCTATCGAGCAAATCTATAGCACATGTGGGATTACCATTTACAATAATTTCAGCATGTTTCCTTGCAATGTGAAAAGAACAAAAACATGTTTACTTGAAGCTTACTTACCAAAGTCTGAACAGTTGTTTGTGTGTACAGTGAGGGGCAAAAGTCTGAGAGCACTAGTGAAAATGCTTGTTTGGATCTCTGGAGAAGGATTCATTGTGCAGCAGAGTAATGGCCTAAAAGATATTGTAAAACTTTGTAGTAAGTACTTTAAGTGCAAAGAAAATGAAGGAGTGCTGATTTTCACAATCACCTGGTGTAAACCTCATTGGGCCTTGTACCCCATTGGAGTACAATACTCTTTGGAGTATTGTGAAATCATGCCATAAATGACATGGATCATCAGATTTTGCTTAAACTTGTGGAGTCCATTCCAGCTTGAGTGCACACTGTCATTACAGCAAAAGAGGAACGTACCAAATACTAATACATTCTGAAATGTATCGAGATTTCGTGTTAATCGTTTATTATGTTTGTTTGTTTGTTTATTTGGTTTATTTACCATATATCATAGGTACACTTCAACTATGAGAGACAAAATGAGAAAAAAAATCCAGGAAATCACATTGTAGGATTTTTAAAGAATTTAATTGTAAATCATGGTGGAAAATAAGTAGTTAGTCACCCACAAACGAGCAAGATTTCTGGCTCTCACAGACCTGTAACAACTTCTTTAAGAAGCTCTTCTGTCCTCCACTCGTTACCTGTATTAATGGCACCTGTTTGACCTCATTATCTGTATAAAAGACACCTGTCCACAGCCTCAAACAGTCAAACTCCAAACTCAACCATGGCCAAGACCAAAGAGCTGTCGAAGGACACCAGGAAGAACATTGTAGACCTGCACCAGGCTGGGAAGAGTGAATCTACAATAGGCAAGCAGGTTGGTGTGAATAAATCAACTGTGGGAGCTATTGTAAGAAAATGGAAGACATGCAAGACAACTGATAATCTTCCTCGATCTGGGGCCCCACGCAAGATCTCATCCCGGGGGTCAAAATGACCATGAGAACGGTGAGCAAAAATCCCAGAACTACACAGAGGGACCTGATGAAGAGAGCTGGGACCAAAGTAACAGAGGCTACCATCAGTAACACTACGCCGAGAGGGACTCGGATCCTGCAGTGCCAGGCATGTCCCCCTGCTTAAGCCAGTACATGTCCAGGCCTGTCTGAAGTTTGGCAGAGAGCATATGGATGATCCAGAAGAGGATTGGGAGAATATCATGTGGTCAGATGAAACCAAAATAGAACTTTTTGGTAAAAACTCAACTCATTGTGTTTGGAAGAGGAAGAATGCATGCCAAGAACACCATATCTACTGTGAAGCATGAGGGTGGAAACATCATGCCTTGGGGCTGTTTTTCTGCAAAGGGGACAGGACGACGGATCTGTGTTGAGGGAAGAATGAACGGGGCCATGTATCGTGAGATTTTAAGCCAAAACCTCCTTCCATCAGTGAGAGCATTGAAGATGGAACGTGGCTGGGTCTTCCAGCATGACAATGATCCCACACACACCGCTCGGGCAATGAAGGAGTGGCTCCATAAAAAGCATTTCAAGGTCCTGGAGTGGCCTAGCCAGTCTCCAGATTTCAACCCCATAGAAAATGTGTGGAGGGAGTTGAAAGTCCGTGTTGCCCAGTGCCAGCCTGAAAACATCACTGCTCTGCATGCGGGAATGAGCCAAAATACCAGCTACAGTGTGTGTAAACCTGGTGACGACTTGCAAGAAACGTTTGACCTCTGTCATTGCCAACAAAGGTTATGTTACAAAGTATTGAGTTGAACTTTTGTTATTGACCAAATACTTATTTTCCACCTTGATTTTTATTAATTAAATTCTTTAAAAATCCTAGAGTTTATTTTATATACATATACAAACACACTCACACTCGTCAGTGCTAATTTAGAGTAATCAATTAACCTAACATGGATGTCTTTGGACTGTGGGACATAACCGGAGTAAATCCTTGCAGACATGGAGATGAAATGCAGACTCCGCCCTGGGATTGAACCCAGGGCCTTCTTGCTGTGAGGCGGCGGTGCTACCCACCAAGCCATCATGCCATCCTGTTATGTTGATTATTTTATTTGTAATAAAAGCAGTGCATTAAATCACTTCACATAATCATCCCTGGTTTGATCCCGACCTTGGGCTCCACCTGCATATGGTTGGGTTAGTTTATGTTAGGGTAATTGGTGTCTCTCATGTGCCCATATTGTGTGTATGAGTGTGTGAGTGTATATGCCCTACGATGGATTGGTGCCCTTTCTGTGGTTGTTCCTGCCTTGAGCCCTGTTCCTCTGGCTAAGCACTGGCTTTCCTGTCACCCTGACCAAATGGTTTTAAAAATGTATGACTGTATTAAAATGAATGAAAATGTAAAATAGATGCATTTTCACTAGAGGTCTCAGACTTTTGCCCCCCAAGTGTCTGTGAACGCTTTCTTTAATCCATTCAATCAGTTTACAGTCAATCAATTCAATCAATTACAGTCAGTTCCAGCATTATTGGCACCCGTGAAAAAGAAGGGTCACACATCTTACCCTCACCCTGTAAATATGAGAGAAATCCAATCTTCACTTGGAGGAAATTTGTTTTATAAGCACTTAGAAATTACCCCTCTAAAAAACTTGTCTAACCACAAAAGTAAGGGCCTGGAATTCTTCAGACCTGACTGAAACGTTTGCTGGAACCCAGTCCTATGCTCAGTTGAGACAAAAATAGTGCTTTTTGGCTATAAATCCTCAAGTTGGGTTTGGCAAACAAAAGATGGTTAAAGAAAAAGAAATCCTAATCAACCACTGTTAAATATGGTGGAAGATCCGTGATGATGTGAGTCTGTTTTACTTCCAAAAGTACTGGGAACCTTGTTAGAATACATGGAATTATGGGCTCCACGAGGTACCTAGAGATTTTCAATCTGGCTGCCTCAGTCATGAAGCTACAACTGGGTTGTGGTTGAGTCTTTCAGCAGGACAAAGATCAAAACCATGTGTCCAAATTCACATGAAAATGGTTCGGTGACCAAGGATAAAGCATCTGACATGGCCATCACTGTCTATTTATATAAAACCAAACTGAGAATGTGTGGGGTGGGCTGAAGAAGAGATTGTGGAAGATCTGGGGATCCTCAGATTTTCTGTATTATCCAGTCACATTACGTGTTTGTAAGAGAAGCACTGCTGTTGTGTTGGAAATAAACAGATGCACAAAGTAGAGAATTTATGGGTGCCATTAATTGTGGGAATAATGGTGACACATGTGGTTGATACTGCAAAGCTTCAGGAAAATTCAATTACTTTTATTTGTTATTGTTGGAAAGTTAGATGAACAGCTTTAGTAGGACATTTCCTTCTGCTGGATTCTTATTCTAACTACCTTGAGAAGCGATGAGACTCTGAAGCCTCTGGCGCAAAAGAACACACACTCGCCGATCACTTTATTAGGTGTAGTAGGTGTCCATGTTTATATACTCACTGTCCATTTTATTATATAGAAGAACTATGTAGTTCTACAATTACAGACTGTAGTGAGGTGTGTTCGTGTATGTCTTGCTGGTATAATTAGATCAGACACAGCAGTGCTGCTGGAGTTTTTAAACACTGTGTTCACTCACTGTGCACTTAGACACATTTACCCTATTGCTCCACCTTGTAGATGTAAAGTCAGGGACAGTAGCTCACCTATTGTTGCACAGTTTGTGTTAGTCATCCTCTAATCCTTCATCAGAGCTCACAGGATGATGGTCGCTGGATGTTTTTGCTAGGCGAGTAGTGACACTGAGGTGTTTTAAAAACTCCAGCAGCACTGCTGTGTCTGATCCACTCATACCAGCACAACACACACTAACATAAAGAACGAGCACGTCAGTCTCAGTGCAGTACTGATAATAATACCACCCAAATAAGACCTGATCTGTGAGGGCCCTGACCAAGCAATTGTAGAACTACAAAGTGCTTCTATGTGGTAAGTTGAACTGATAAAATGGACAATGGGTGTAGAAGCAAGGTGTACCCAATAAAGTGATTGGTGAGTGTATACACATACAATAGACAGACTGAGAGTCAAGATGCCAACCAGCTCATGGAGAAACCCCACAAAGGCTGGCAGTGAGCTCTTGTGACCTCGTGCTCATACACAGGAGACCAACAAGACTAACCAGGACTCACCGGATCTTAGAAATGCAAGGCTGAAACACATCTCAAACCTCACCTTGCCAGAGGCGGGATACGAACCATGGCTCAACACTGTGAACCAGCTCTCTAACACTAAGCAACACTTGTTCATATCCCCACCTCTAGTGGTGATGAGGTTTGAGTTGAGTTTCAAAATGGCAAGGGGTCTCGCAATGGTCCTGGTCGGGTTCCCGTAATGACCAGGCAGGGTCAGGCTGACTGTCGGGGTTTCCTGATACTGCAAGTCTAGGTATACGTCTGTGTTCCACCTCACTAGAGACCCCTGAGTCTCAGCAGTTGCTGGGGTGGGGGCTGGGTCTGCATCTGCCACGTGATGCAGACCAGAGGTGCCCCCATGTCACACTTATTGGGTGCTATTGTTAGGTTTTATAGTAATTTCCTTTCCTGCGTTACACTTTTTTAAGAGTGTTTTGAGAAAACAGGTTTTCTCAGTACATAGAAACACTGATATTGTAGTTTGAGTTGTCGAGGATTTGTTGGCCTTTGTGGCTGCAGGGGCCACACAATTTTGTAGCCGTGTCAGAGTCATTAGACCTGCTGTTATCTTTTACTTTTAGGTCCATTTATACTTCTCAGAAGAGGCATCTCACCTACCTAAGGAGGATGAACTGAAAGCCATGATGGATTTATCCACAAAGGTCAAGCATGGGAACGTTTTAGTCTATGCTGTTCAGATTATTGACTTAAAGGTAGGTTCACAAATTATTCCATATCATGTTATTTATATTAACTACTACAGTGGTAGTTCAGAATTTGAAGTTAATTGGTTCCAGAAGGCAATTCAATTTCTCAGACACACTGTCATGCTGGGAAAGGGAACATTTTTGTTTGAATATGGGGGCAAAAATACGTTTAATTGGTTGAATAAAGAAGCATTCTGAGGTTCCAGTGTACTGCCAAAAGATTAGTATATGTAATTGTGATTAGTCACATGAATTTTCTCAGTGATTGCATTTTTTGACTTCTTCTATTTGGCGCTAAAGACATTGGAACATTTCCACGTCAAAAACACTACACAGTCATGCAAGTGGACGTAAAGTACCACAGTCCAATAATTACCAGTTATTACAAACAGTGTGTGTGCAAGCTAATATCCCGTCTGTCCCATCTGAATTGAGGCAGTTCTGAAAGCAAAAGTGGTCCAACCCGGTACTAGCAAGGTGTACCTGATAAGGTGGCCAGTAAGTGTATGCCTTATCAGTTGGTTCCTTATAGTAGTGTTCATTTCTGTCCATTCAGAAAGTCAACAGAACATGGCGTTTGACCAGGGTTTTTGGACGTTTTGTTTAACCTGGAAAAGCATTCATTGACATACTTTGAGTAATTTGAAATAAAATCTGCTGAATATTTGTAATATTTCATCCAGTCCTATTAAAAACTGCTAAAATGCAAGCAATGCTGAGCATTCCTTACGCAATGCCCGTATCACCTGGTCCCGGCGCTGACAGCGCTTGGGAGCTGTTTATGATTAGTTAGGTGTCTTTAGACAAAGTCTGAGCTGCTCAGGGTATGAGACTACAGACCAGACCCCCAAGTTCCTCATTTAATAATCCTGAGTGTGCCTGACGTCAAAGCCGGGTGTCATTAAAGAAGCTACACCCTGCATTTGTCATTGGGAGGTTGCCTGCATGGTCGTCCTTCCACATATGAGTTTGATTTGACGTCGTATAGCCTGACCTTTCCTCGTGATGAGGAGCATTCCACAATCTACACTTCACGTGTTATCCGGCGATATCGCCGTTCCCCCCGTCCAGCTGCAGTCTCTTTTTAGAGAAGGTTAGGACGAGGCGAACGAGGATGATATGCTCGCCGCGATAAAACACATCGGTTGCAGACCGTTGCTTGTGGCGGTGAAATTGAGTAAATCATCCTCGTGAAAATGGGGATTATCCCTCCTCACAGATGCTTCTTATTCGTGCTTTTCGTGCCTTTCTAGCCTGGATACATTTATTAAATGCCACTTATGTTTGAGAACTGCTTTACAGAGCTTGTCCAGATTGTTTGCTCTGACTCACTCGGTAAACTTCGCACTGAAGCGAACACGGCAAAGACCGGGAATCTGAAATGGCAGCCAGCAATACACTAGAGAAACGTTAAAGAACTGCGAAAAGACATTCTCGTCCCAGCCAAATGTTTATACGAGGAACTCGGTCCTGTAAAGGGACTGCTGTTTTCTTAAAACTCTGGTTTAATAGGGATGTGGAAGCTTGTTTTTTTCCAAACGCACATATGGATTTAGGTGTCTTATTAAACACAGCTTGTTCTTTTATCTGGGACTTGCTTATTGCTTCCCAGTACCCTATTAGTAAAATGAAGCTTCTGCCATGTCTGATTTCCTTCCGAGGCCAGGTCCTGTTTGCTCATGCTCCTAGGTGATGAAGTATCTCTTTAATCCCATGCTTTTTTCCCATGCTCTGCGTAGAAGGATGTATAGAATTTGATAGCTTCACTCAACACCTCGAGAGGTCTGTTTTTGGTAACCCTAATGGACCTGGCTGAACTTAGAGGATGTTTGAGACCCCATATTTCCTTTAGGTTTTCTGTCATCTTGCTGACCTTCACTTCCAATCAGTTTCTTCTGGCTGCAGACCATGTGATAGACCTGAACAATTACCTTAGTGCTGGGCGATATGACCTCAAATCAGGTTTTTGTTATTGTACCCCATTCTGCAGAGCTGTTCATCACCTTCTGTCCAGCAAGTCTTAATATTGCATCAGTATAAGAATAATGTGCTTGCTACCTACAAGGCTAAAAGAAGAAAGTCTTGGTTTATACCCAGAGCTACAAACTGGTTTGTGGAAAGACCTTTTTCAGCAGATATTTATTTATTTATTTATCTAATGCCATGTCAGCATCAATGGCTACATTTGTGACAGGGCATGCCAACAATTGTACTTTTCAAACACTTACACTGTGGAAACAGCCTAGTGCATGTGTTCGGAATTTAACTGGGAATCTCTTGATCTGTGCAGTGACCATGCTAATTAATTCACAAGTATAAAAAGAGCCATTGAGCCACCTTTTATACAAAATATATCATGATGTTTTACACATATTGTGCAAAAGTCTTAGGCCACCATTAGATTTGTTGTTTTATCAATGGTATAATGACCATATATATCATATTGTTGAAGATTGGACCCCAAAATTTCAGACTTGGATTCATCAGTCCACACTGTTTTCCACTGATCTTCATTCTTATCTTGTGAGAATTAGCATAGCTTAGCTTTTTCACGCTATTCCTATAATGTGGTTTCTTGCTACCCTTCCAAAAAAGACAATTTCTGAACAAGACGTTTTGGGCTGTAGAAGGGTCATCTTGCATGAAGCTGGCAGATGCTGCTTTTGCTCCAGTGTAACGGGAGGTCACCATAAATACTTGCCACTTTTTCAGTATTTGTAATACTGCATACAGATTTCCTGCATTTTCTTGTTGTTTTGTAATAAAGACACTTAGATATAATTATATATGATCCATATACCATTACTAAAACAATGATCTATCTAATATAATGGTGGCCTAAGACATTTGCACAGTACTGTAGGTATTTATATATTGGACTATCAAGACCTAAGCAAGGCATTTGTGAACAAGGCACACTTGACAACACTAATCATGTGAGGTTTCGATAATATTTTTTTCGGTGTCATTTGAAAAAACACAAACAAAATTGCAAATTGAGACAATATGGAAAATGCAAATTAAAAAAGTGTTTCTTACATTTGCTCTGACTGCTGTTTCATTGCAGAGAGTATGAACCTGAGATATTTCATGTTTTGTCTGGTCAATTTCGTTTCATTGGTTAATCATCATCCATTCTTGCATTTCAGGCTTGCAACACATTCCAAAAAAGTTGGGACGGGTGCAATTTGGAGCTAATGATGAATAAAAAAAAACTAAATAATGATGATTTCAGACAGGTGACGTCAACAGGTGATTATAATCATGATTTGGTACAAAAGCAGTATCCAGGAGTCTTTGAGGAGTAAAGATGGGCAGAGGATCTCCAGTTTATCAACAAATGCATGAGAAAATTATTGAAATGTCTTAAAACAGTGTTCCTCAAAAACATATTGGAAGGGATTTGCACATTTCTTCCTCTACAGTGCGTAAAACCTGACCTGTCCCCAATAGAGAATGTGTGGAGAATTTTGAAACGATAAATGCCACAGCAACACTGTACTGTTGCACATCTTAAGACATGTTTGGAGGAAGAGTGGGTCATAATAACACCAGAAACACTACATTTCTTGGTATCCTCTGTGTCAAAACGTCTCTTAAGTGTGGTGAAAAGGAATGGCGATGTTACAAAGTGGTATTTTTTGGAGTGTGTTGCAGGCCCGAAATGCAGTAATGGATGATTATTAACAAATGAAATTAATTTAACAAAAAAAACATGAAATATCTCCGGTTCATACTGTCTGCAATGAAATAAAAGTCAAAGTAAATGGAAGAAACACAGTTTTTTTTGTAAATATGCATTTTCCATACTGTCCCAACTTTTCACGATTTGAGGCTGTACTAACCAACAAACTTTTGGAATTTGGTTTTAGCCAAGAATCTTTTTTTGTAATGTAATTTCAGTAGATACAGTACATAAACATTTTGTTTCTACTCCAACACCTTGCATTATGTGTGAGTAAATTTATTCTTTGTCATCTTGTCAAATTGCCAAACAATGTCTGTGGAAATCATCTATTCTCTGCACATGCAGTAGCTTGAGATTCGATTGAAACATGTTTTTATGTTAGTGTTGCCATTAAATCATTTAACTCCACAGCCTTTACACTGCCATTCTCAATCAGACAGTGTAAGACCATTTTTGACTCGATCAATGACGGGAAGCGTCACCGGATCCATGTAGTGCAGAGCCCTTGTGACCCATCACTCGCTGAAAAGGCTTGTCACCATGATATATGGGTTCACTAATCCCCTCAGTGAGAGCCTCACTGTTTACCCACCCTTCTCCTTCCTTCTCCTCAAAGAGCATAGCCAAGGAATCCTAAACCTGAGAGGAGATTAGCCAGCACTCTTTAAAAGAGAAAAAGAGAAAGAGTGAAGGGCTGGGGGGAGGACATGACTCTAGCGAACCATTCTCCGTGCTCTTCAGATCCACCACTAACTGACAGGTTGTGAAATTGGACACTTGCTAAATGTAGTCTCTTCATAGGAATGTGTGTCGGACAATGCATTCTCACGGGATTTGTTTTCCCAGTCTCTACTGTATACACTGTGTACGTCTAACGTACTGCGTAATCTCTGCCTGTGATTTGTATTGTATATGACATACATGACTGGGCCAAGATGGACGAATGCTTGGCCTGAAAAAGACAACAAACTCAGGCTGAAGGTGAAAAGCTGAGTTGTTTTAATCCATCTTGTCTTTGCAGCAGCACTTACATTTACATTTACAGCATTTAGCAGACGCTCTTATCCAGAGCGACTTACAAGTTATATAGTCTGACAATCCAAGCAATTGTGGGTTAAGGGTCTTGCTCAAGGAACCAACAGAGGCTGCTTTGCAGAGGTGGGATTTGAACCCTGGACCTTTTGGTCCATAGTCCAGTACTTTACCCGCTAGGCCACCACAGTCTCATAGGTGTACTTAATAAACAAACATACAAAGCAAACATTGATGTTTACTGGCTTAATGCCCTCAAGCATGGGCACCGTTCTATTTTAGTTTAGATATACCCCCGACCTTCCCCCCATCCCCCCAAATATACATGCCTTATTAATTTACATCGTCAATAGTTTCTTGCTTTTCAACTGTCCTATCTCTCGCCATATCCACAATGTAATTAAAGTTGACGTGCAAGGACCCTGAAACTGTGCTTTGCACGACTTTACTAAAATATGCAAGAACATAAATACAGCCAATACATCTAAGTTCTCATTGTGTTGGAATTTATTATTTTTAGTTCTAAAAATTAAAGTTCGATAGCTCTCCAAATTAGATTTAGAAAGCCATTTAGCTATTAGCTACTGCTTATTCCTTTTTGTTGGGGTGTTACTAATAGCCCTTTTCTCCTTTGCCTGGTAATGGATTTGTTAATATGTACTTGCGTGAAAATAAATAGAAAATCAATTGAGAAACCAATTTTATGCTGTCAAGTGTCACGCTGTTCTAAAAATTGAGTCATCCAGGTCATTGAACATGAATGGAGCTACAAACGAGATGCACCTGCTACTCCAAGTAATATGCTTGTCTCTTTGCTTGATCTATACCTCTTGTTTTTAGATGGATAGTAATTAAATCAAATAAGATCGTTACCCAAAACTTTGAATGACGTGTCACTTTAGAGAAATTTGCTGCTATGAGACAATTTCTCCAGATAGGTGTATTTTTTAAATCGTATGCCAGTTTCATAATGCAGACCTTTCTGGGTCATTTTTAAATTCTCCTAGGGAACTAACCTCTAGACAAGCCCCCAAGTCAAAGTTTAGCCCCTCTATTCATTAATCTGTAGTGACGGCCCTGCCCTCGAGGCTCTGTTCTCTTATATAAGCAAGGAAAACTGAAACACAGCAGGTTGAATAAGGACAGGGAGACCTCATTTAGGTGCTGTGATTGATTTGGTCCCCAAAATCATTCGCTCCTGTTACAACCCATCTAAAGCACACCCTACCTGCTTATACTCATATTTGATTGGCAGTTGGGTGTGCAGCCATTTTTTTTATATAGAGACGACTGAGAAGCTAGATCAACAGGAAATGTCTACAGGATGTTCTTTTAGCTAGTAAACAGACTACAATAGCTTTGTGATGAGTGATTAATCAGTGAGTTCAATAGAAACATGAAAGTGCAATTGTATGTGTTATTAGTTTAGGTACAATGGAGGAATCAATCAAAGAAGAAAGCCGAGTTAATTCCAAAGGGTTTCGAAGAAATATCTCTTTGCGTTTAGGAATTTACACTCACCGGCCACTTTAATAAGTACACCCGTTCAACTGCTCGTTACTGCAAATATTTAATCAGCCAATCACATGGCAGCAACTCAGTGCATTTAAGTACATAGACATGGTCAAGAGGATCTGCTGAAGTTCAAACCGAGCACCAGAATGTGGAAGAAAGGCGATTTAAGTGATTTTGAACGTGTCAAGGTTATTGGTGCTAGACCGGCTGGTCTGAGTATTTCAGAAACTCTGATCTACAAGGATTTTCATGCACAACCATCTCTAGGGTTTATAGTCAATGGTCCGAAAAGAGAAAATCTCCAGTGAGGGCAGTTCTCTGGGCAAACATGTCTTGTTGATGCCAGAGGTCAAAGGAGAATTGCCAGACTGGGTTGAGCTGATTGAAAGGCAACAATAATTCAAATAACCACCCGTTACAACTGAGGTATGCAGAAGAGCATCTATGACTACACAATGCGTCAAATCTTAAAGCAGACCACACCGGGTGCCATTCATGTCGGCTAAGAACAGGCAACTGAGGCTGCAGTTCTTAAAATTTAAAAAGGTTCACCAAAATTGGACAATAAAAGATTGGAAAAACATTCAGATGGTCAGGGTGAGAATTTGGGATAAACAACATGAAAGCATGGATCCATCCATCCTGACTTGTATCAATGGTTCAGGCTGATTTACATTTACAGCATTTAGCAGATTCCCTTCTCCAGAGCGACTTACAATCTTACAATCCAAGCAATTGTGGGTTAAGGGTCTTGCTCAAGGACCCAACAGTGGCAGCTTGGCAGAGGTGGGATTTGAACCCTGGACCTTCTGGGCCAGAGTCCAGTACCTTAACCGCTAGGCCACCACAGTCCCATGATGGCTGATGGTGGAGTAATGGTGTGGGGGATACTTTCTTGGAACATGTTGGGCTCCTTAAAACCAACTGAGCATTGTTTAAACTCCACATCCTACCTGAGTATTGTTGCCCACCATGTCCATCCATTTATAACCATATTCTGATGGCTACTTCGAGCACGATAATGCACCACGTTAAAAAGCTGAAATCATCTCAAACTGGATTCTGGAAAAT
Organism: Ancistrus triradiatus; assembly: GCA_025084515.1. NCBI lineage: Eukaryota > Metazoa > Chordata > Actinopteri > Siluriformes > Loricariidae > Ancistrus > Ancistrus triradiatus. Next base: position 45,103 of record JAJAGP010001039.1, read on the forward strand.
GACGATGAGTACTCAAATGTCCTCCACAGATCTCAATACAGTAGAGAATCTTTGGGATTTGGTGGAACTGGAGATTCGCATCATGGATGTGCAGTCAACTAATCTGCAAAACAGTGATACTGTCCCGTCAATATGGACCAAAATCTCTGAGGAATGTTTCCAGGACCTTGTTGAATATATGCCAAGAAGAATTAAGGCAGTTCTGAAGGCAAAAAGGGTCCACTAGCAAGTTATACCTAATAAAGTGACTGATGAGTGTACGTTTATTTCCAACAACATTCAAAGTGACTTGTAACTGAAGCAGAACCTATCGGCTTGGAAAGAAGCTTTCTAAGAGCAATGTTAAACATCTCGCTAAAGGGTCCAACAGTTAATTTATCAGTCCTCAGAAACCTTAAAAAACTCGAACAGACATATTTTAAAATAATGTCCTGTGTTTGTTCATGGAAAGGTTAGCAATGAATTTTTCAGTCCTGGGCATAAAATTGTCTAGAAGAATAAAGTACTGCCCCTTTGAAAGCAGATGAAAAGATCAACATGCAGTGTGCTGCTTTCTGCATCAGACATGTACTTGGTCCCAGTAATCTCATTATTTCAGCATTCGGCTTATGATCCAATGGTCATCCTTCAATTTGAGAATACTTTGTATCTGTGCCCACCCGTTGTGCATTTATTATCAATCAAATCGACCTTTTTGTGTTGGCCTGTTCAAGGAAGGTTCATTTGTGCTGACGGTCGCAGAAGCGGCATCCAGGTCCATGATGTGTTAACCTGGTGTTAAAAAACAAAAGTGTCACGGTCCGTGGCGACTGCATCTTGCAAGGAAACTTTTTTTATGCCTGCAGAGCTCCAGATGTGCACTGACATGTGCAAATGTGAGTCTGCAAGGAAAAATGTAACCCACTGGACCGCTGTTTATTCAGCTTCAATTTGACTCATTACACAACGTACGTCGATGCGTTTCAAGCAACTTGACTTTTACTGGCTTAAAGCCCACAAGGCTCTGTTCAAGCGAGAGAAACAGAAAGAAGCACGGCAGGTCAAATAAGGACAGGGAGACCTCCCTCAGGTGCCGTCTGGTAATGGCTCCCAAAATCGCTCATTCCCATTACAACCCATGCTAAATCACACCCTACCTGCTGATACACCTATATGATTGGCTGTTGGTGTGCAATAGTTTTTTATACAGAGACATCTGAAAATCTAGACCAACAGGAAATGTCTACAGGATGTTCTTTTAGTTGGTAAATACAGTACCTTTGTGATGAGTGATTAATCAGTGAGTTCAATAGAAACATGAAAGTGCAATTGTATGTGTTATTAGTTTGGGTACAATGGGTGTATCAATCAAATAAGAAAGAGGAGTAAATTCCAAAGGGCTCTGAAATATTTCTTTGCTTTTAGGAATTTACACTCATTTGGCCACTTTATTATGTACACCTCTGCAACTGCTCGTTAATGCAAATATCTAATCAGCCAATCACATGGCAGCAGCTCAATGCAGTTATGCATGCAGACATGGTCGAGAAGACCTGCTGAAGTTCAAACCAAACACCAGAATGTGGGAGAAATGTGAATTAAGCCGTGGCATGCAGTGCGAACAGTGGGTACCCCTTCTGCTACCCCATTAACCTCACCCTCCGATTAAAGAAAGTTAGATTTTAGCTCTTTAATCGGACTTCTCAGAGCTTGTATACCCATACTATGATTACAATCATAGCAGCTACCGGGAAAAAAACACGGTTGCCAGGTCTACATATTCTTGAAAATTTACGTGTGTGTGGTGCGGGATTCTCTTGTGGGATCTGGCAACCCTGGAATTAACCGCAGAACACGTTAAACGGCTATTGAACACTTTTGTGGAGAAAATTTATTTATGAATGATGAATATGTAGCACCTTCTTCACTATGCCCAGAAAGGGTAGGCAGCTGTGGGTCCAGAAAGGGTAGGCAGCTGTGGGTCCAGAAAGGGTAGGCAGCTGTGGGTCCAGAAGGTGTAGGCAGCTGTGAGTCTGATTGGTCAGATATCTTGTCCGTTTGTTAATAGATTCACATTAGTGAACCCTTCAAAATATTATCAGAAGTGTCACGCAAACATGTAGACAGAAGCCATTCTAATGAGCAGTTCTGATTGGCTGGTAGCGCTCTCAGTCAGATTTGCTTCCTATAGCAACCAAGAAATGCAGAGTAGCATTTTGAATTGGTTGACGTTTTTGATTTTACTTTATTCATGAAATAAATATTATAGAACATTTTACATACACCTGTTTGTTACCCTTTCTCTGAATTGTTAGAAGGGCCTGACTGCACGCCACTGGATGTAAGCGACTTTGTACATGGTTGTTGGTGCTAGATGGGCTGGTCTGAGTATTTCAGAAACTGTTGATCTGCTGCTATTTTCACGCACAGCCATCTCTAGGCTTTACAGAGAATGGTCCATTGATGCACCTTGCAAGAATATTTGTACTAAGGCACACTGTGAGACAATTCTTTAACCTTGATTAAAGTTATATGTGATTTTACATTTAAGGTCCCTAATTGTTTTGCAAACATTAAATCAGTAAAAGCACTGTTCGTGATTTGGGAATTTTATACGCACAGCCTATGTCAGGAAACACTTGGTTTAAATTTGTGCAGACCACCCACTCTCGCGCATTGCGTGTCCACTACTTGGTCAGGAATATGTTAAGCATTTCAGCATTAGAATGTGACGTTTATGTTGAGTGAAATGGTTTTTGCTCTCAGAAATCTCTGTCAATCTTCCCCTGACTTTCCAGTTTGTTATGAAAATTGGTCTCTGCAACAAACCTGTAACTAATGTTCATGATATTTTCGCGCCAACAACATTTAATCTGTCAAGTTGTCTGGGTGTTTGAAGTACAGCTTTGTGTAACTTTTCCCGTGCCTATAGAAAATCATCATACCGCTTTGAAATAGTCTGTTGTTTGGCCTTACAGCCTGAAATCAAATCCTATTAACAATTTTTTCCAGCTTTATGTATACATTTTGCTTTTAAGCATTCGATACAGATATGTGCTTCTAAACAATCACATTGCGTTGTGTGAAACAGGTTATGTCACTTTTCATTACATCAAAATATGACATTAATAGTATTTATATCAGTTAAAATACGCAGCTGCAATGTACAGAGTTAAAAGACAGAATTTTATTCCCTATTAGAATTTGTCATAATTTTTAATTGGTTGATTGGATGGCCATTAAAAGACACGTAACTGTAATGAGAAAAAGGCAAATATTCTGAAAATTACAAATACAAAATAAACAACACCAATTGATCAGGCTTCTGGTTTAATTCTTCATAGGGCCACCTTTTCTTTTAATTACATTTACATTTATATTTACAGCATTTAGCAGACGCCCTTATCCAGAGCGACTTACAATTGATACAGTCTTCCAATCCAAGCAATTGTGGGTTAAGGGTCTTGCTCAAGGACCCAACAGTGGCAGCTTGGCAGAGGTGGGATTTGAACCCTGGACCTTCTGGTCCAGAGTCCAGTAACTTAGCCACTAGGCTACCACAGTACCAATTGTACCCACAGTACCAATTACAGGCATCATTCTGTTTGAATACTCATAGTGAGGATCAGAAGCATGTATAACAAGCATTAAATAAGCATTAGAATAGTGTTGTGATTTCAAACAGGTGATGTCAACAGGTGATTATAATCATGATTTGGTACAAAAGCTGTATCCACCAAAGACTGCGTCTCTGAGGAGCAAAGATGGCCAGAGGATCTCTACTTTGTCAACAAATGACTTTAGCAAACCTTTGTCAAGCACTATATCACAAAGATACATTCCCATATGCCACTTAAAACATTACTGTGCGAAAAAACAGCCTTATGTTAACCATGTCCTGAAAAGGCATCTGGGATGGACCATCACACAGTGGAAACATGTATTGAGGTTAGACAAATCAGTATTCCATGTCTTGGAAGAAATGGACGCTGTGTGCCAAAGAAGAAAAGGATCAACCAGACTGTTATCAGCTACAAGTCCAAAAGCCAGGTTCTGTCATGGTATGGGGTTGTGTTAGTGCTTGACAAAGGTCATTTAAACTTCTGTGATGCAGCATTAATGCAGAAAAATACATTGAGATTTTAGAGCAACATAAGCTGCCTTCAAGACGTCATCTTTTGAAGGGATGTCCATGTATTTTTCAACAAGACAATGCAAAACAAGCTAAATCACAAAAGGTTAGGATTGAAAAATGCAGATCCATGTGAGTCTTTCATTGAGGAACACTGTTTTAAAACATTTCAATAATTTTCTTGCACATTTGTAGATAAAACTGGAGATCCTCTGCCCGTCTTTGCTCCTCAAAGACTCAGCTTTTTGTGGATACTGGTTTGTACCAAATCATGATCATAATCACCTGTTTGCAAATTACATCATTATTTAGTTTTATACCTCATTACTAGCTATAAACTGATCCTGTCACAACTTTTTTGGAATGTCTTGCAGGCTTAAATGCAGGAATGGATGTTTATTAACCAATGAAATTAATCATGAACTTATTTTAATGAGTGTTTGGTAGAGTGTTCTATAGTGTATAATAGTGGAGATATGGAAAGCATACTATGATAAGTAAGTTAATGTTTAAAACCCTTAAATTAACCTACAATTGGCCAAAATCATTAACACAAAGCTTATTTTAGAATAAATTGTTGAAAAATGTCATTTATGTAATTAATTTCCATGTGATTTAGTGAGGATTAATGGATTGAAAGTGAAAAGTAAAAGCAAAACACTTACTCTATCGGTGAACTCAGGGCGCTAGGATAGTTGCTAAGCTAACTGCAGCCTGTGCTCTGGAACACTCACTTCCTGTTTAGGACCCATGGAGATTTACTTAAAAATGAAGAAAAACACGATACAAATAGTGGAGATCTTCTCTGAGATCTATTGTGAACCTGAATCACTTAGTACTGAATCATGACTCGTGAATCATGAATTGTGAATCGGCTGAAACGAGTTGCGTGGATCGACTCATACAAGTTTAAGCAAGTGCACAGAGTACTGAGCAAACGACAAGGACTGAGACAAATTTTTCTTGTCAAAATGCATTGAGAACCGAATTTGACGAGTTCTGAGGTGGTCGAGAACCAAGGTACCACTGTGTATGAACGATCCACTGGGCTGATCGTGACACTTCGAGTTCATAGGCTTTAGGTCAGGACTCTGACTTGGCCCCTCAAGGACATTTACCTTCCTGTGCTTAAGATGCTGCATTTGTTTTGGTGGCATGTTTAGGGTCACTGCCCATCTTTAGCTGTCTAGCAGAGGGCTGCAGGTTTTCCTCTAGTATTCTCATATTCTTGGCTGCATCCATTTTCCCCTCGATGCTGACCAATTTCTCAGTCCCCACAGAAGAAAAACATCTGCACATAAAACCTTTTGCCACATGGCATCAGGATCTTCCAAGTATTTTTTTAACTGCAAAGTGCAAACTGGACTCAATGTGGAACTTTTTTCAGTCGGTCGAGGCTTCTTTCTTGCCACCCTACCATACAGTCCAGCTGTTTTTAATGCTTGATTGTTGTCCCATGCACCATCTGACCGATCTCAGCCGGAAAGACTTGTAAGTCCTTCAAATTTTCCATTGACCTCTCACTACCGTCCCTGATTTCCCTGAAGACCTTCAGGCATTAAAGTTGAGGAACAGGATTACCAATAACTGTTTATTATTCAGACAATAAACACAAATATATGGATATATATCCGTTTTTAATTTATTAAAAAGAAAGTTTATTTACATTCAGCAAATAAAATGGGTGGGTCTTATAAGGCAGGCTGTTACTAAGATCCACTATTCTACCTACTGAAGCAAATCGGAGACAGATCCCGGTGTTCTAACCAAAGTCTAGGACCCCGTTTGATTAGTGATTGTAAATTTGTATGATGAAGCTCTTAATGTTAATTTTATCAGAAATGTAAGGGCAGAGTTACAGAGCATCAGCAGCTTCTCTGGGTTAGAGCTGGACTTACAGATAACAAACCTGTCAGATGAATGAAGCTCCGATCAGCCGTGCATGGTGTTTAATGAAAGATGCAGAGTTTAACTCCAGCAAACGACGTCTTTGTGAGGGATGAAGCTGATTTAGTTCATTTCTGTTGATGGGACTAAAACTGATCTTCAGTCTCGTTGCTCTTCAGTCGAGCTGTGAATCCATTAAGAGCCGGGATGTTTGATTTAAAGTAGTGACTTTATTTTGCTTTTCCAGCACTTTCAAATCCTAAAGGTGATAAACCTTTGGCTGTCTGATGTACAGTTTTCATTTAAACAGCAATTTTTTTTCCCAATAGGTTGACATTAAAACTTTCATCTGCCACTTTCTCACACACCACAAGCAGCGATACATGCGCCTCTTCTCTCTGTTCCTGTTCACAGGTGTTAGTAATCTACAATTAACCATGGAATTTCCATAAAGCCATAAATACTGGGACAGCAAATTGTCTTTAGCCATATATATCTAGACATCTAAATGACAACTTTTGAAACTGTGCTGTAAATATCTGCATAGCTAAATGATCATTAAACATACATTTCTGGACCACTAAAAGACAAATAGCCATAAATATATGGACAACTGAACACCTTTTAAATTTATATATCTTCCCAACAACGTAAGAGCCAAGTAGCAACAGTCTAGGAACCACTTAGAAACCACTCTTGGAATTACCCTAGAGCTATAAATATCATCTAAATGATAAAGGACATCATCTAAATGATCTTTAGTCATAAATATCTGGACAGGTAATGATCCTTAGCCTTATATATCTAGGCAGCTAAATGACTAGTCTTTGGACAGTTATTGACCCTTAGCGAAACATCTAAATGAGCTTTAGTTAAAAATATGGCACCCTCTGACAGTTATTGTACCCTTATTACCACTTTATACATTATATATCGCTTTAGCAACCACTAACCAACCATGTAGCTACAGCCTAGCAACCATTTAGCAATTTTTAGCTGGCTTTGACAAAGGCAAATTATTAAAGTTCGTTCAGGAACTTTCCCCCAATCTAGTTTATTTAATAGCTCTATGATTTTAATGATAAACAAAAAATAGTTGCCTGATTTTCTGCTTAAAATGTTAATTCAATTATGAAATCTTGTACTCCTGATGTCATATATAATCTAAAATGAAGCCTTTCAATTAATTGCCTCTCTTCTACTGACTTTATGTTTAATGCATACGAGGCACACTTGGCCTGGCACGTTAGAGACTCCGCCCCATGGCATAAGGAACTCGGAGACCCATAAGGCTTCTAGTGAATCATAACCTCAGAAACAAATGGACAGAATTGGAACGGGATCTGACAGTGAGACTCCATGCCAAGACAACCCACTGGCAGGTGACCCGACATTGAGAACCTTGACCAGATTAACACCCTGGAAGTTGGGTGTTCCTGTACTGGCTTCATGTGTGTTGAGAGCTCGCAATGTTGGGAAACGTTCCAGTTCTGTTTGTATGTTCCTGAGTTTGCCAGGGGCCTTCCGTTTCTCAGAGATTAGCCTGTCAGTTTTATTTTCATTGTATTAATTCTATTTATTAATCCTTCTTTTATTAATGATTTTATTAACTCAGTGCGCAACTGCTTGATTTGGCAGATTAAACAGAAGCCACAGTGATACACTATATGGACAAAAGTATTAGGACACCAATTCATTACACCTACAGGAGTTTTTATGTCATCTCGTTCTAAATCCATAAGCATTAATATGGATTCGGTCCCCCCTTTGCAGTTATAACAGCTTCCACCCTTGTGGGAAGTTTTTCCACAAGATTTTGGACTGTGTCTGTGGGGTTTATAGAGAGGAGCATTTGTGAGGTCAGACACTGATCACAGTTCATCCTGAAGGGGTTTGATGAGTTTTAGGTCAGGGCTGTGTGTGGGCCAGTCAAGTTCTTCCACACTAAAGTCTGTATCGACCTAGATTGACCTTGCATGCTGGAACAAGGGCCTTCCCCAAACTGTTCAAAATGTCTTGGGACTGTGGTAGCCTAGCGGTTAAGGTACTGGACTCTGGACCAGAAGCTCCAGGGTTCAAATCCCACCTCTCCCAAGCTGCCACTATTGGCTCCTTGAGCAAGACCCTTAACCCACAATTGCTTGGATCATAAGATTGTATCTATTGGAAGTCGCTCTGGCTAAGGGTGTCTGCAAAATTTTGTGAATGTAAATGGTATGCTGAAGATTTTAAGATTAAACACATCAAGGTTTACTGCTCCAGAGTCCAGTGGCGGCATGCTTTACACCGCTCCATCCAATGCTTGGCGCTTGGGAATGTAAGGCTTGCATGCAGCTGCTCGGCCATGGAAACCCATGCCATGAAGCTCCCGGAGCACAGTTTTTGTGCCGATGTTATTGCCAGAAGAGGTTTGACACTCTGCAGCTATTGAGTCAGCAGTGTGTTGGTGAGTTTTATGCACTCGGCGGGCTCGTTCTGTAAATTCACGTGGTCTGTCACTTCATGGCTGAGTTCCTGCGGTTCCTAAATGCTTCCACTTTTCAATAATACCACTCACAGTTGATCGTGGAATATCTAAGTGGGACGAAACTTCACAAACTGACATCGGAAACTGTGGTACCAAATTACAGCACCACACTCAAATTCAGTAAGATCTCAAATTCAGAACAACCCATTCTTTCACAAATGCTTATAAAGGCAGACCGCATGGCTAGGTGCATGATATTAAACTCCCGTGGCAATGGGACTGAATGAAACACCTGAATTCAGTGATTAAAGGTGTGACCCAGTACTTTTGTCCATATAGTGTATATTAAGAAACCCATTTAGTTTAACTTGACCAGTTGGTTTAACATGTGTTAGGTATGATATTTTGTCAGATCCACTTGGACTGTGGAATAAATTGCCTGGGTTCCTTCCTACACTTCCTACACAACTGACTAGTGTATTAATCAGGCATGTTTAGTCTGACATGCAGACTTGTTTTGACAGCTGTGTAAAAGTGTTAACTATGTTTTGGAGGTGTGGGTCCTCCTGTGTAGGGCTGTACAGCATGGATTCTGGTGCTGCTTGAGAAACGTTTTGTCACTTACGGAAATAATACACGTGACCCTGTTGACCCCCGATGTGATGTATATGGTTAGTGGTCCATTGAGATTCGGAAGTGCGGAAGTTTAGTTTCTCTATGTGGGATTGGGGATGTCATAACACATACTTCCACCGTTCCTTCAGACCTGCGAATGTAAGCGAGCATTGTGGGCATTATTGTTTGCAGGTGTGTCTGTCGCCAAGCCATTTACAAACACAGTAATCACTCACTTGTTCAAATAGAAGTGCATTCACTCGGAAGGCAACCAAAGCTTCCTGTATTTTCTTTTCTCCGGCGCTGCGTGTGTGTCCGATTATGATTAAGGTGTGCTTGAGAAGAAAGAAGAGGATATTGACCCAGACAGCATAGACAGAGCTTTGTGGAATCCTGTTTAGTTAGATGGGGAAAACTCTATAGATAGCCTCATTCTTTTCAAACGCAAAGTGGAAACTTGCTTTATCACTTTTTTTTCTTTCCTTCCTGTACCTTAGCTGCTCTTGAATCAACATTGTGCAGGGCGGCATTTCAATAGAAACTCTGGGAAGTTTGAGGACAAGAACTAAAAAGGACATGTGCACTGTCAAAACAGAACAGGAACTTTCTATATTAGGTGAGTGAGATTAGGGATGACTAGGTCTTCATAACACCAAATATTTTGGCACTGTTCCACAAAACCACTTTCCTTTCTTTAAAAAAAAAAGAAGACGAAGAAAAAAACTTCTGCAGGGAAAATAAACGTGTGTGAGTTGAAGAGAATAAAGAGTCTAGTGAGACAAGTTACTTAGGCTCTGCTTTTTGTGTTCTAACCGATGACCCTGGGCGAGATTCCTGTATGAAAGGTGCCATATTTTATGAAAGTGCTCATAATTCATGAAGTCAAATTAATCAAGGTCACAGTGACAATGCTGCTTTTTGTTCCATGCGATGGCTCTAGTTTCACTTCTGTTTTACCATCAAAAATCAAGTGAATTCCTTGGGGCTGGAATCAATCAAGAACTTGTTTTGACAAACCAACTTAGTTTAAAAGCAGTCATCCTTGCTCTGTTTAACCACACAAGAAAGATTAGATGCTAATCTGAGAGAAATCAATGGGACTTTGCTAATATCTGATTGGAGATTATCTATAGTGAAAGTCAGTGGGGACTATGTCTGGATTTGGATTAATATCAAATCTGGAATACTGATTGTAAATAAGATTTCCTGTATCAACTGCTCAATGAAATTGTGTAGGGGGGCATGAATGGTCTGTACCCAGCACGAGCATAATACCCTAAAAGAAATGTACTGTCAGAGCAAGACACGCGATCTTAAAATTGGCCTGCTTTTAAATAGCGTTAGCTGTTCTTCTCTTGCCATACAGTAGCTCACACACAAAGCAGCATACTGCTGTATTGAGACGCTTTCCGGATGTTGTCCTGATAATAATGTGAGTATAAGTGGAGAAACTTGCCTTGTTGTATGTGTTCTGTTCTACATCCTATCTACATTGACGTTCTAAATGCTTACAGCTTGGTCACTAGAACGCCTTTTTCCACATGCCTTCCCCCTGAAGCCTGTAATTTACTGTTTAAGTAAAGGAGAGTTAAAATACCCTGTAGACTCATAGGGGTAGGGCAAGTCTCTGACTTGAGACCTATTATACTTCCCAGGTAATTGCCGGGTTGGCTTATCTGTGAACAAAAGGTGAGTGATTTAAAACATTAACGAAGTGAAGAAACAACAGGAGGAAGGATTAAAGTGAACGATTTAGAAAGGATAGGTTTTCCAGACATATATCTGTTTAACACAGTGGTTTTATAAATGTACATGTGTATGTATATATATGAGTCATTTCGCTAAATGGGTGCCATTTGCTTGTTGTAACTCTAAAAATTTAACTTCATCATCTGTAGTTTTTCAGCACTGAATCCAACTCCACACTCATTTAACTATTGGATACTGGTCAATCTTAGGCAAGTTTTATTTAATTTTTACATTGTTTCTCCCATTAATGTTACTGATATACAGTGGGGCAAAAAAGTATTTAGTCAGCCACTGATTGTGCAAGTTCTCCTACTTAGAATGATGAGAGAGGTCTGTAATATTCATCATAGGTACACTTCAACTATGGAAATCACATTGTAGGATTTTTAAAGAATTTATTTGTAAATTATGGCGGAAAATAAGTATTTGGTCAATAACAAAAGTTCAACTCAATACTTTGTAACATAACCTTTGTTGGCAATGACAGAGGTCAAACGTTTCCTGTAAGTCTTCACCAGGTTGGCACACACTGTAGCTGGTATTTTGGCCCATTCCTCCATGCAGATCTCCTCTAGAGCAGTGATGTTTTGGGGCAACACAGACTTTCAACTCCCTCTACACATTTTCTATGGGGTTGAGGTCTGGAGACTGGCTAGGCCACTCCAGGAACCTTGAAATGCTTTTTATGGAGCCCACTCCTTCATTGCCTAAGCGGTTTTGTGTTTGGGATCATTGTCATGCGGAAGAACCCCCAGCCACGTTCCATCTTCAATGCTCTCACTGATGGAAGGAGGTTTTGGCTTACCTACAACACGGATCAGGTCGTCCCTGTCCCCTTTGCAGAAAAAACAGACCCAAAGCATTGAAGTTTCCCACCCCCATTGCTTCACAGTAGGTATGGCGCAACTCAAAAAATTCCTCTTCCTGCAAACATGGCAGAGTTGAGTTTTTACCAAAAGTTCTATTTTAGTTTCATCTGACCACATGATATTCTCTCCAATCTTTTTTCTGGATCGGATCCATATGCTTTTTGACAAAACTTCAGACGGGCCTGGACAGTGTGCTGGCTTAAGCAGGGGGACAAGGCCTGGCACTGCAGGATCTGAGTCCCTCTCGAGCGTAGTGTGTTACCGATGGTAGCCTTTGTTACTTTGGTCTGCCTAGCTCTCTGCAGGTCATTCATCAGTCCCTCCGTGTAGTTCTGGGTTTTTTGCTCACTGTTCTCATGATCATTTTTGACCCCACGGGATGAGATCTTGCGTGGAGCCCCAGATCGAGGGAGATTATCAATGGTCTTGTATGTCTTACAATTGCTCCCATAGTTGATTTATTCACACCAATCTGCTTGCCTATTGTAGATTCACTCTTCCCAGCCTGGTGCAGGTCTACAATTTTCTTCCTGGTGTCCTTCGACAGCTCTTTGGTCTTGGCCATGGTTGAGGTTGGAGTCTGACTGTTTGAGGCTGTGGACAGGTGTCTTTTATACAGATAACGAGGTCAAACAGGTGCCATTAATACAGGTAACAAGTGGAGGTCAGAAGAGCTTCTTAAAGAAGAAGTTACAGGTCTGTGAGAGCCAGAAATCTTGCTTTTTTGTAGGTGACCAAATAATTATTTTATTTACAATTAAATCCTACAATGTGATTTCCTGGATTTTTTTTTTCATTTTGTCTCTCATAGTTGAAGTGTACCTATGATGAAAATTACAGACCTCTGTCATCTAAGTAGGAGAACTTGCACAATCAGTGGCTGACTAAATACTTTTTTGCCCCGCTGTAACAGGAGTTTTCAGCACATAATTAGCAAATACAAAAAAGTAACCACATGGCATCCGTACTAATAGCATTAGGGCACTGAGCACATTCTAATAATTTACCAAAAATTTGTATTTTTACAATAAACAAATAACATCTATAAATAATTTCGGTAATGGGATAGGAAGTAGAAATTGACCTTCTCAGTCATCGTTACAATATCATGAAATATACAGTAAAGTATAAGCGAGAACTTAATTTTGGTCTTCTCGTGGTTTTCAGTAGAACCTTATACAACGTACCTATTGAACATGTGATTTGTGGTATGTTCCCTAATTTTCAGAAATGAAAATATGTGTTTAAAATATGTATTTTAAAGTAAATTATTATGGATTTTCTTATGAAGAAATATTTAAGGCATAACTGGGATATGAAGAGGCACACCATTGGAAAAGAGACCAGGGACAGCTAACAAATACTATATTTCAGTGTTTTAGGTAGTGTTTTATTAATGTTTTAAATTATATTCATTAAATATGCAATTGCATCACTGTGCAGGACACCTTGCTTAATAATAAAATGTTTCTTACAGTTAGTTATATTAGTTATATATAAAGATGGATTTGATTTGATGTTTTAGTAATTAAATCATGACCATATGTAACATATTGTCAACGACAGGATCCAAAAATGTCTGACTTGGATTTGTGACTGCATAATAATCTTTTCCACTGATCTTCATTCCAGTCTTTGTGAGTTTTAGTATATCTTAGCTTTTCACCATGTTCCCATTTCAAAAAAGTGGTGTCTTGCCTGCTATCCTTCCAAAAAAACATTACTGATCAAGCTTTTTCGGACCTTAGAAGGGTCAACTTGGCATCCCGATGAAGCTTCCAGATGCTGCTGTGTAATGGGGAGATCAGACTAAATACTTGTCGGTCTCGCCTTTAGAAGCTGTCGGGGGTTTTTTTTGTCAGTTTTTTTGTACTGCATACAAATATCCTGCATTTTCCAGTTCTATTCTAATAAATAAACAATTAAATATGGATAACCTAAAGCTCACAAAGACTGTAATGAAGATCAGTGGAAAAGAGTACTGCGGAGTGACAAAGTCAAGCTTGAAATCTTTGGGTCCAGTTGTTGACAATCTATTATATATGATCGTTATACCATTGCTAAAACAACAAATCTAATGATAGCCTAAGACTTTTGCACAGTACTGTATAAACACACACACTTATATACACACCACACACACACTGATGAGCCATAACCTGAAAACCACTGACAGGTGAAGTGAATAACACTGCGGTAGTGTGACAATGCCAGATGCCATTCATACCACCAACAAGGTATGTGTTTTGAAAGTCCTTATTTGGTACTATAAGAAATCTACTATACCAACATCGGTTCTGCTGCCCATTGTGTTTGGTTGCAGCAATCTGCCTCGACTTGATCCATTCACAGCATTTGTTTTCTTTTTTCGTACTTTCTAGCCATTCGTTTTGTTTTATTTGAATATTGAGATCCGCATTCATTGTTATTTGAGTTTAAACAAGTGCAAGACTAGAGCTGTTAGTTTAAGTTTGTTGCAGTTGTTGACTTAAGCATTAATAAAAGAATTTTGTACAGACCTTTGTGTCTTTATGTATAGTTAGTGTACGAGACCTCTGGAACAGATTGGTTTGTGTGTGTGCAGCATTTTGCTCGGGACAAACTGCGTATGTTTTTTTAAATAAAAAGCAACATACCTTCACATAACATATTTATATCATGGACTGGGCTTGGCGTGTATGTATTTGTGCCCTCTGGTGGTACTCATAAACAATTTCACATTCAGAAACCCATTGGGACTGTGAGAGCTGGTGGTAAACCCATTTAGCAGTGTCTCTTTTTCCCACCGATAAATCTGCTGACTCCACCAGTTATTCGTATTCTTTCCCATCTGTATAGATGATGTCAAGATGCTGAAGTCAAACTGGCAGTGATTTAAGGTGAAAAACAGGCCAGGTAGTTGGCTGGAAAAGAGGCTGATTTAACTTGACCGTGGAGTGATCCAAATTGTCATAGTTACATTTCGAAAAGCTTGGGTTCCATCTTCAAAGTCTGCACCAGAGCCGAGGCAGTGGTGGGTCGCTCGGAGCTGATGGAAAGCCTGATTACGTCTGCGGAATTTCCAAATACGTTTTGGGAACGGCTGCTTACTATGTGGCTGGCATAACAGCCATCTGATTTTCCTCAGTGAATTTTCCTTTCTCACACAAACCAGTCTCAGTTCGTGTCACTGCATTTTAACAGTTGAACCAATGCCACGTTGGATTTGATGAGTGTTGAGTCAGTGTACTAGGTATTCACCAGTCTGATTGATATCGGGACCTAGATCGTGTTGAAGTCCTGGATTCATCTGATATTGGATAGGAATGACACGCGTTCTGATCCAGTCCAGTTTGGCGTCTTCCCTTGAGTATAGACCAATCGGTGCAGCTGGGAGAACTTGTCCTCATCAGTCCCTTCTCTTAAGCGTATGTAGAGTCCTGTCATAGTCAATACTTGTTTAAGAATTTTTAAGTCAGTAAGGCTTTTATAATATCCGGTTAATAAAATACATACTCTGAGAAAAATCTTTGGTCTCTGCTCTACCCCATGTGGGTGACATGGTGGTGCAGTAGCACTGTCGCCTCACAGCTCCGAGATCCTCGGTTCGATCCTGACCCCAGGCTCCGCCTGTGCAGAATTTGCATGTTCTTCCTGCATTCCTGTTTTCTCTAGGTACTGCGGTTTCCTCCCACATTCCAAAGATGTGTGTTGCCAGCTAGATACTGGCTCTTCCGTGACCCCGACTAGGATACAATCACATTTACAATGTACATATACATGTACAGTTTCTATTCATTTATGCAAATTTGACTACTAGTCCGTGATTGACTTTGTTTCTGTGTTGCAAGTTCTACTTGTTCAATATGGCGCATCAGCAGGTCAATTGTGTGTTCTATGCTTTAGGCTATAAAACAGAGCAATAACTATTAGCAGCGAGGCATCAGCAGAGTGAACAGGGTCAAGATCCTCCAGAAAAGGGAGCTCCCAACTGAGGAGAGAGCAAGGAAGGGGACCCTGTTAGAAGGATTAAAGTGACACCTACCGACCGGTCCATATTGGTAATCTTGGCAGCTTAACAGGGTATAATTTCATTGCTGGCAAGACATTTGTCATTTCAAGAAGGGCGAAGGTGCATGGAAGAAAATCCATCCTGCTATCACAGGTGGTGAGAGATGAGTTAGACGAGGTAACGGGGGCGAGATAACGAGGTTAGACTGTATAGGTAATTGGGTGAACAAATGGTTGAATATAGATAGATAGATAGTGGTGTGAAAAAGTGTTTGCCCCCTTCCTTTTGCTATTGTTTTGCATGTTTGTCACACGTAGGTGTTTGGGAACATCAAACCAATTTAAATATTAGTCAAAGACAACACAAGTAAACACAAAATGCAGTACTTTTAATGAAGGTGTTTATTATTAAGGGAGAAAAAAATGCAAACCTGCATGGCCCTGTGTGAAAAAGTGATTGCCCCAACTTGTTAAAACATAACTATGGTTTATCACACCTGAGTTCACTGTCTCTAGCCACACCCAGGCCTGATTATTGCCACAGCTGTTTTCAATCAGGACATCACTTAAATAGGACCTGCCTGACAAAGTGAAGTACACCAAAAGATCCTTAAAAGCTACACATCATGCTGAGATCCAAAGAAATTCAGGAACAATTGAGAAAGAAAATAATTGAGATCCATCAGTCTCTATAGTGTCATAAAGCCATTTCTAAAGCTTTGGGACTCCAGCGAACCACAGTGAGAACCATTATCCACAAATGGTGAAGACATGGAACAGTGGTGAACCTTCCCAGGAGTGGCCGGCCGACCAAAATGACCCCAAGAGCGCAGCGATGACTCATCCAAGAGGTCACAAAAGACCCACAACAACATCCAAAGAACTGCAGGCCTCACTTGCCTCAGTTAAGGACAGTGTTCATGCCTCCACCATAAGACAAAGACTGGGCAAAAATGGCCTGCATGGCAGAGTTCCAAGACGAAAACCACTGCTAAGCAAAAAGAACATTAAAGCTCATCTCAATTTTTCCAGAACACATCTTCATGATCCACAAGACTTTTGGGAAAACATTCTGTGGACTGACGAGAAAAAAGTCTTTGGAAGGTGCCTGTCCCATTACATCTGGCATAAAAGTAACACAGCATTTCAGAAAAAGAAAATTATAACAACAGTAAAATATGGTGGTGGTAGTGTGATGGTCTGGGGCTGCTTTGCTGCTTCAAGACCTGGAAGACTTGCTGTGATAAATGGAACTATGAATTCTGCTGTCTACCAAAAAATCCTGAAGGAGAATGTCCGGCCATCTGTTCGTGACCTCAAGCTGAAACTAACTTGGGTTCTGCAGCAGGACAATGATCCAAAACACACCAGCAAGGCCACCTCTGAATGGCTGAAGAAAAACAAAATGAAGACGTTGGAGTGGCCTAGTCAAAGTCCTGACCTGAAACCTATTGAGATGCTGTGGCATGACCTTAAAAAGGCCGTTAATGCTCGGAAACCCTCCAATGTGGCTGAATTACAACAATTCTGCAAAGATTGAGTGGCCAAAATTCCTCCACAACGCTGTAAAAGGACTAACTGCAATTATCACAAAAGCTTGGTTGCCAGTTGTTGCTGCTAGGGCGGCCCAACCAGTTATTAGGTTTAGGGGGGCAATCACTTTTTTCACACAGGGCCCATGTAGGTTTGGATTTTTTTTCTCCCTTAATAATAAACACCTTCATGTAAAAACTGCATTTTGTGTTTACTGGTGTTGTCTTTGACTAATATTTAAATTGGTTTGATGTTCCGAAACACTTAAGTATGACAAACATGCAAAAAAATAGGAAATCAGGAAAGGAGCAAACACTTTTTTTACACCACTGTAGATAGAAAATCAAGTGACCTCTGTTACATGATAAAGTGATTCAAGTTCTAGGAAAAATAGCATTATTGTCCATTGTGTATACATAGAGATGGTAGCATTGTCACTGAGAGTTGACCCAGTATGTAGGGTCAAATATTGCTGAATAGTTTGATTATTTGGATAGGTTTATGGAAGGATGGTTGGATAGTGAGAAATGTGGTTAGCAACTTGGCTGGAGAGTTAGGCAATTTGATGGAGGGGTTGATGGATAGTTTGCATGTGTTTTTTTTATGTGTGGATCTGTATGGCACACTGAAGTCAGTGATGATTGATTGGATTGTGTTTTCAAAAACAGTTACTAATGGCAACATTCCTGACTACATACTTAAAATGAACATACATTATTATATAAAATCAGATATAAAAGATATTAAGATATTAAGGTCTGACCAAATCTGACTTAAGGTGTTAGCATGAGAAAACTTTGAATGGATGGACTTTTGGATGGATAATTAAGAGTGCGAATGGTTGACTGAATAGTGAGATAGGTGGATCGATTCAACTGGTGTTTTGGGTAAGTGGATATGTTTAGCTGAATACGATATCCTAGGTTCCATAGTGATCTTGAGGACTATTTCACACCTTGCTCTTGGAGAGAACATTGTTAGTCTTGAATTTCCTTCACGTCTACAGTTTTTTTTTTTAGGCATAGTTTTGTAACCTTTTCCAGCCTGACCACCATCAACAGCTCTTTTTATGAGGTTCTCAGAAATTTCCTTTGTTCATGCCATGATATACTTCCATAAACATGTTGTGAAGATCAGACTTGGATAGATCCCTGTTCATTAAATACAAGTGTGTCCACTCTCAAAACACTAGACTCTAATGTCACCTTTTAAATCAACTTTTAGAGGTTGCCTATTACAGATGTGTCATATTGGGTCATTTCCCTCAATAAACAAATGACCAAGTAAAGTATATGTGTCTCATTTGTTTGGATTCTCTTTAACTACTTTAATGACTTATGAAAAAATCAGATCATGTTTTAGACCATATTTATGCAGAGACCGTTCTAAAGGATTCACAAACTTTCGAACACCACCATTCGTGGATGGCTAGATGGTTAAAAAGATAGCTGGGAGAACGATTGTTTGGATAGATAGGTGGATGGAAGGATAGGTGATTGAATGAATGAATGGTTAGATAGATTAATAGGAAAGAGGTGGATGGAAGGATGGTAGAATATATACAGTACTGTACAAAAGTCTGAGGCCACCATTGTTTTAGCAATGGTATAAGGATCATATATAATTATTTCTCAGAATACAACCAGAATATATAGACAATTTATATTAAGTATTATAAAATTGTAAATTTTGTTTTAGGTAATAGGATTTATCCATGGATGGATCATGATATGGAGGTATTTATTGAGTTCAGTTTGTTAAGGTATTCGGGTTAATGAATTGTTGGATTCATTGCATTGGTGTTAACTAATTAGACTGACTGGATAGGTTGATAGATGGTTGGATAGTTAGAAAGGTGGTTGGCACCCAGACTGGATAGTTAAGTAATTCAGTGGGATGAATGGCTGCTGTATGGATGGAGCATGTAATTTAGGATATATGTATGACACAACACAGAGCTGTTTCTTGAGTAGTTCAACTAGAGATGGGCAAAATCATTAACACAAAGTTTATTTTATAATAAAGCTTTGAAAAATCGAATGTAATTTAGTGAGGAAAATGAATTGAAAGTGAAAAGTAAAAGCAGAACACTTACTCTATTGGTGAACTTAGATGCTAAGCTAACTGCAGCCTGTTTCTCCTTTTGGTTTCCTTTCAGTTGGCTCTTATAAACTTATAAACCAATAGGGATTTCTTTGCACTAAGAATACTGTACTGTGGATATAAAAATAAAGGAAAAAGTCAAGTCAAGTCATATTTATTTATATAGCGCTTTTTACAATGGAGCATTGTCTCAAAGCAACTTTACAAGTTTAGATTATCTCCTAATAACTATGTCCAAGTTTATTCCATAGTTGGGGGGCCATGTATGAGAAAGCCTTTCCCCCTGCTGTGACTTTTTTAATTCTAGGAACTAAAAGAAGTCCTGCACTCTGCCAACAAAGTAGACGAGTTGGATTGTAAAACTCTAAGAGTTCACTCAGATAATGTGGGGCCAGGCCATGTAAAGCTTTATAAGAAGTATTTTGTAATCAATGCGGAATTTGACTGGTAACCAGTGCAGTGATGATAGAACAGGAGTGATATGATCAAATTTGCTAGTTCGAGTTAGCACTCGGGCAGCTGCATTCTGAACTAACTGAAGTTTATTTATAGATTTACTAGAGTATCCAGTAAGTAAGGCGTTACAGTAATCCAACCTTGAGGTTATAAACACATGAACAAGTTTCTCTCTGCATCGTTAAAAGAGAGGATATTTCTAAGTTTAGCGATATTACGTAATTGAAAGAAAAACATGTTAAACACAACGAACATCTTCACTGAGCAAGGGCTATTGTGAACCTGAATCACTGTGTACTGAATCATGAATCGAGAACCGAGAAACAAGTCGTGTGGCTTAACTCATACAAGTTTAAGCAAGTGCGCTGAGTACTGAGCAAACAACGAGAACAATACAAATTTTTCTAGTCAAAATGCATCAAGAACCGAATTCGACGACTTCAGATGGTCGAGAACCGAGGTATCACTGTATTTTAATTGCACTAAAGAGTCTTGCATGCATGAGAAATGTGTGCTATATTAGCATTACGTTACTAACATTACGTGCGTGTTATAGATTAGCACTTATTTATTTAGTGCTTTGTGGATAGGTATTTTATGGCTGTTATTTTAATTCTGACCATTGTTATTGTGATATCAAACATCATTTGGCATTTCACTGGAGCCATGCAAAGCAATGGAAAATTCCAGCAGTGTTTGTAATGTTTGTTTAGCAAAGCTATGATTCTAAACTGTAGTCCAGCTGAATCAACCTGCACTATACTAAACTAAGGACTAACCCAGGTTGGAGCTGCATGGCAATCCAGTGAATGAGTGTTTTATCCATCTTATAAATGCCTGGAAAGAAAACGGAGCATCAGTGGAAAGTCCTCTCATTACAAGCGACAGGTTATTGCATCTGAATAGATGGAGCCTTTAAGAGGAATTAAAATTCAGCATATTAGATTCCCTCTCTTCTTTAAGCAGGAGCCATAACAATGGCACCGAATGGAGCTCATTAGCTGAGGTCCTTTAGTATCCCTGGGACCGCTGTCAGTTCACAGTGGAAATGTAGTGGAGCGTGAGAATGTGGGTGCTTCACACATCAGTTCTTCTCCAACTCTGACTGATTTATGAGGCGCTGAATCCTCATCGCATGCTTCTTGGTAGAATTCAAGATCCCTTTTGTAAAGTAGTGAGGCCACATGGGAGAACCAGAGCAGAAATGATTTTCCTGTTATTTAGCAGAGAATGACATCATTTTTGATTGTCATGAAAAGATTACGTCTATTCTGCGCATAAATATGAACTACTGACAGGCCAAAAATACTTTGACTTGCATGTACTGGTTGGCTAGATGTTTGACCTTTGGGTTGGCCATGATGCATGCAAATGTAATGGTTTCATTTTGCCATTAAAAATAGCTGTTTACTTTTTTGCCAAATGTTTCCACTTTTAGTCATTTGAAAAGTCACCTTTTGAATCAGGAGCAGGAAATTATTATTTACTCTGCCTTTTTCCTGACAGTTTATGATTAATATTCTGCCGTCAGTATTTCACAGTGGAAATGGTTCAATATATAATCTTAGACAGGCTTCGAAACCTTGATCCTCCTTGGTGATCTTTCAGTGAATTCCATAACTTTTAGTTCTTCAGTGTTGTTGTAACCCTAATAACAAAACAAACCACATGAATGATACTGTGTTAAGCTGAAGGAATTTTTTAGCATCATGGCCAAAGCAGTACTGGTTGAAAACAAATTGCATACAAATGTAATAATGACATGCTAATGTCAGCCCCACCATGCTTGGGCCAGGCCAGAGGGCAGTAATTCCCTCCCTCTTAGGTTGGCTGGGGATGATGTGCCGCCAAGGACTTTCTCACCAAGGATGCGAGATCCTGCAATGGCTCTGTGTACTGGTCTAAATGATGCCGATATGCATATTTTTTCATTCAGTATTTTTATTCACTTAGTTTCTGTGTTTTGAACTATAACTACAGACTTATTTGACTAGATAAATTACAGTCAGCAAGTCTTGGCCCCTTTGTAGTGGTGGGAAGAGCATGCACAGTATCCAGACAGTACAGTGGTGCTTGAAAGTTTGTGAACCATTTAGAATTTTCTACAATTCTGAATAAATATGACCTAATACATCATCAGAGTTTCACACAAGTCCTAAAAGTAGATAAAGAGAACCCAGTTAAACAAATGAGACAAAAATATTATTCTTGGTCATTTATTTATTGAGGAAAATGACCCAATATTACATATTAGTGAGTGGCAAGAGTATGTGAACCTCTAGGACTAGCAGTTAATTTGAAGGTGAAATTAGAGTCAGGTGTTTTCAATCAATGGGATGACAATCAGGTGTGAGTGGGCACCCTGTTTTATTTAAAGGACAGGGATCTATCAAAGTCTGCTCTTCACAACACGTTTGTGGAAGTGTATCATGGCACGAACAAAGGAGATTTTTGAGGAGTTCAGAAAAAGAGTTATTGATGCTCAACAGGCTGGAAAAGGTTACAAAACCATCTCTAAAGAGTTTAGACTCCACCAATGAACAGTCAGACAGATTGTGTACAAATGGAGGAAATTCAAGACCATTGTTACCCTCCCCAGGAGTGGTCGACCAACAAAGGTCACACCAAGAGCAAGGCTTGTAATAGTTGGTGAGGTCACAAAGGACCCCAGGGTAACTTCTAAGCAAATGAAGGCCTCTCTCACATTGGCTAATGATAATGTTCATGAGTCCCCCATCAGAAGAACACTGAACAACAATGGTGTGCATGGCAGGGCTGCAAAGAGAAAGCCACTGCTCTCCAAAAAGAACATTGCTGCTCGTCTGCAGTTTGCTAAAGATTACAAGCCAGAAGGCTATTGGAAGAATGTTTTGTGAATGGATGAGACCAAAATAGAACTTTTTGGTTTAAAAGAAAGCGTTGGAGAAAGGAAAACACTGCATTCCAGCATGAGACCCTTATCCCATCTGTGAAACATGGTGGGGTAGTGTCATGGTTTTGGTGGCCTGTTTTGCTGCATCTGGGCAGGACGGCTTGCCATCATTGATGGAACAATGAATTCTGAATTATATGAGAGAATTCGAAAGGAAAATGTCAGGACATCTGTCCATGAACTGAATCTCAAGAGAAGGTGGGTCATGCAGCAAGACAACGACCCTAAGCACACAAGTCGTTCTACCAAACAATGGTTAAAGAAGAATAAAGGTAATGTTTTGGAATGGCCAAGTCAAAGTCCTGACCTTAATCCATTCGAAATGTTGTGGAAGGATCTGAAGCGAGCAGTTAATGTGAGGAAACCCACCAACATTCCAGAGCTGAAGCTGTTCTGTATGGAGGAATGGGCTAAAATTCCTCCAAGCCGGTGTGCAGGACTGATCAACAGTTACAGGAAACGCTTAGTTACAGTTATTGCTGCACAGGGGGGTCACACCAGATACTGAAAGCAAAGGTTCACAGTTTTGCCACTCAGTAATATATAATATTGGATCATTTTCCTCAATTAATAAATGACCAACCATATTTTTGTTTCAGGTTGTCTCATTTGTATAACTGGGGTCTTTTTATCTTCTCTTAGGACTTGTGTGAAACTCTGATGATGTTTTAGGTCATATTTATGCAGAAATGTAGAAAATTCTAAAGGGTTCACAAACTTTCAAGCCCACTGTAAGTTATATAATTTATGTCAGATCATACCAGCATTTGTAAATATGCATTTTAAACTGTAATTTCTCTTTTTTTTTTAAATTGGGAAAATCATGATATTTTCCAGGTTTCTATTGATAACAATATAAAATATACTTTGGCAGTGCATATTTCAGGTCTAAAGTATTCCAAAGTTGCTTGATCCCATCTCTCTCAACTGCCCAAACTGGCAGCTTGACTACTGTGATGTAATTGGTGACAGCATTTGTTATGTCTCGCCATCTGTTACTTTTCTTGTCTCAGGGCACTTTTTTTGCAGAATGATTCCACTGAAGTTTGCTGAGTGTGTTTTTCTGCCGGTACCTTGGCTGGTTTAAGCCTGTCATAGATGGCTGGCTCTTGAAGTTTGTTATAATCTTCAAATTCTGCACAATGCTTAGTTAGCAGATGGTGAAATAGGCTAGTGTTAGTTGCTTTTGTCTTTAACAGCAACCGATTTCCAACATACTTTGCAGATTGATGTCTTTTTAAAGCCAAACCACTTCCAATGACATAGACTGTGAGGCTGGTGGTGTCTGTATTTTGTCTCCAGTTTGCTCACTAATTTTTAACATCAGTCATGGAGTTTTAGGTAGTTCTACCTAAAGATACCCAAAATGTACCCCACTCTACCCTATAACACCCCAAATAGACCCAGTTATACCCAGTTATTCCAAAAATGCAAGCAGTCATGGCGTTGAGGTCTTAAATATGCATACAGAGTGTGCTATGTTTTTACATATGCAGCATTTAGCAGAGGCCATAACCCAGAGTGATTCACAACTGATAGAAGATAAAAATTCCGAGGGTTCAAGACCTTGGTCCAGGGTAGTCGTGACAGAGCAAAGATTTGAACCTTCACCAATGTCAATGTTGTAGTCAAATGTATTGGTAATTCATATGGAAAGACTTTGTATGGCTAACATTACAATGCTATTATACAAACTGAACCTGAGTGTGTTCAGTAATTTAAAAAAATGAAAGTCATTTATACCACAAGAGTTGTGGTGCATTCACCACACGTTCTGTTCACTGCTTACAGATACACTGGCAGTGAAACACAGACAAACAGTGGTAATGTTCATTTATGGTTTTGGACGGAGCAAAACAAGAAGTAGAGGCAGCACTGGGTGAGAGCCAAGAATTATGCTCAAACCATGGGAGAAATTGTTGCGGTGGCGGGGAGAGAGGATAATCACAATGGCAAATTGCTGTTGGTTGAGTTGGTTGCAGTCGGGGAAGGTTGAGTGGCATCATGAATAAACAGAGAAAACAGAGAGTATTTTAGTAAAGGATGAAACGGTTATTGGGAGAAAGAGAAAATATCTCCACAAAAAAATGAAGCAATTTTGGTCAGAAAGATTAAGTCAGATAAGCCATTGAGCAGTTGTTTTCACAACCAGTGTATACTGGAGCCATTCCCAGTTGTCCTTATACAATAAGTAAATTTCGTTTGTCGTTTCCATTCCAGGCTCAGGATTTAAATTTATGAAGAGTTGCACTGCATGAGAGACGGTGGAATAACGTTCATGTTTTCAGCTCATATGTTGATGTGCTTACAGTCTTTAATCAATAATTGGTTAGTGACTCATCTCCAAACTTCAGAACAGACCCTACTGGAAACTGTGTGTCATGAAGCATGGGCTTCAAGTCATGGAGCAATTCTGGTGGAGGTGCATTTGCTGCTCATGCTGTTCCATTGTTCCATACTGGAAAGGTTCAAGACACAAATCATGGCTCTGTGTGATGCCTGTTAGAGCTCTGAGTAATAGGGTTTAACGGACAAGCAGGAAATAGTCTTACCTATTCATTATCCTCATCAATTAAAATTGCTTTTTGGTGTCGGGAATTAGACATGGACTAAAAATTCTTGCGAATCCGAATGCATTAATTATTTGGAAATTGCCTGTGAGAGTGACTGGAGCTATTGGCAAGACTTTAATGCTATGAAATCCAACCAGATGTTAAACTGAACTGGGAATATAGACAAACACATGCTGTCAGTATATTTGTAATCACAGCAATATCAATGAGGGAGACAGGTTGGCACAGTGGTTAGCATTATTGGAGCATTATAGTGTAGAGTTTGTTCTACCTATGTCTGCATGGATTTCCTCCAGGTACCGATTTCCTCCCATATTCCAAAGACATGCATTAGGTCAGTTGCCAACTCTGAAGTGTCCTTGTGTGTGTCCTGCGTGAGTGCTGTAAGTTGTGAGGCGAGTCCTCGAAGAATTGGACTTTTGTGTCCAGTACATCCCACAGATGCTCGATTGGATTGAGATCTGGGGAATTTGAAGGCCAGGTCAACGCTTTGAAGACTTTATGTTCCTCAAACCATTCCTGAACATTTTAGCTGTGTGGAAGAATGAATTGTCCTGCTGAATGTCCCCACTGCTTTTAGGGAATGCTACTGCAATGAACAAGTGTAGCTGGTCTGCAGCAATGTTAAGGTAGATGGTACATGTCAAAGTAGCATCCACATGAGTGCCAGGACCCAGGCTTCCTAGCAGAACATTGCCCTCAGCATCACACTGAGTGCGTTTACATGTACTTGATAATCCAATCATTGTTAGATTTCTGCAGTTAGCTGATTATTCAAGTGGTCATGTAAACAGTATACTCTGATTTCTTAGACCGGATTAAGCCTAGAAATCAGAGCTGGATTTTAGGCTAGCAGAATCAAACATGATTACCATGTCTGCTTATTCTAAGAGACTTTGTTTCTTTTCGGCTGGTTTCCATAGGTCTTGTTTTATGTGCAGGATCTGGCAACCTTGGACTTAAATACAGCACCTGCGAAATGGCTACCAAACAGTTTTGGAAAGGAAATGAAGAAATTCATTATTTAATTACTAAAGTTTGAGGTTAATGTTACATCCTTCTGTGAGGTTATTGGCTGGTTGCAAAGTAGAAATCCAGTTCTACCCAAGTGCATGTGAACTCGTTGATCAGATTACTGACTAAATCTGATTTTCTGTACTTATCGCATGTAAATGTGCTCACTGTCAAATGTTATCCACTTCACCTGTTTGTGGTTTTATTGTTACGACTGATCGTAAAGTATGGAATGCTTTTTATGGCTAGTGCTATTAAAATGCATATTATGACCAATTATCATTTTCCATTTTTATTCCCAGCATTTAGCAGGTTGTTCTTACTCAGAGACCTACAAATGATAGTCTTACAATGTACAGTCCAGGCAGTTGAGACTGAAGGGCCTTGATCAAGTGCCCGATAGTGGCAGAGAGCTGGAACTAGAAACCATCTGGTCAGTAGACCATTATCTTAACCACTAAACCACCACTGACACTGAAAAAAAAACAATACAATATTGTTTACTATATATAAAAAAAACGTCTAAGCCTGTAGTTTGATTGGCTCTTCCAAACCTTTAGCAAAACCACATGATTTTTATTAGAATCCAGGTTCTGAGAGTCATTGCTTTGGTGTTGTTTTGAAATATTAGCGTCAGAAGTGGGATTTCTAGAGCATGAAACATCACCCAATTGGAATCCATTAAAAATAAACGGACAGGGTGATGCAGTTTATTCCTGAGTGAAAGTGACTTGAAAGTATATTTTCCCCCTTTGAATCTGACTAACACTGAACAGTTATATTATGTGGAAAACTCAATAGCTTATCCAAATGGAGGTTCCATTTTATTTCAGCGTTTTTGTTTTGATTTAATTTCCACCCAGTGTAACAACTCAGGTAACAAATCAGGCAGTGGGAGACTTGGATAGACATTATTTATTGCATGCCCATTAGCAAGTGGTGCAAAGCACGAAAGGCACAGTGAGTACTCATTAAAAACACATATGCCACATGAAATGAGAAAGACAAAAGACACAAACGAGACATGAAACTGAAAGACCACAACAGGAGGGTGGGCAGTTTCAAGAGCTCAACTCACTTAAGGAATAAAAAGCCCTTTGGTGGCTTTGATGTGTGTTTTTTCCCTTTGTTGCCATATATCATGGCCTGTAAATTGTTAAGAACGCTTCGGATCTATGTCGAATCAGACGTCTTTTCAGTAAAGGCAGTGGTTAAGCTAAATATCAAACATGTGTGGTACAGTAATGAACATTCCCAGATTATGTAATAAAGTACATCCCAGATTACTTCATTTCTGTCTCAAAGTGATTGGGTGGGTCTGTGGACTTGTGTGGACTTTTGTGTAAACTTGTGTGTCAATAGTGCATTTTTTTATGATTTGTTTACTTCTCTGACCTTTCAGAAAAATGGCATATGGTGAAAATTATTATGGAAACATGTTACAATTATTTTAAATTGCTAAAACATATGGACTGATAGGGACTGTGGTGGCCTAGTGGTTAAGGTACTGGACTATTGACCAGAAGGTCCAGCGTTCAAATCCCACCTCTGCTAAGCTGCCACTGTTGGGTCCTTGAGCAAGGTCCTTAACCCACAATTGCTTGGATTGTAAAATTGTACCCATTGTAAGTCGCTCTGGATAAGGGCGTCTGCTAAATGCTGTAAATGTAAAACATGATATGGGTTCTGAATTATTTTGTTGAATAGAAATAGCTGCAACATTTATATTTAATTATTATTTTCAAAGATTACTATTAACTGTGCCAGTCCAGTCCAGTTCCTGTACAATCTTCTTCCGCAGCCATGCCTTTATAATATGTGCAGCATGTGGTTTTGCATTGTCTAGTTGAAAAATGTAATATGGTGTAAGATATTACATCAACACATTACAATTAATTTAAATTGCTAAAACATTTGAGTTCTGAATTAATATGTTGTATATAAATTGCTGCACCATTATATTTAATCACTATTTTCAGAGATTTCTATTACCAGCATCTTTGATCTATACACTTGTATTAACCGTATTTGTATTAACCTTTAGTAATATTCATAGATTACTTACTGTAACATAGCTGCTGCATCCCTGGTCTGCGTCACGATACACCCAAACCATACCCTCACTCTATGGACGTTATCTCCGGCTACATTCAGGAATTATTTCTCCGACGAAAGGTGGCTCAGCACACAAATCTAGGTTAAGGATGCCAGGAAACAGCATCCTGAGACAACCACTGGATTTCAGATGCCAACCACCCAACCAAATAAGGAGACATCATGCGAACCAAAGTGGCTCAGCGGTAGAACGCCGTTTGCAGTGCTGCATCACTCTGGTTTGTAAACCTTCTCTGTTGAGCTGAGGTCTGAACATCATAACCACATGGATGCCTGCTTTCGGTTCTAGGTCAGGTTCCTGGAACCATTATGTCCACTGACACTTGAAGTCCAGTCACTGACTATAGATGCCTTTCCAGGGAGTTGTGGTTTCTGGGACCTTTAAGGTCAGGTTTGTGTGGTTAGACACTTTTCACCAAGGAACTATGACTTGAGCCTCAGCGCTGTTCCGTGGGGTGGGGACTGGGTTTGTGTGTATCACATGACCCTGACCCTAGCTTACAAATGTATCCTTTGTTTATTAGTGATGCAGTCTAATAGCTAAAAAAAATATTCATATTTAATTTTACCAGCTGTTTTGCTTCCTATTATAATAATTAATATATATTGTATATTATATTATACATTATTATGTTATAATTGTTAAGAGTTCCATTGATAAAGTGAACAGACCTGTATAAGAATCTAGTTTTCAAATGGATTAATTTTCCATAGTCTGCTTAGTTTTTGCCAAACAAATCTAGACTTTTTTTTAAATTATTTTATGTGGAATCCTCTGTAAAACTGCAATCTAACTTTCAGCTAAGCTTACCAGTATTGTAGTTGATTGGATTTTTATTAATATTGTACAGCCCTTAGAAGGGAATAATACATTCTGGGTTGTGATGTTATAAGAAAAGAATCAAAGGCTTGGTGTTGTGATTTGGACCTGATGTGAAACTCAGACGTTACTCAAAATGAAGCTGATCATTTTTCAATAACAACACAATCCAGCATGCTTTATTCTGCTTATTCAATGGCACATTGTCAACAGTCACTCACTTTATTTAGATTGATTTAATTCATTCATTCATTCACTTTCATGCAAACTTTAACCAATAGCACAATATATAAGATGGGACCCATAATAGTGTGCCAGTCCATCACAGGGTACAAGCACACACCAACACTTACTCACGCTGGAACTCTTCAGATACAACTGACCCAAATACCCAGAGTAACCCCACACAGACACTGGGAGAACATGCAAACTCAACATAGACCTGGGAATCAAACCAGGGTTTTCTGGAACTATGATTTGACTGCTGTAATCACTGTGCCATCCTTTATAAAGATTAACCATAATTTTACCATGTTTTTACCAGAAAAAAATAGTTAATGTAAACTATGTAGTTTATAGTTAATTCTATTAGTTCTAGTTGAATTATGAAGGTATCTTATGCTAAGTATGTGTATACTATGAATCCATAGTCATAACCATATCAAACAAAGCCATGGTTTTACTACGGTACTTTGGGAAAACCATGGTAGAGATACCCTAGTAACCGTTCATAGTTTACGTTCTCTAAATTTTCCTACCCCTTAAACTATCTACAGTTAAGTCTAATAATGTGAACCAACTGTGATACATTTGTTTTCTCGACTGGAACCATTCCTTAGGATTGAAGAAAGACAAGCTTCAAGACTCTTCTCTGTACTGGCACTCAGGTGGTGGAATGAACTTCCACTGAATGTCCGAACGACTCTTGTTGTCCTCAAACAATGACTTACCTTTTCACCAAAGTAAAGACTGAGCTTGCATATACAAATTGAAATATAAAAATATTCTTTCCTCCCTAGATTGATATGTTGTTTTTTACCCACGTCAGCTCCTAACAGGGTCTCATTTGGATGGTATTCGTGGGCTGTAGGCTATTTGTGCTAGCATGAGGCAATGTCTACTAGGGAGAACACAGAGCACTTCTCTAAGTCGGTCTGGATAAGGGCATCCAGATACAGGCCAAACAGAATCATGCAAAAAAAGATGAGGATTAACACAGTTATACATTTTTATCTTCTTAGTGGATTTTGAACTGTCACTTATTGGATGGGTTTTCTTTATTGCACCATTCTGAGTAAACTTTAGAGACTGTTGTTTGTAAAAATCCATGGAGATCAGAAATGATAGAAATACTCAAACCAGCCTGCCTGGCACCAACAATCATGCAACAGTCGGTCAAAATCCTTGAGATCACATTTTCCCCCCGTTTTGATGGTTGATGTGAGTGTGTGTGCGCACATGTTTATATTACCCCACAAGGATACAAAGATTGGACATTTTTGACATTTTGTGGGGACATTTTGTTGGTTAACTGACTTTTACAGAAACTACAAGTTTCTTTAGCAAACCCAAAAAGAGTAAGGAAGTTAAGGTTAGGGTTAGGTGTTGATGTAGCATTAATTAGCTGCAGTAATCCTTCATTGTCATTCATGTCAATGGAGAGTCCTCACAAGTACAGTAAAAAAAAGTATGTGTGTGGATGTTTGTCATGTTTATATTACATTGTGGGGATTTTTACAGAAACCTTTCTTTTGAAAAACCCAAATAGTCAAAAGATCTACCTTAGGTTACAATCTCATTAATCTCTCATTAATATAAACCTGTGATTTTTAGCATCATATCAGTTACTTGTGCAGCACTTGCATAAAAACTCAGTGATACTATTTTGTCTTGTTGCTCAACTCTATGACCTGTTGTCCTGATCTGAACTAATAGTTCTGTTCGTTGTCCATTTAAATCCATTTGACTTAAGATCATTATCTTCTCCAGTCGCTTATGTGATTAATATGTTTGGCGTTTTTGTTCGTTCCGTCTGCCCATAAAACTGCTCTTATAAACCTGTTCTGAAAAAATGTGGCCTTCACACAACCTCTTGCAGAGTGCTTGATAGATTCTTGCTCACTGTGCATGCCGTGACAATAAATATTCTTCATCTTCTTAATCTTAGCACAGATTTTGATACTGTAAATCTATTCCTTTTTTGTTTTATTGCTTCAGAATGGTTTAGGTCATACCTTTCCAGAAGAAAACGGTGAGCATTAAGTCATCCCCTCTCACTCAAGGTATACCACAAGGACCTGCTCTTGGTCCTTCCCACTTTACTGTTCTGTGCTCATCACATTAAATTATGTTAAAGCACCTGATTTGGCCTCTATTCCTATGATACAGTACAATATATTACACAATACTCTACCCATCAGTATTTACAGGCAAAGTATTTTCAGTGTTTGGACCTCTTTTAATACTGCACTATTTTATAAGATGGCGTGACTTTAAGCGTGTCAGACAGAGATTGAGTAGGATTTCAAAGTTATCAAATTAATGAAATAATATTCTAATGTGGATAATTGTTTGCACTGTTCTGCACTGTTCATTGCAGGACCCGTACTTATGGGCTGTATCCAAAATTGTCCCCTATTCACTATTTCTGACATTCTGCATATTACAAAATCAACGGTTGGTCTATAAGAGATAAAACTGGTGAGTGTAATAAATTATTTTGGACTCGTTGCTTTCTTATTTCAGATCTCATTACATAACACAGGAACACGCTCATGCTTTTTCTTATAGAAGTATCCAATAAAAGTTATTAGTCATGACACCTCAGCAGCCATCCACCTGAGAACTTGCAATGAAATGATGAGATAAAGCAAGCAGGATAAGACATGATGATGCATTTTTATCATTTAAAAAATAGTAATTACATTCTGTTGAGACTTAAGTTGTCCACTTATATGGCTGTGTAGTGCTTTTTGATGGAAAAACTATTTTTTCCCCATCTTTATATATATATATATATATATATATACTCTCTCTCTCTCTCTCTCTCTCTCTCTCTCTCTCTCTCTCTCTCTCTCTCTCTCTCTCTCTCTCTTCTTCTCTCTATATATATAGATATATATATATATATATATATATTATATATAATATATATTATTATATATTATATATATATATATATATTGTGGTAGTCCTGTTGGGGATTCTGACATTAGAGAATGGAAGTTTATAGATAAACAGATGAAAACTACTGTACAAACAGATGAAACTACAAAGTTGCCTTCTATATGGTAAAGTGAAAACTGATATAAAATGGACAATGAGTTGTAGAAAAGGAGATGTATGTAATGAAGTGAGTGTAAAATATGTATATTATATATTAATAATATGTATTAATACGGTATTATTATTATAATACTGTATATATAATATATATATATATATATATTATATATATATATATATATATATATATATATTATATACATATACATATACTGTAAGAGCTGCTGTGAATGGAACCAACAAATGAAAAAAAGAATAAGATCTGTACAGTATATCCTTTAGGAAATGTATTTGTATGTTTTTATTTCCAGGTTCCTGAACTGTGGGAGACGTCTGTAGCAAGGCTGTCAGAGATAACGGTGTCTCTTATCAGAGACAGAAACCCTGCATTTACTGGACAGCTGCTTCGAGTATGAGACATCACCTATAGCAACTCACTCTAATGTTCTCTGGGATTTCTTTTACCCCATAAATGCTGGGCTCATGGTGGGAATACACTCCGTATAGGCATCACATCACAAGGCATCACACGTTCACTCCCTCACATCCGGGGGGAAGTTTAGTATAGCAGATCTATTAAAAGAATCAGCGGCATTTCCTGAGGACCTGGGTTAAAGCTTGCAAAGTAAAGGTTGGGTGGTGCATTTACTGAACTCTGAGATGACCTGGCAACCTGTACAGGATGTACTTCAGCCTGAGCCCAGTGAACTCCAGTTAAAGCTCATGGTGTGCCCTAAGGACCTGCTCTTGGGCACTTAAGGGCCTCTCTTCTTTATTGTTTACACTGTACCCACTGGATAAATAACTGCTGTATTGATGACATTCAGTTGTTTCATTCATTTTTTGTTAAGGGAATTCATTATCTCTAATCAAATTGTTTGCATATTTACATGCATGATGGCTAACTTTTAATCAATTTTCATATGCTGTCACTTTCAGTATCCCGTACAGAGAGCAAGTGTAGTCGTTTCAGAAATTGATTTTTTAGGGAAATGCTGTCATCTTGTGGAAAGGCGTGAGACTATCATTTCTTTAGCACGCTTTTGCACGATCTCCACTAGGGGCAGTATTGTCGTTTCTCTCTCCACTGTAACACATCGGTATTGTCAAACCAGTTTAAACAGAACAATAGGCTGTTGTAATAATAAATCTTTGGCGTTCTCTGATCTTATTTTGAATGAACTGTAGACATATTTATTATTTTGCCATTTATACACTCGTCAAAATCTGCATTTATGCTTCATTTTATTCACTTGGCAGATGCCTTTTATCCAAAGTCACTCAGAGCGAGACAGAATCCACTACAGGCATCTAGCGATTTGAGGACCAGAAAGTGAGGAAAGTGCTGCAGAACTGAGTATTCAGCAGTGAACCAGAAGTAAGTGCAGGAGATACATACTCATTAGACTGAGTGCTAGTAAATAAAAGTGCTACAAACGCTGGTCATTAATTTAAACTACAGATTACTCGTCCTGTTTGGACAGTGGTAAAAACAGTGGTTTGGAAAATTAGTCCAAGACCCTAAACACTCATTAACAACTCATTTTATATTCTGAGAGCTTTCAAAAATATATGGTCACTTGATCTGATACAGAAATATGTCAATTTTTATGTTTAGTCACTGAAAAAAAACTTTGAAAATCAAGAAAAGATTTTCTTGCATGAGACTGAACATGTGAGAAGAGGCTGGTTTTAGACTTACATTAGAGTCTTAGACTAATTTTAAAAAATAATTTTAAATATGTTACAGCTAGTATTCATTTTTAGTGTCTGAATTTTTATCCAATTTTGCTTTTACTATTTACTTTTTTCTATTTTTTTTTTTACTAGTATTTGTAGATTCTGATGAAAAATTTCACTGAATAGCCATACAAAATAAAACTGCTGAGAGTCTTTATGAGTTTTGTCACTTTGTGGTGGTGCAGCTGTTAGGTTACTGGACTACAGACTATAATTTTCATGGTACAGGTTCCAGCACTACCTAGTTGGGCCCCTGAGCAATGCCCTTAACCCTCAACTGTTAAGGGCACTGCTCTTGGATTGTAACGTGTAAGACCATCAGTTGTAAGTCAGTCTAAATAAGAGCATCTGCCAAATGACTAAATGTAATTTTATTTGTTTTTTGTTTGTTTACACTGAATAAAATCTAAAGGGAATAAAATCCAGAGCATCGTTTGAACTGGATGCCAAGTCAAGAATTACATTAAAAAAACTAAAATAGTCATGTGATTTGAAACAGGTGATGTCAACAGGTGATTATAACCAAAAAATGTAGGTGAATTTGTACAAAATTAGTGACCATGGAAGGCTGAGTCTTTGAGGAGCAAAGGTGGGCAGAGGATCTCCATTTTGTCCACCAATGTGTGAGAAAATGATTGAAACGTTTAAAAATTATATACCTCAAAGAAAGATTGGAAGGGATTTATATTTCCCCTTTTACACTGCATAATATCATTAAGGAATTCCAGTAATTGGGAGGTATTTCAGTGCGTAAAGGGCAAAGGCTTAAGCCTAAGCTGACATCTCTTGATCTCCGATCCCTCAGACGGCACTGCATCAAGAACCATTGTTCATCAATAGCTGACAGACCCACATGGGTGGATTTTTGGATTTCATTCTTTGGCAAACCTTTGTCAAGCACTACAATATGGAGTTGCATTCATAAATGCCTCTTAAAACGCTAATGTTCAAAAAATAAGGCTTATGTTTACCGTGTCCAGAAGTAGCGTCAACCTCTCTATCATCTCTATCAAACTCTATCAGAGTCAGAATTTCTGTCATGAACTTTACACAGCTGAATGTTTATCTAGCATTAGACTGGTCTGTGGACAGCAGGACTCCTAAACTTGCATCTGCACATTGGGGCCATGCTGCGTCTCTTGGTCCTCCTGAGCCAAATGCTGATTGCTAATTGATTAAGGCTTTGGGTTTCCTGTTGGCCGAGTCAGAGTGTGATGTAATTACAGAGGGTCCTGTGAGGCCATGAGTATATACTCTTCCCTTAGACCATGGAATTTATCAACATAAATAGGCCCAAAATAGACAGGCTGTAGGACCAGGAGCTTGTGACCATCCTTTTGAGAGTACTTTAATGGACAATTTGTCAACACGTGTGAGAAAATTATTGAAATGTGTAAAAAAAAATCAGTGTACCTCAACGAAGGATTGGAAGGGAATTTTAGTGTGTAAAGGCAAAGGGCACAAGCCTAAAGACTCTTGATCTTCGATCCCTCAGACGGAAATGCATCACGAACAGTCATTCAGCAATAGCTGATAGAACCACATGGGCAACGGATTACTTTGGCAAAAATTGGTCAAGCACTACAATGCAGAGTTGCATTCACAAATGCCACTTAAAACTTTAGTGTTCAAAAAGAAGTCTTATGTTAACCATGTCCATAAGTGGCATCGACTTCTCCGTGATCAACCTTCGCTTGTGATCAACCTTCCATCTTCTATGAGGGTACTTTAATGGCGAGAACGTGAGCTAAACAGTCCATTTAATACCTTCTGCTTTGTATCATTGACCCTGAGATATATAGGGTTAGCAGAGCAACTATTTCTCAAATGTTCTTGGACAGGCTCTCCTCCCTTCATCACAGTTTGGTCAGTTTTTCTGTGCGTACTGGTCTAATTTGTTCCACATTTCTATGTGTCACACATGTGGGAAGTGAGGGTTTGCTTCCCATGGCTTTGGGAAGCAGCAGGGTACAAAGTCGGTGAAAGAGGAGAACCGCTCTCGGTGTGAAGCCACAGCTTATGATTGAGATTGATGAACCACATTTGAAGATACTGCACTTCACACGCCACTGAGGAAATCTTTTACCATCGCCAATTGCAGCGTTGTTATTACTTCAAATGGCTACACTGTCACACTGAATTGAGATACAGAAACCAGACACTTAAATAATAGCGTACACACTTGGGAAAATAGTTTCTTGAGAGATCTTTGGATGAGTACAGGTTCTCTGGCACCACCATTCCTAATGCCTTTGTAACAGGTGTCTGCCCAACCTTTGGTTAGTTTGCTTTGTTCGTTTAAAAGATTAAACTGATTGAGCTGATTACACAGATCCATGGGTACCAGACATTGCCCCCTCTCCACCATTCCCAAATTTTGAATTTTGAATTTCCAATGGAGTCACCCCTTTTTACAGTGGGTGGTCTGCATGAATGGAATAAATATTCAAAAAAATGTTTTACATTAAGGTTCCCTTAGGGCTCCCCTGAACTCGCGATCAATTCGCATTGCTTTTCTGACAATGGTGCAAAAACTGATCTCTCACTATTACACGCACTATTACACGCATTATTCACCTGCTGGTATCAAAATTCCCTTGCATGAGCCTAATGCTCATATTCTCACGTTGCTGCAGCTGTGCGAGCGTGTCTAAAATTCATTGTGAAAGCTGTTAATTGAGAACAGCCCTGAAGCAGACGCTGAAGTGCTAGTCATATTTATTCATGAGAAGATCTTTAGTCAGCTTCTGATGTTAGCGCATTTCCGACAAAAAAATCCATGGAGTGATATAGATGGAGTTCAGATGAGGTTTCACTCACCCTGGGGTTGTGTGTTTTACCTTCAGCTGTTAGTTTGAGGTTAAAGGTCTTTTGGGTGCCTTTGTTTTCCTCGAAAGTAAATACTTAGTGTTATACTGCCGCAAGGGGAAGCCAGTTATCCATCTGTGTAGATGATTTTGATATCTGGTATTCGTGTATAGAGATGATTTACAAATGAGGTATTGTTAAACAAGAGATCAGTCTATACAGTCTGTACAATTGATTTAAAGATCGATGGGACAACCAGGGTTACAGTATACAAATGATAGTGTTTACATATTTTATTACAAAAAATAAAAAAATCAGAATGTCAAACATCTCTCACTGACCACTTCCTATACAATACAGTCAATGAATAGCAGGTGTTAACAAACAATAACACAATATTCTACGTTGTATGATTTATGGTTTCAGCCAAAGCATTCAAATGCGCACTAATGAGAGTCTATTGGGTGGGGGTTTGGGGTGTGCATTACTGGAATGATATTCATTATAATATCCTTTCAGGGCAAATTGCAGGTGATTAAAAGAGATGTGAAGGCATGGATGGGGCTGTTATAGATATTCATTCACTTTCTAATCCGCTTAATCTTTTACAGGGTGAGCCGGTGCATTATAATCAGTGTATTCACAATAGCATTTTTGGGACATATATCTGTTATTTATTAATCTTTCTTTAATATATGACGGTCATGGAATAGTCTATTCATAATATTTTCAATCGCTTTCAATGTCAATTAAATTTGACCCACTTCCCCCTTTGTAAAATAAAACGTCCTCGTTTCAAATACATTATGCTATTATTTCACAGAGACGTACGAATTCGGAACTAAAACAGCCTACTACTCCAGTACCACTAAGGAAGTGCAATTTATAGTGTGTTCATAATCTATGGTTGCCACAAATAATCCGAACATTAAGATGGAAGAGAAAACAAAGCGTTCTAATCTGTTAACCTCACCACACCGAATATAAACACGGAAGTGAACAGTGGATTGATCTTGACCATGTAACCATGCATTTTGTGCCATCTAGCGACCATTTTGTGTCAATAACAGCGTCTAATAATCAGCTGTCTTTTGACTGCTCAATATGTGCTTTAAGGTAAATCCAGTGCGTGAAGCAGAAATTTAAAATACCGTCACCATTTTTGAATATAACAGATATCGGATAACCAATATCCCGGAATACCATCATAGCGCCCAACCTTAATACAGTTATGTCTCAGGCAATGCCACAAGGGGGCGAAAAAGTGCACCCAGATAGAAATTTGCTGCAGGAATGCTTTTTGCTCTTGTGATTTTACCACAGGTGGGCTCCAATCAAGGTGTAGAAACGTCTCAAAGATGATAACGAGCTGGGAGGCCCCCAGAGGTAAATTTCAAGTGACATAGCAAAAAATGTCTTAAATTATGTTTCCACTTTGTCATTATGGGGTGTAATGTAATTGATGGGGGAAAAACTTGATTTTTTAAAATTCTTTTAAGAAATTGGTATGTGCGAAGGCCTGACCAACCTGTCAGACTTTGACACAAACTAAAAAACCACAGCCTCCAAACATATGTTTTATTAGCTATCAGTCTGTATATTCTTGCTTCAGGATTTCCCCCCACTCTTTTTTATAGTTGGTATATTCCCTTGCAGTCGTCTTGCATGCTCTGCGTATCTTGAATCTACCCACAAAATTTCAGTAATATTCAAGTATCATGAAGATCATGAATACGCATAACTACAAGCTCATCCAAGACCATAGGCATAAATATGGAGTTGATTCCCTTTTGCTGTCAGTCTTCGGGGAGACTTTGCAATAGATTCTGGAATATGACTATGGATATTTCCATTCAACCATCAGTAAAGCCAGACATTTATATTAAGTCAGGATTAATCCTGCATTTGGGTGTGGGTTTACTTCAGCTACTCTGGTTTCCTGCTCCATCCTAAAAACTTAACAGTCGATGGATTGGTTACTCTAAATTGTTCCTAGGTGTATCTCAATTACTGGATGATGCCCTGTGGCTCGCCAGAGTGTAGTGTGTCCAGTTGTTATAGGATAAGTTCTGGACGTAGTGAAACCCTGATCAGAATAATGTGATCAGAATAAATGAGAACAAGTTCAGAAAATATGCAGGCTGAGCACAAGCTAGCTAATTACTGAGGTTAACAGTTTACTAAAATGACAAACAAGGTGGTTGAGTGGCTAAGGTTCTGGATTACTAATCAAAAGCTTGTGTGTTAAGTCACCGAGTCAGTTAAATGCAGTAAATGTTAATGTTAAGGTGTGGTTCGACTAAATGAGCACAATTTTAGGACTCTGGGGCTCAGTGGTTAGGACTCCAGGGCTGCCAAGCTGCTACTGTAGGGCCCTTAATCCTCAACTGTTCCAACTGTACCATGTCTGACCCCAACTTTCTAGCTGAAGAAAAACTGGCAGAGGCTCAGTGGTTTAGGTTTTGGACTACTAATCGGAAGGTTGTGAGATAAAATTATGGCTCTGTCGAACTACCAGTTTTGGTCCCTTAACATTTAAGACCCTTATACTTTAACTGTGTAGCTCAGATGCGCTTGATAATGGTGTATACAATACTGTGCAAAGGTCTAAGGCCACCATTAGATTTGTTGTTTTAGCAATGGTACACTCATTGACAAAAAAAATACCTGTTGACAAGAGTATACCAAGTATACCTCTTG
This sequence comes from Ancistrus triradiatus, assembly GCA_025084515.1. Lineage (NCBI taxonomy): Eukaryota > Metazoa > Chordata > Actinopteri > Siluriformes > Loricariidae > Ancistrus > Ancistrus triradiatus. The sequence goes on from JAJAGP010001039.1 coordinate 84,870, forward strand.
ACGAGAGATCGTTGACTGCTAGACATGCCTCTACAATGCACTCGGAGACATTTTGCCCAGTTGACAGACTTTGAGAGGAGGCACATCGATGAATTCCCTGCCATCTAGGCTGTTCTGATCTAGCTGTTAGGAGGTGTTGGGAGCAGTGGTTCTGTGAGGGCACACCCACACACAGACACACAGCGAACAGGTTCTGGACGGCCCAGACAGACAACCAGTAGAGAGGCTCATTTGAACCGCAGACGAGCACGAGCAGCTCCCAAAGTTTTGTTGTCCACCATCCAGACACAAGGCGGCACCTTTACTACACACCCTGTCTCTGCCTGGGCCATTTCCAGGTGCTTACCATAAGGAATTTTTTTGCCATTGCGCCCATTACTTGTCCTGCCATTGACAGCCAACCACTCTCACCTTTGTTTGTAGTGGTGTTGTGAACAAGAACTTGGGCTACTATGAACTGGGTCCGTATCGTCTTTAGCGATGAATCCAGGTTCCGGTTTGGGATCCAACAACAGTCGGGTTTGAGTATGGAGGCCTGGTGGTGAGCACTTCAACTCTGTCTTTATTGTGAAATGACACACTGCCCCTACTTCTGGTGTGAGGATTTTGGGAGCCATTGCATACAACAGGCGATCAGCCCTAGTAATGATATGAGGGACACTAACAGTTCAGTGATATGTGCAGGACATTTGTTCAACATATGTTGCCTCTCATGGCAGGGCTTCCAACTGGCATTTTTCAGCAGGAGAATGCTTGCCAAAACACAGTATGTGTTTCCCAGGAATGTCTTCACCAGATTGCAACACTTCCTTGGCCTGTCCAGCCACCAGATTGATTGCCAATTAAGCATTTATGGGAACAGCTGGGGCACTAGCTCTGGCAAACTATGAGTATGGAAAATCTACAGGTATAGCTGTGGGCAAATATATCATAGAGGCATGAATTCTCACCAAGAGGTACACTACCTAAAAGTAGCTTCTGAGAGCCTTTTAATAGAGCAGTGTGGGAAGCATTTTTATGCCTATTTTTTGCCTTTGCTCTGTGCATTGATGTTGACCTTTCCTCTCTACAGTCACTATTCAGTGTACTCTTTAGATCCCACCTCCTTTCACCCAAATGGTCACTTCTATACATGCTCTACACACAACCCTTGGTGAAACTGCTGCTCGATCCTTACCCTCGCATGTGTAGGGACACTGCAACAGCTCTGCCCTATTGTTTTTGAGAATGCCATGTCACAAATGTGTACCCAGGCATATAGACACCACTAGTGAAATAGTGGATTTTTTTTTTCATTTGTAAGTTGCCCTGTGATGGCCGGACACTCTGTCCTGGAGTTTGCTGTGTAAAGTTCAGAGTTTGTATTTACTACCATAGTAATCAGAACAGGATTATGTAACAAACCAGCAACATGACTCCGAGAACATTAGAAAGCAGTCAACTATGAAATAGTTGACCAAATAATTACATACATACATCACATATTGGCCTTTATTTATTAATGATAACTGGTTGAATTTGGCTTTAGGTAATGTGTTCAGCATCTGTGATATTCAGGGCAGAGCTGTCTAAACCATAGACAATGAAGACTATTAAAAAGAATGTGCAAATTGTTTTATATCGACTAGAAAAGTGGTTGTCGATCACAAATGGCCCCCCCTAGGCCTCAACCTTCCTCCTTCCTGTCCATCTTGTGAAGCCAGGGTCTGTCATGGTCTGGTATTAGGTCAGTACCGTATTTTTCGGACCATAAGGCGCACTTAAAATCCTTTTAAAAATCGACAGTGCGCCTTTAAATGCGGTGTGTCTAATGTATGAACTAATTCTGGTTGTGCTTTCTGACCTAGAACCGATTGTAGATGGTACACGGCGCTCATAAATCTGTCAAAATGTTTTAGCACGGTCTTGGTAAGTTACGAAGCTCACGGCCACCATAGTCAGGAAACATCGCGGAGTAATACGGTATGTGCTTCAGCATTAGGGTACGTGCATTCATTCATTCATTTTTCGAAGCGGATTTCAAGCTCAGCGCTATCAGTCACGCAGTACAACATGGTCATAGAGCAGCTGCGAGAGAATTCAACATTAACGAATCAATGGTACGGAAGTGGAGGAAGCAAGAAGACGCCCTGCGCCAGGTAAAGACCAAACTGAGCTTCCGACGGAACTTAAGAGTTTTGTTTCATTTCATGCGCCTTATAACCCGGTGCGCTTTGTGTATGAAAATATACCCGTTAGCAGCCAATCGTTGATATTGCGTCTTAAAATCCGGTGCGCTTTATGGTCCGGAAAATACGGTATACTTCTGTGATGCCAGCATTAATGCAGAAAGTACATAGAGGTCTTAGAGCAACATATGCTGCCTTCAAGACAACATCTTTTCCAGGGACATCCATGCATTTTGTCAACAAAATGCAAAACAAGGCAAATCAGAAAAAGATAGGACTGACATGTGCACATCCGTTCAAATATTCCTTTGAGGAACATTGCTTAGGCACTGTATGTAGATATTTTGATAACCTTTGTGTGTGTGTGTTTTCTTTTACTGTTTACAGTTGTTAATTCCCAAAAAATACATCCACTATCATGCACACAAAGGTTTTGTTTCGTGCCCCTGAAAATCCTTTATTAAAGCTGTCAAAACCAGACGCAGTACTGCTAGTCACCAGCCACTAATGCCAGTAGTACCTCTTTCACAAGCTGCAGACTGCAAATTTGTAGTGTAATGAGTTATTGATACACATTTTCTTAAATGTCAGATGCCTCATGGTGCCTTTCCTGCATGTAAAATTGAAAGTAGGCGGAAAATCGGAGCATGTGTGGAAATAAGGAGGGCTGCGTGAGAGATATTCTTACTGCAGAACATGATTACTGCTTTGTGCTTGGCAGCCTCCCACTGTCCTGCAGAAATGATTTATTACTACAATCACTCACACTCACCACTTCCTCTGGTAGAATCTGCAGAGACATTGCTCATAATACACAATACAATCCACATACATGCACACACACACACACACACTCAGGCCTGCTTTGTGTTGCTTTGGCACTCCACCTCAGCACACTGGATTTGAAAATGGCTAGGTTAAAGTGCAAAGTGTCAAATTTAATTTGAGAGTTTTTAAATCTTTATTGGCTAAATCATATAGGAAATGTATGCAGAGATCATTATATGTTTGATTAAAAGACTATCCCAGTACTTGTAAAAGTTGCATGAAAAAACAATATCGTTTGGATATTGCAAATACTTCTGGCACTGATTTACTGTGTGGAATATAACCCTGTATTCTAAGCCTAAACTTAACCAAAGCTGGAATTAGTGTTTTATTAGGTTTATTTTGTGTGGAAACTGCAGGCGTAGCAAAATAAGCTAGTAGCATACAGTGAGTACATGATTATGCTTACCCGAAACACTTTCCACAACCCTAGTGTTAACCCCTAACTTCTTAAAGTTAATCCAGCATTAAAACCACAATTTATATTAGAAGCTTGATCAGATTTATTAGATTTGTTATTTGGGAAAGTGGGAGACACAGGCAAAATAGCAACACAGGCTAGTAGCAAAGAGCATTGATCTTTCCTTTTACATGTATGTGTGGGATTTTGGTAGCTTTTGTGGAAATGGCAGTGGCTGAGAGAGATCTATTGTTTCGTAAAGGAAGTGAGTGTTCTGTTACAAGTATTTGTACCTTATTGTCTATGAGTAATTGCATTTGTAGAGGGCAGGGTCTCCGGCATGAAGGCACCCCCCACCACTCAAATGAAACCTAAATTTCAAGCAATAGGGTCAGTGTTTTGTTGTTCAGTCCAATGCAATTAGTTCAGAGACTATCCTAGACCACAGTGTGGCACAAGTCCATCGTAGGGCCCCATAACCTCACCTCCTCAAGTCAAGTCAAGTCAGATCTATTTATATAGCGCTTTTTACAATGGAGCATTGTCTCAAAGCAACTTTACAAGTTTAGATTATCTCCTAATAACTACGTCCAATCCCAAATTGAGCAAGCCTAGGGCAACAGTGGCAAGGAAAACTCCTGAGTGTTATAGGAAGAAACCTTGAGGACCAAGGGGACTCAAAAAGGGGACCCAACCTCCTTGGGCGGCGTAGATGATAAAATCTAAGAGCGAACTAAAGTCATGGAGTCAAAGTTCGAATAAATGTGAAAGTATGCACATCGGCTTTAAGTGGCCCGGGTTATGATGGGGCTGGAAGCTGATGAGGAAGCAGCTTGAGTAGAGCTGCAGTGGATTGAAACATTCAGGTGTGGGGCTGGAACTGGTACAGGAACAAGCTCGGAGAGGAAACAGAAAATGCAATTAGTTATTGATTAAGAGCACAGAGTCTATTAACAATCACTGATGCCATGTGTAGCATGAGACCCCGGCAGCATTAACTATAGCAGCATAGCTAGAAAGAGGAGAACTGGTAGGAAACACAGCCAAGAGGGATCACATGAGACATTGGCAACCCCACAGGAGGCAGAAGACAGCAACCCATCTTCTCTGATCACCATAAGACCCTTTGACTATGAGCCCCCAGCTCTGCCCTTATTCTAAGGCAAGGATGCACGAGTCAAGATCACGAGGACCGAAGCCCAGTTCAGCCAGACCGCCCACTCGACACTCCTGGCTAGCGGACAAGGCAGGCAGGCCAGACATGACTCCGGACTCTGGCCCCAGTGACCCAAGCCATGCATCCTGGTCTAAATCTAGTCAAAAGCCTGCGTAAATAGGTATGTCTTTAGCCTAGAGTTAAAACTTTGGAGAGTGTCTGAATCTCAAACGAAAGTGGGAAAACCTCCTGATCTTCATGTAGCGGGACCTGGCCCTGATTTCAAACCCATGTTCTCAGGAACTGTTTCCAGCCGACTCTTACCTTTGAGCCACAAGAGTGGCAAGTGATGTACTTTATATTTGAAAAATAATGTACAACTAGAAGTTTATTATTTAGGTTTCCAAGGGCACTTTATCGAAACATGTAATTATAAAAATAATACAAACAACAGACAAAGGCTTCATCAATTTCTTTGTTCCGTGTGAAGAAACATTGGAGTTTGCCCCCAATCTTTGCTGCTACAACAGGCTTTGTTCTTCTAAAAGGGCTTTCTACAACATTGTGGAATATGGCTGTGAGATCGGCTTCTGATGTTAGACAATAAACCCTGGCTCACTTTTGGCATTCCAGAGCATTTTCAAGGTGTCTGATGGAGTTGAGGTTAAGGTTCTGTGCAAACCAGCCAAGTTCTCAATCAAAGTTGGCATGTTCAATTTTTTTTTTTTACTGAATACTGATTTTAACTACTGCTGCATGCTATAGGGTTAATACACAATCGTACCAAATATATATTTTAAAATGTGACTGCCTTTATAATTCGTTTTTTTTTTTACTTCCACCATTTAAAAAATTGGTTTTCTTCCAAATATTACTATATTATAACATGTACATTTACCATGAAATAAAATTACATATACCATAATATGTATAGAGGATTTTGCCCATATAGCCAACAACTATCTCAATATTTGTCATGCAAACCATTTAAACCTAGTAAAACCTAGTAAGCATCCGAGCAGTATGCACTGAATTTTAGAAGTATGCTGCGACTCCAAAGATTGATCATGTGGCGACTTTATGCTGTCGCTGATGATTGGACAATGCCTCTGAATGCAGCTGTTAATCCCAAGCCTAGTTCTGCTTTTTAGACTATAATAATGCAGCTATGGAACAGCATCGGCTCACCTGTCTCCATTTCAGGACTCTTATCCTTGACCTAGCTGCGAGGGGCTGCTTTCCTCAAGTGCTGCTCACCACGATGCGCCATAAATCGTGGTGAGGATAGGCGATTCCATAGAAGCGGTTGTGTCAGCACACCATTGGGTGTAACAAAATCCAATCTGACCACCATTTAGGTCACTTCCCTCCTTCGAGGCCCCATATTACAGCTCTCTGAAGGTAGGTTTTGCCCAGAGTGGAGCCTGACAGAACGGAGAATCTGGGTAATCTAATTAGAGGCTGAGGACGGATGGCCGCGAGGCCCGAGTGCGGAAACGCGGAACTTGAAACTATGTACCGCAGCCTGGGATGTGGTAACGTTTGAGGGCTTAATTCTTCCGCGGGACAGAAAGCAGGACCCTCTCTGGCTGGTGGGGACTCGGTCTTTCCCATACCCTGATAATGGAGAGATAGAATACAAAGCTGAAGTGAGACTGAGCAAAAGTGACAGAAGGGGAGAGAGAAACACCGAGGGAGAAACAGTGAGAGACAGGCATGATTTATGCCCTGTGATGGAGACACAAAAATAAATGCAGGCTCCTTGGAGAGGAAAGCACAGGCCATAAAACAAAGTATACACTCCGACATTTGCTTTTTCTCTGCCTCAAATGACTACAGTCCCTCTACTTGATGTCAAAGTCAATCATGTTGGTTTCTGTCACAAGGGCTTTTATGACAGCGAGGAGCGCATTGTTTTCCCTTTTACTCCAATATACCACAGATGGAGTAATTACAGATTTAGGGAGCTACTCATAGCTTTATCAGAAATACAGCGAAAGAAAGGGAATGCTCATTGAAACGGTGCCTATTTGCCATCATTCTTCATTAACCGCTGGCTTGCTTCGCGCACCGTAAGCCTTGCCGACCAGCTAACAGATGATCCTGCGCTGCCGCTGTACTCCGTGTGGTGCTGCGTGTTGCTGGCGGGCACTTTTCAGCTGAAATAAGCAGCGAGAAGGTCCATCAGTCTTTAGGTAAACATGGCAGATGGGCAGGACACAGTCCATTTAGCAAGAAACTAACACATCAAGCGTGTTTGATCAATGTTATTTACATGACTCACCACAAGTGTGGCATTGGTTTTCCAGGCATTCGTGCGTTGGCAGGCTTTGAATGCCCACTCATGTACACAGTCAAACACACACTCAGCATACCGCTTTCCCCACTTTAAAGTGTTTATTCAGCAAGAAGGAAATGTAAGTCATGATTGCATTGCAACACATTTGCCATCGCTTTGGTGTGTTTAAAGTGAACGTACCAGGGAGCTTGTTAATGAACCCCTGAAAGCGCGTGACCATTGCAACTTCTGAGTAGCATGTGTAATTGAAATTTTACAACTGTCCTGATTTTGCACGGGATCTTTGGATAGAAAGCGTAGGCTTGGGCCAAATATGAGGTGTTTATCAGTGGAGATTGTAATTTTAGATTGTAATAACAGTCTGATGATTAGAGCCTGGTCTGTATCAGTCTAGATGCCTTCTGATTGGAAGAATAACGTGAATTACTCTCAATTATAACCATTAAAGGGGAGTCTGGAAATAATCTGACACTGGCAATGCAAATTGAACGTGGTTCAGCATGGCTTGATCTTAAAGGTCATATCTCAGGTACCTGAAGTTTAGGTACCAGAAACTGCAGTTATTACCAAAGCCTCCAGATTTAGTACCCTATGTTTAGGTTTGGCACCAACAGGACCTTTCGAGGAGTAACTAATCCGAGAGCTTCCTATATGTTGTGCATCACTGATGTAGACTGGAATGTTGGGTAAAAAGGAATGTATCTGTTCTGCACGGTTATAGGAAAATAATCAATGGTGTAACCAGTGCAGAAGTTGATTATTTTCCAATAACAGCACAACTTGGAGTGTTTGATTCTGCTTATACGACAACTGCAAACAGCTACACAAACTGCTTTGTTAAAGAACCGTTTATGGTTGTGTGTAATCATGTGAAACATCTGGGATGCAGGGTAGTTGCCTGGGATGTAGGGTAGATACTTTCGTGATCACTGCAATGAATTAAACCCTCACCTCTTTTTTACATTTACAACATTTAGCAGACGGCCTTATCCACAGCGACTTACAGAAGTGCTTCGTATTTCTCTTAGGAGACAAAACCTCATGTTAGTACAAGTAAGCAATAGCCCAAGAATACAATCCAACCAGAACTTGCTAGGATCTGATGTGGGCAAATCAACAAAACACACAATATGCAGTTGCATTTTCAGTCTTCACTTAAGTGTTGAGTGAAGAGGTAAGTCTGTAGTCATTGCCTGAAGACAACAAGAGACTCGGCCATTCGGACATCCAGTGGAAGTTCATTCCACCATCTGGGTGCCAGGACGGAGAAGAGTCTTGGTACTATGTGTGTATTCATATTAAAATGAATTTACTGGTCACACTTTGGTGGCCAGTGAATGTGTGGGGACTGGATATCTATGGGCAGCTATGGAGCACCTGAGCAACAGGAAGCACCAGGCCAGCTCCACTATAATATCAACCCACTGCAGTACATAATGCCATGTAAGCTGGTAAGGTCAGCAATGTTCGTTTGCTGTAATTTTAAGGTTTTAACAATTATATGATTTTATTATAGGAAATAAAAATCTGTCTTTTAACTTTGTTGCAGCCGTTAACAAGTGGTCCAAAAAAAAAAAATGGTACATGTATATTTACTGCCTTAAATATTATTAATGTCATTCTTTCATGTTGTGTTTACATATTTTAATTGAATTGAATTTATTTTTCATGTACATTGGATTTACTTTACTGTATTAACCATGTTCATAAGTAGGAACTGTCTCTCTGGATTTACTTACTTAAAATGCATTGCCTGTTCTGGGAATTAGTGTTTCTTCAAATGGACTCATTCTCTCTTGGTTGTGTGCAGCCAGTGAGGTATGTTTATTCATGTTTATATTCCATTGTGCGTGTGTATATTTTGGTCCTACAGTGTGTTTGTGTGTGTGTGTGTGTGTGTGTGTGTGTGATTTTTAATGTGTGCTTGTCACTGAAGACCCACTGTGTTGTGTATTTCCTGGAGGGACTGATATACCAGTTAAGGCTTCAGATGCTGTGGCTCTGAGGCATTTCCATGTTGTTTGCATGCACTTTTCTTGTGAAAATACTCTTTATATCGCAGTAGCATAAAAAGTCTATGTGACTATGGTAATGTCTGGTCAGTGACCATTTCGATTAGCCACCTGTTTCACAGAATGCAGTGCGGTCCTTAAATGGTGCATACCTGTATGCCACAAGCTACCAATGTGAAGGACTTAATTATGGCTGGAATATACTGTAAGTGAAGCCTTTGATAAAGAAGTAACACATTAGAACAAGTGTGTTATACGAACATATGATTTACCCAGGCACTACTTTAGAACATCCAGACAGAACTGTGGTGTTATAGGATTAATTACCATTGAACTGCATTCAACAGCGCCATTGTGTGAAAGGGACACCATTTACTCACAGGGTATATTTAAAGTATACAGTGGTGGCTCAGTGGTAATTGTGAATTTTAATGCTTGCTAATCTGCCACCGTTGTACCCATGCTCAAGGCCATTCAGCTCTCGCTTGGCTCAGCTCCCATGCATATAGACGTCTAGAGTCTAGAGTGTAGTGTGTTTATCACTCTGCAATCTATGAGGACTCATGTGCTTGGATACTTAAGGGAAATCAGGTTAAAATTGGCGATTTAAATTTGGAGCAGCCTCCATCTCATCCGCACTCTGTGCTTCTCTTGCTCACAAACAAACCAAGCACATTTCCACTTATGCGGAACTGAAGTTGATGAGGGGAGGCCCTCTTAACCCCTACTGCATTCTCTGGAGCTGGCAGACGATTGTGGGGACTTTCACGCAGACACCAACGCGTTTCGATATCCTTCCATTGTCCTGCGGCTTCGTCATAGCCTGAGCATGCGACTGGAGGTGAGCGGAGGATGGAGCTGGGTACAGGTCCAGGCCTGATTAAGAGCTGATGGAATTGTTGTGGAGCCGTGTGGGGAAATACTGCAGAGCCTGTCTTCCCACTAGAACAGAGGAAAAGGCCAGTGTAAATACTCCCTTGGGCAATATGTTTAAGTGTGTGTGTGTGTGTGTGTGTGTGTGTGTGTGTGTGTGTGTGTGTGTGTGACCCCAGCCAGTGAAAAATGCAGGGGTCACCAAGTTCTGTTGGGTTGCGTCTAAATTTGACTGACAGTGCGCAGGGCAAAACCGACAATTTTAGCTTGCCACATTCTTTACAAACCATTACACTTTCATTTGATGGAGGTTATTTTCATTTCACATGCCAGATGTGTGTATTTTGCTACTGTATTACACTATCATTAGGTGACATCTATATTACAACTTAACTTTATTTCATGGCAGGCCTTCACATTTACTTTCAAGTAAATAAAACCAATAACGCACTCGGTATATCTCCTTGCATTACTAATGATTGAAACAAAGAACAACTAGAAGGATATTATTAGGAGATAATATATATTTTTTTGTTGTTTTTAACAAATGGTTAACCAACGACCCATTTTCTTTACCACAACATGTAAAAATCATTTTAAATGCAGAGTTTGTGCTGTCAGAACAATATGCAATGTACAATATGCAATCCACATGTCCTCAATCTTATTATGCAGCTGCTATAAAATATTTTATTATATGGCTTAATGACATGTCCACTACATTTATAAATATTACATGGATCACTTTATTCTGCAAAGTAATCTGTTAAAATGTACATTTATTTTATTAAAATCCAGGCAGAATTTAGTTACTGGGATACTTTCTTTTGCATAATTGTGTGATAATAAAATGAACACCAAGCTATTTTAGTTTGAATTGTACACATTCATTCATTCCTCATTCATTCATTCATTCAACCAGCAGCACAGAGCACAAGCTAACCCTAGACAGGAAGCCAGTAAATCACAGAGCACACACACATGCACATGTATACATTTTTATTTGTATATACTATTGTCTTTTATTCTATAGTTTACTGTATAGTTTATACTCTTCATAATATTGTATTATCTTTCATTTATTAGGCTATATCTTTTATTATATTCACTTTAGATGTTTTCTCTTCTTTCATTTTTATATTTAGCTTCTGTGTTTTTAAACTATAAACTTATTAATTAGATAACTTAGTTTAATTCTCACATATAAAATGTAGGCTGCCCGAGGAGGATGGGTCCCTTTTAAGTCTTGGTCCTCATGAGGTTTAGATATTTTAATATTTGGGGAGTTTTTTCTTGACAATGTTGTCCTAGGCTTGCTCAATTAGGGCTTTGGGTCTCTATATTTTTAAAGCTGCTTTGAGATAATACTTCATTATAAAAAGCACTATAAATATATAAAAATATGTTTGTGTGTGTCAAGTCAAATGTATTTCTGTAGCGCTTTTTACAATGAAGTGTATAGACATTAGTGTATATATATATATATGTGTGTGTGTATATATGTACGTTTATATATATGTATATATGTATATATGTATGACTTCACGTACTTCACTTCACGCTTTTTACAATGAAGTATATAGACATTAGTGTATATATATGTGTGTGTGTGTGTGTATGTATATATACATACATATATATATATATATATATATATATATATATATATATATATATATATATATATATACACGTGTACGTGAAGTCATACATATATACATATATATATATATATATAATATATATATATGATATATATATATATATATATATATATGCAACGTGTGTCCTTTTCTATAGGCTGCGTATTCTTTATTTTATTATACTCTTCATAAATATTGTATTCTCTGTGATTTGTCAGTCTATATGTTATTATAATTTATTTCTTATATTTTCCTTTCTTTACATTTTATATTTACCTTCTGTTTATTTAAATTTTTACTACAAACTTATTAATTGGGTAGCTTAGTTTACTTCTCACAAATAACATCTACGCTGCCCAATGAGGTTGGGTCCTTTCTTCCTTATAACATTAAGGAGTTTTTCTTTGCCACTGTCACCCTAGGCTTGCTCAGTTAGGGCTGTGGAGCTAGATATTTGTAAAACTTCTTTGAGACAATTATTCATTGTAAAAAATTCTCTGCTTTATTATAGTCTTCAGAATATTGTATTATATTTAATGTATCAATCTCTATATTATTATATTTTATTTATTATGTTCTCTTCTTTAATTTTTATATTTAGGTCTTTTTATTGAAACTATTACTAAAAACATATTAATTGGGTAACTTAGATTAATGTATATTGGAATGTGTGAGGAAACCATAGTACCCAGGGGAAGACTACACAGAAAGGGGGAGAACATGCAAACAGTGTCAAACACACAAGGGCCTGAGCTTCCTCAGAAAATGAAATCTGCTCATTCCCTTCTGTTCACAGCCTCCAATGGTCACTCTCCAGTCCAGCGTGCTGTCAAAGCAGACACCAATATCCTGTCCCCATAATGTTTAATGGTCTGATTGTGGACCTCTTCCTACTGACGCTGACCACTGTTTTCTTGATCTTGGCCACACTGAGGAAATGAATGGGAAAAAAGTAGGTGCTGAAAATCGGGGCACAGCCTGCTCAGCTTTATTAGCTTCCTTTTTTGATACGTTACCCCATTATGCAACTAAAACTGGTAGTCAAATAGAATTCGATTTGCAGGCATTTCTTTTTCAGAGCTTGCATTAAATGATAGTGATCATTAAAAACTATATTTAGTGCGTATAGAACTCTTTCAGGCATCGAGCTTATGGGTTTACCAGACATTTTAGCTTTCATTTGAGATTGCACTGAAGTTAATCAGTTCAGTTTTATATCTCAAAGCTGGCTGACACATGAATGAAGCTCAGGTTCAGACTGGTGCCTGCAGAAAATCAGATGCTGGGTGGCTGGGTTTTCTGATGAAGTTCTACCTCCACATTGAGAATAGATTAGTACTCTGTCGGAAGGAATGTCCCCCCTTTTAGCAGTCCAGTCCGAAATCTCTGGGACAGGGGGACTTGGCTTATGCTGTAGGCACCAAATGAGAGAAGGAAGCTATTAAAATATAAAAAAATGACTTCACTTTTGAAAATGATTGGCCTTATTAAAACAGTATGGTGAACTATATTTTGGGAAACCAAAAGACTCTGGTGATGCAATCGCCTTTTACTGTATTGAAAATAACAGGCATTTGCAGGTCTTGGAGTTTCTGACAGTTGGCATAAAGATATGCTTTTACACGCTTTTCTCAGCATCCAGCTTGTCACGCAAAACAGGATGAAAACATTTGGTGCGCATGAACCAATTTATCTCTAAAGGCATGCTTAATGCCACAGTGAGCAGCAAAATCCCAGCTGCTGGATTTGGTATGGAAATATTGGATATAAGTGGCACTGAGAAGCAACTCAGCATTAGTGCATATTGATATGTGTAGAGGAAATATTTACTCTATTCATACTTAGAGCTGTGCTATTATTAAAGCAAGAAAAGCCATATTAGCATTCAGATTTGCATCAAGTCAAAGTCAGATTTATTTCTATAACGCTTTTTACAATGGTGCATTGTCTCAAAGCAGCTTTACAATTTTATATTATCTTCTGTTATCTAAGCCCAATCCCAAAAACTCTCTAAAGGTTATAAGGAAGAAACATTGGGAGGACCAAGTCTCAAAAAGGACCCAAACTCCTTGAACGGCTTAGATGTTATATGTAAGAAATCAACTTAATTATTTAATCAGTTTATAGTAAAAGTTTAAATAAACAGAAGCTAAATAACTATTTAACAGAAAGAATATATTTTAAAAAATAAAATATAATAATATGTAGACTAATATTGTGAACATTTACATTTACCGTATTTTTCGGACCATAAGGCGCACTTAAAATCCTTTAATTTTCTCGACAGTGCGCCTTAAAATGCGGTGCGCCTGATGTATGAATTAATTCTGGTTGTGCTTTCTGACCTAGAACCGATTGTAGATGGTACACGGCGCTCATAAATCTGTCAAAATGTTTTAGCATGGCCTTTGGAAGGTTACGAAGCTTAAGGCAACCGTAGTGCGCAGCATAGCGGAGTAATACGGTATGTGCTTCAGCATTAGGGTACGTGCATTCATTCATTTATTTTCGAAGCGGATTTCAAACTCAACGCTATCAGTCACGCAGTACAACATGGATATAGAGCAGCTGCGAGAGAATTCAACATTAACGAATCAATGGTACGGAAGTGGAGGAAGCAAGAAGACGCCCTGCACCAGGTAAAGACCAAACTGAGCTTCTGACGGAACTTGAGAGTTTTGTTTCATTTCATGCGTCTTATAACCCGGTGCGCTTTATGTATGAAAATATACCCGTTAGCAGTCATTGGTTGATATCGCGCCTTATAACCGGGTGCGCTTTATGGTCCGAAAAATACAGTAGTCATTTAGCATACGTCCTTATCCATAGTGACTTACAATTGATACAGTCATATAATCCAAGATGGGTCTTCCTCAAGAACCCAACAGTGGCACCTCGGCAGAGGTGGGATTTGAACCTTCTGGTCCATAGTCCAGTAACTGAACTGCTAAGCCACCACATTCCACATATAATAAAATAGAAAATATAAAGCTGTAGCATATATGAAAAGGCTGGATCACAGCAGAATTAGGAGGATGGATTTTGTGATTACTGAACCATTTATGGGTGGAACTGTCTTCTGAATCGTCCCAGATCCTCCATCATACTTAACAGTGGGAATTGGATTTTTTCTGTATAGCTATACTGGTTTTATCCCAAACCTACCTCGAGCATTTGTTGCTGTAAAGTTTTATTTTCATATTTAGATTAAAGGTAGATAGAAAATTAATAGAAATAGTTTGTTGGCATGGAGGTGGTACCTGACAGATAATTCGGAGGAGGTTTTGTATAGCCATTGCCAGGTTAATTGAGGTCAGTGTGCTTCTGTACCTTATTTGTGTAATTTCTGTATTTCATCATGTTGAGTGAACATATATGTGTGTTGGAAATGTGACCTCTGTGTCACTACCATAACAATAAGTCATGGATGAGCACTTAACAATACTAAATTACACTTAAAGGTTAAAATACAATGTATTCTGCTCTGGAAATAATTAATAGGCCACTGCAAAATTATCAGTTTCTCTGGTTGTACTATTTGTGTTTACTGTTTGTGTTTGAGTGAAATTTAACATTTTATTTAATTCTATAAATCACTGACACATTTATTTGCAGCAACATTCCATGCTCTCAGAGTTCGGCTAATAATACAAATAATAATACAAAGAAAATGAGTTTATATTCATTATGAACAAAATACCAATGTTTTAAGTTCATAAAATTCATAAATGTCATAAATCAATATTTCAATGACAGCTTTTCCTCACTAAATAAGATTTGGTTCAGGTGATCACTTAATCAGGACCTCATTAAGTACAATGAGGTGTGTCTGTGTTGGAATTCATCAGAAACTCTAATGGAATTGCTGCTATAAATGTAGATATGTTGATTTTAAAAAATGGAGCAGTCTCTTAATTTATTAACATTTTGATAATATGAAGCCATGCAATATTTGTGAGACTATACCTGCTACTTCTCCTCTTCAGGGGCAGGGTCCTGGGTGGGTGGGTGAGGGGGGATCTATCACAGAATTCACTGTATACAGGCTAGATACACCCTAGACAGGACACGGGTCTATCATAGGGTTCTGTTACTGGACCTTAACGTTGCATGCTTAGCCCAGGGTTTGAATCCAGGTCCAGGTCCCGTGTGCTGTTTCTGAGCTGTTTTACAAGCTGTCGTTTTTATTTGCTTACAATAAAATTTCTTTCAGTTAAGGTTACATATTTTAGATTTTATAATATAGTGCCAATAATTGTGGTGCTGACAGAACTACCTCACAGCACACTATGAGAGGTACATGGACATATGCTTTTTTACTGTAGACAGATAAATATTTTTAAATTCAGTTTGTGTAAGTAATCGCATCAACGTTAGTGTATGTAAGAGGTTCAGTGTCAGAATTAAGAGAAGGAACGTTTAAAGAAATAATATTTATATTAAATATGGCAGTTATTCCTTTGTTACTTCATGTATAAATATTTTATGTTTTATTGAGTAGTGATAATACAAAGTATAATAGATTTTTGAACTCAAAGTCAATCAAAACAAATATTGCCTGAAAGTCATAAAACACGACAATGAATTAAATGAGTCCTGTCTCTCTTACATTATTTAAGGCATCATGGAGGTGAATCTAAAGTAGAGCGCAGACAAAAACCAGGACTCAAATTCATAACGAATCAGTAGCTATAATGTTATAATTGTGTGAAAATTGTTTGTAACAAAACAAATCATGCTTAATTCATGTTGTAATTCTAGAAGAAAACTGAGTCATAATAATGTTCTCTATACTTCTGTTCCTCTAACTATGGCTAGAGGAACATATTTGTCAAAGAAGAACCATAAAGGAAATTTGAAGTACATGTGCCTTGAAATCCCAGTTTAGTGCCATTTTTATGGGAGTGTAATATAGTGCAGTTAATGTGTAGCTATTTCTCCTCATTACAGTCAATAGTTATTTCTCTATAAGTGAACCCATTGAGATTTAATCATTCATTTTCCAACCGTACACTTGATGCTATAGAGGTTTCCCAGTCACTGAAATCAAGGACAGCACTGTAGGTCATTCCCACACATAAAAACGACTTACTTTCACTGTTAAAACTTTCTTAAATGATTTAAATACTAATGTGACTTCGCAGCATACTTTCATTAAATTACAGAATACTAAAATAGGAAATTCAATAAAACTAAAATCTCACTAAAATGAATACGAGTTTGTAGTCTTCGGCGATCAGGATTTAATTTGATTAAATCCTTGATTTGTACATCAGCACAAATTATATTCAATAACAAATTAATGCTTTCAGATTAGTCCAAGATCTAAGAGTAACAACTAACTACTCTAGAATATAATAAAATGGAATAGAATAGAATCTTCATATGCTGAAGTACTATGAAATAGTACAATAACGTACTATACTCAAGTACAATGAAATTCCGCATGCCATCTCTCCAATAATGGTAATAGCAGCAAGAAAACAATAGCAACAGTGGTAGTTGTAGCAGCAGTATACAAAGTGCATTATTGCACAAAGCGTGAGGAAATAAAGAATAATATACTGTATTAGTAATATATGAATAATGTAACATTTAGCATTACATATATGTAAAACCCAATAGTTTTTAATGCACACTTTAAAACAAGGGTAGCAAAAGATGTACTAAATTTATAGCAATTGTTCTGTTAGTCATTAGTTTTTAACTAATTTTTTTGTTGACTGTTACTTCACACTTTGTTACTAAGAAAGAAAAATGATTAGAATGATCTGATAAGTATGTTGACATGTAATATCTGTAAATGTATCTGTCAGTCCATTAATACTGTAAACTAAACTGTCAACTAATATTTTAGTTATAAATAATAATGACTAATTAACAATTGTCACCATTTTATTCGAACCCATTTAAAATTCCATTTACATGAATTTCATAACTTCAGGGTATGCACTACTGGACCTGTAGGCTTTTTTGTAGCTTATGATAAAATCAAATTTGTATTATCTTTCAACTTATACATGTTGCACATTGCTTTAAATGAATAAAGTATTTAAGATACAAATTTGACTCTTTTGCTAGTTATACAGGATGTCTATAAAGTAAGTGCCACTTTAACATTGTTAATCCATGCGTTGATGTCACCCACAGGGCTCACATTTAATCAATGTGATGTAGATAAAACCTGGGCTCCTTGTGCCTCATATAATCTGAAAACAGTCTCTAATGTACGTTGCTTGGTCAGTAATACATTTCTTAAAATTTGACTTACTTTATAGACACCCTGCTATGTACAAAAAAGTACTGTATTTGTTAGTTTGATGTCTCTATAAATATCTGCCTTACCCTGCCGTTTCTGCTGTAGTTTTATCATCTATTAAAGATAGCCATTAATAACCATTAACTAATACAATATGGTATTTTTTAAAAGGTTCAGGTTTGTGTCTTAATTGTCTTTATCTTTTCTAATAGATGAGGGAGTAGAATCTGTGATTTGGGATGATGACATAGGCAATGCCTCTTATACAAGCTTTTTATACAAGATTTTTATTAATAAGACATATATAACAGCATACATGGGTGCCAGTCATATTGGGCTGTGTTATACTAATATTCACAAAAACAATGAGATTTTATAATTATTTCAAACTTGTAAGCTCAGTTTTGTGTTTTGTATATATCAGTAATCAATTGATAATAATAATAATCATAATAATCATAATAATAATGATTATTATTATTATTATTACTACATTTTTGCCCTTTGTTTACACTGCGTAAAACCTTGCTATCAAAATGATCCTTGATTTTTTGGACGCTGGCTTTTTGGTTTTATTTCATTTTATTTTTGACAGATTTTTAAAAATTGTTACAATTACCTAACTGAAACCCTCCCTTCTTTTATCGCACTTCATTGTATATAATTGCATTTCTTCTGTGTGACAATACTGATATGGACATGGACGGCTGATTTACGCTAGAGTGTCATTGCCTTCTTTCTCGCCCTTTAACAGCCTATTTCCTAAATGGTATGTCGCATTAATTCAACCCACTGTATGCTGAGAACATTAAGGAGCACAGTGTGCTGCATGGGAATGACCAGGCTCACAGAATATACTCCTATCACCCATACCCTATGCTATGCGAGAGAAAGTCCACATATTAAACCAAACCTTGTGTGAAACGTGTTCTCGCGTCTAGCTAACCAGCAAAGATTTCGAGTACTCACCTTCTCTGTGTTTTGTGTGCTACGATCTTCTGAGGCTTCAATGTGAATGATGTGTCTTCTGTCTTCTCTCCCTCCATGAAGCCTGGATTTTGTATTTTTTTGTCCACCATCTGCTAAATCCATTTCCCCCGACATGGGCCATTCTTTCCCCTCTCTTCAGGGCAGTGAAGTCCCTGTTGTAGTCGCCTACACACCCTAAAGCATTGACCATTGCTTTTAGAATAAACTGCATGTATTGGGTTCTATAATGTTAGACTGTTGTTTGTTGATGATTGGATATGATTGGATGATTAAATCGCTCCTAAAGCTTGATAAAGATGATGTAAAACGCAGAGACTTTAGCAAGCAAAAAGGCTTGGAATTGCACATCAGAGACCAAGGGTAAATACTAGAGCTCAAATTAAAACTCAAACACATCATCGGAAGTCATATCTTTAGTTACTGTCGGTTCAGCTCTAAATAATGCTTTACTAATAATAGTGCTTTCCATAGCTAGTGTGTAATAACTTCTTTCCTTTGACATTTTGAATAATTAAATAACAGAGCCATGTAACTTCATTTTTGGATTAGAACCAAGAGACAAGTGACACATATTAAACTATACAGTTAAGTCAAAGTTATTTCTTTAGCATTTATTTATTTGTTTATTTTTACAATGGAGGATTGTCTCAAAGCAGGTTTACAATTTTAGATTATTTTCTATTATCTAATCCCCAATTGAGCAAGCCTAGGGCAACAATAGCAAGGAAATACTCCCTACATTTTATAAGGAAGAAACCTTGGGAGAACCAAGACTCTGAAAGGGACCCAACCTCATTGGGTGGCCTAGATGATAAAAGAATTAAACTTAAGTTGTTTAATTATTAAGATTATTTTATTAGTTTAAATAAACAGAAGCTATTAATAGAGAAAACATATTTAATATGTAGACTAATAAATTAGAGATAATGTAATATTATTCATTCATTTTCTTATCCGCTTTATCCTGATTATGAAAAGTGTAATAAAATACAGGAGCTGAGTGTGATCTAAAATATGGAAGTAGAGAAAAAAAGAATGTCTTGAGGCAAGGAGCTACAGTAAATGCATTAAGTACTTCATATGTTTAAGAACTATAAATGGATGAGTAATCACATTTACATTAATGATGCATAAAAGATTTTGTGATGTTAAACATATAGTGGCAACAGTAATACTGATTGAATTTTACATTGTTCATATACCTACAGTATGCAGAAGGCTGTGCACTTTTGTTACACATTTAACTGATCTTCTACAGAACTGAACACAACCTACGCATTGATTGAACTTATGTAAGACATGTTCGTCCTGTATTTTTACCCTTGCTTATCCTGGTCAGGATTTTGGATGTTTGTGTGTGTATGTGTGTGTGTGTGTGTGTGTGTGTGTGCGCGGGGAGGATCTGGTTGGGGGGTGGATGGAAGGGGTTGGTTCCAGAGCCTTTCCCAGAATTCACACGATCACAGACAAGCATGTATGTCAGTAAATCGCAGGGCCGGGTCCTGATCACTAGGGAACCTAAGAGAACCTAGGGATGCACTCCTCCCAAACTACCTACTCCTCCCAACCCTCACATCCAGCATCCCTTTCCTCGGACACCTCCTGCATGACGCCCGACCATTTTATTGAACCATTAACACGTATGTGAAGGTCAGTGATCATCTGAAAAGGAGCCCAAACTTTATTTGTTACAGTACAAGATGTTTTTAAATATACACGTTACAATTATACTTTCACAATTGTGCTTCATTTCTTTTAGAAAATAAACAAAACACATCAGTTAAACTTTTGCACAAGTCTGTATATAGTGATTTGTGCTTGTTAATGCAAATATACTTCTATCTCGATTTCATTTACTGATGTTTAATCTGTAGCACAGTCTAATCAAGTCAGTCAGATTTATGATTTTGTATTTATTTCGATAGAGCAATTTTACAATGGAGCATTGGTTCAAAGCAGCTTTGCAATTTTAAATAGTTTTCTAATATCTAAGGCCAATCCCAAACTGAGCAAACCTAGGGAAACAGTGGCAAGAAAGCTTGGGAAGACCAATACTCAAAAAGCAACCCAAACACCTTGTAAAATAATAGACAAAGTTACATTCATACCTGATACTGACATAATGTGTTTTACTGAGCAGCCCTTATGATCGTACAATCACATTTACAATGTACATAAACATGTACGTACTTGTACAGTTTCAATTCTTTTACGCCAAAATAGTTTCTGTGACGCAAAGCTCGTGAAGTCCAGTCTGCGATGAATAACAGCATTATAAGTCATTATGAGATAAGTCTGTTCACTCCACTGCTATCTTGGTCCACCGGGCAGTTATTTCCAGCCATATGAAACCAGAGTTCTGAAATTAACATTTAAAATACATATTTAGAATCACTGGTTTAATCTGATAAAATCTATATAACTGACTTTTTTATTGTTTGGTTCAAATAACACAGAAAAAATATGTTTTTTTAAGGTTATTCTGGCTACTGGGTATTCGCATCCCGCCACTACAAAGGGGCCAAGGCTGCCCTCTCCGATACATTTACTAATATGCCGATTGGTTCTTTCTAATGACGGGGCGGGGCTTCTGTACTACAGTCCCATTCATATTTCGAACAGTGACCAGTCTCTTCATATAACGTCTCTGATAACAGACAGGGGCTGTACATCATCCAGCCTTGCTAGTTTAAAGTAGGGTTATAGTGCCACGTACTGGCGGCTTAGTGGGTTAGAATTTCATTACTGGCAGGATATTTGTCACGTATTAAGCTTGGCGAGGGCGAGAGGTGAGGTTGTAAATGTTTCGAGGTAAAATACATGAGGAAATCCGTCCTGCCATCACAGGTGGCAAGAGCTAAGGTTGGCGAGATAACAGGGGGATGAGATAACAAGGTTATACTGTATAAAAGAATTAAACTAAGTTATCTAATTAATTTGTTTACAGTAAGAGTTTAAATAAACAAGCTAAATAAATATTAACAGAGAGAACATATTTAAAAATATAATAATTAATAAAAACAAAACTGGCAGCACATCGTTCATGAGAACAAACCCGAGACAGGGCACACACACTTACCAACAAGCATGCTGTGGTCAAAATCACTAGGATCACAAATTTTCCTCATTCTGATAGTTGATATGAACGTCACTTGAAAGCTGCATGAATCATTTTATGCATTAGCTGATGAGATGATTGCATGAATACATTGGTGTTCAGGTGTTCCTAAGTGTTCAGTGACGGTACAACAGCTTTATACATTTCTCTCACTACTTATTCTAAAATCTTTCTCTTAATTAGATGTATTTATCTATCTGATGTCAACCAGAGGAGGACAAGTTCCCCATTTGCATCTGGCTCCTCTCAGGGTTTCTTCTTCTCATCTGAGGGAGTTTTTCTTTGCCATTTTCTTGCTCAAAAGAGGCTCGGATTCAGACCTCTATAAAGCTGCGCTGTGATTGAAAGAATGCTTTTTATTGCCCGTAACTGTAGATCTGCGTAGAAACTGTAGGTGTGTATCTAGACTACCTGACGTACTGGGGCACACACAGAATTTAGAGGGGCACAGCTATACCCCTCTGCTTGCCAATCAATCATAGGGGCACAACTGTGCATAAAAAAAAAAACAAGCCTGATAAACATTAAATAATTTACGTGATTTAACACTAAAGGGGGCATTACTTTGCCATGGATGAGAAATGAAGAACAAATTAACACTTTTTTAAAATTAATTGCATTAATGTTATTTATTCTGACGTAACTGATGCCTATGCTTTTGTACACTTCTGGTATTAGTGGTTGTCCAAGACATATAGCTATGAGCTGTCATTACCTTGCCTGCATTGTGGAAAAAACAAAATGAGAAAAATAAATAAATAAATAAAAAACCGAAAGAAATTGACTCTGACTGTCTACAATTCTTAAGCCACCATTAGATTAGTTTTAGAAAATTAGAAAGCAATGGTATAATGACCATGTATAACATATTGTCGATGACTGGACCCAAATAATTATAACTTCATTCATATCTATCTATCTATCTATCTATCTATTTACAGTAGTACTTGATAGTTTGTGAACCCTTTAGAATTTTCTATATTTCTGCATAAATATGACCTAAAACATCATCTGATTTTCACACAAGTCCTAAAAGTAGATAAATAGAACCCAGTTAAACAAATGAGACAAAAATATACTTGGTCATTTATTTATTGAGAAAAATTATCCAATATTACATATTAGTGAGTGGCAAAAGTATGTGAACCTCTGCTTTCAGTAGCTGCTGTGAGCCCCCTGTGCAGCAATAACTGCAACTAAACGTTTCCTGTAGCTGTTGATCAGTCCTGCACACCGGCTTGGAGGAATTTTAGCCCATTCCTCCATACAGAACAGCTTCAGCTCTGGGATGTTGGTGGGTTTCCTCACTTCAGGTCCTTCCACAACATTTCCATTGAATTAAGGTCAGGACTTTGACTTGGCCATTCCAAAACATGAACTTTATTCTTCTTTAACCATTCTTTGGTAGAACCACTTGTGTGCTTAGGGTTGTTGTCTTGCTGCATGACCCACCTTCTATTGAGATTCAGTTCATGGACAGATGTCCTGACATTTTCCTTTAGAATTCTCGGATTAATTCAGGAATTCATTGTTCCAGAAAAGATGGCACGCTCTGGCCCACAGATTGCAGCAAAACAGGCCAAACCATGATTACTCCACCACCATGTGTCACAGATGGGATAAGGTTCTTATGGTGGAATGCAGTGTTTTCTTTCTTCCAAATATAATGCTTTTCTTTTACCAAAAAGAAGTTCGTAGTTTAGCCAGCCATCACAAAACATTATTAAATAGCCCTTCTGGCTTGTCCACGTGATCTTTAAAGCAAACTGCAGCAATGTTCTTTTTTTGGAGAGAAGTGGTTTCTCCCTTGTACCCGCCATGCAACCATGTTGTCAATGTTCTTCTGATGGTGGGACTACATTGAATTAACATTAGTCCAATGTGAGAGAGGCCTTCAGTTGCTTAGCAAGTTAACCCGGTGTCCTTGTGACCCGCCGACTATTACCACGCCTTGCTCTTGGAGTGATTCTTGTTGGTCGACCCACTCCCTGGGGAGGGGTTACAATGGTCTTGAATTTCCTCCATTGTACAAATCCTGTCTTGACTGGGGATTGGTGGAGTCCAAACTCTTTAGCGATAGTTTTGTAACCTTTCCAGCCTGATGGAGAATCAACAACTCTTTTTCTGAGGTTCCTCAGAAATCTCCCTTGTTCATGCCATGATAACACTTTCCACAAACATGTTGTGAAGAGCACCTTTGATAGGTTGTCTCATTTGTTTAACTGGGTTCTCTATCTACTTTTAGGACTTGTGTGAAAAGCTGATGATGTTTTAGGTCATATTTATGCAGAAAATTCTAAAGGGTTCACAAACTTTCAAGCACCACTGTACACACATTCATTACTGCACAAAAGTCTTAGGCCACCATTTGATTTGTTGTTTTAGAAATGGTATAAAGACCGTGTGTAATGACTTCTCCATCTCAGGTAAATACCGGATTATTTAGATTTTATTTTCCAATGGTAGATATAGAAAGAAAGCTGGGTTGCTGAGTGGTGAAGGGCATAGTGTATGAAATTCGCCAACGTTCTGCTGACTCCACTCACTCTGCTGACACACCATGCATTTACATATGAACACTGCTAATGGGCCCCTGTTCCTTCTGGAATTCTGAAATCATGGCTGAAAGCTGCAGATACCAGAAGCAATGAGCCCAAACTGGCAAATCAAACACACTTGTTAAATGCATTGATGATAAAGTTAATTCATCGACCGCCCTTGCAACAGCCGATGCTAATTTAGACACAGGCAGCACTGCTAGTGTTAGCAAGCTCTGGAAAAGCAGTATGAGACGGTACGATGCAAGTTTAAATTTGGGATTTACCTATAATGGGACAGAGGAAGAACCAAGACCACAATGGGTTGTACGCTGTGAAATTCTTAGCAACAATAGCATGGAACCAGCACATCTAAGAAGGCATGTGGGCACTAAAACATGCACATATGAACTATAAACCTGTAGACTCAGCTAAATATGCTTGCTGTGTATAAATGTGTGTGTGTTGTACATGTTTCTATTACGAGACTCATAGGTGGTACTTGCTCTAAAAAGCATGAGAACCACCGTTCTAAGCAAACATATTGCACAGAAAAAAATCTTTTATTAAAATATATTCAGGACTGTCTAGGTGCTTCAATGCTTTTTGGATAGTCATCCCAATATTGAGTAAAAGACTATAAGGTTCAGGAGTCAAAAAGCAAATCTTCAGTTAAGTAATTCTTTCCTGCCATCATAATTGGAGGTGTGAATTGCTCGAATAGCTGTCAGAAGAACAGAGTGCCCCCTCATTGTAAAATCATTATAGTGAATATTTACAGCCGGCTGGGCTTCGGCAAGAATCCCCTGCTGTGTAAATCATCTCTGCAGTGAGGAAGGAATGGGGGAAAGTTGTCAATCTGTTATCGTTTGTCCTGCCAGCCGTGTCCTTATAGCCTCCGCTGATCCTATTTTCAAATAAAAAAGAAAACAAGGACAAAGGAGAGCATTAAAGGCCAGCACTAGATGACCGGGGTCTGTTTCCTGATCCGTGACCGCGTGCACGGTTCAGATTCATCACGCTCTACGTTCTGCTGGGCCTGTCATGTGGATGTGGTCAGTAGTGGCAGCTAGGGTTCTCTGACCCAGCCTCCGTCTCACGTTACAGCTCTATTTATAACAACCCCTTTTGCATGGGCTCCCTCCCAGCATGCTTGTGGAAGCCCCAGCCCAAAGCCCATAGCCCCAACTGTGAGCAATGGCAGGAAGCTCCGTCCACTCGCCTCTGCTCCGCACACTCCTCCAGGCCGTCATCTGAGCTCCTGCTCGGCTCGGCTCAGCTACTGCTGCTGTTTACCCAACACCGCCTGGCAGGACGCGCTCGCCGCATGCTCTGGATTATCACACACACATGGGCGTGTTTAGATCCACACACTCTCACACGTGTTTACTTCTTGAATAAGCTTTTTTGTTTCCCTAACGGACACCTTTTATGAAGTCGGAAGAAAAGGCACACACTGGGATTTTAGTTTGAAATTTGCTTTGCTTTTTGATTGCGCTCGCTTGGTGTGAGGATTGTGATGGATCACACTCTCTTTGGATGCCTGCGGGGCCCCCACGCCCCTCCTCAGGCCCTGCACCCGGCCTTTGCCCTGCACGGCCGTTCTGATCACCTTTCAGCTTACCCTGATCTCTCCTCGTCTTCCTCATCCTCCTCTCCATCCTGCGTGGTGAGCTGCTACCCGGGTGATGATGGGCTCTTCACGGGACACGGGCACCATCGTGGACCTCCAATTCCTCAGCAGCATCACCCCGTGACACCCCAGCCACAGCAGGGCAGCTGGCACATACCCCAAATGCCCAGCATGTCACCTAGTAATACACGCTTAGGCTTGGGAATGGTAGGCACCGACTCCACGGACATGACTCCTGGAGGACCAAGTCTGTGTGCCAGCACGCCCAGCCTTGGTGGAACAGTGCCCTCAGGGGTCTCCTGTTTGGCAGGTGGCGACTTGGGGCGCCAGACTCTTTCTCCGGCAGAGGCTGAAAAGCGGAATGGAAAGAGAAGGAGTGATAGTTCAGGTATGAAGCAACAGGTTCTCAAAAGTCTTTGGCAAACCAGAATTTCAGGCTGTTTACATCTTTTAATGAGTTCATCTATATGAGAAACATCACAGGAACTTGATATTTCATACAAAATGTACATGACATGCACAGGTTTTTAAGATATTAAATTGTCTATGATAAAAAATAAAGACAGAAACGCAATCAGGATCATGTTCCTTTCCACTCCAGTAAGTGATTACTAACATTTTAGCAGACTGAACCTTTTTTCAGCCTAAGCTTGTAGTTGCGCTTTGGAAAATTAGTCTCCCGCTGCTCGGAAATGTGGAGCAATATTTTCACGAGAAAGACTTTTGTAGGTGTTGGCTCACACGCACAGAGGCAATTATTTTTGACCAGAAGCAGGAGCAAAGGCCAGACTATAACTCTGTGTGGGCATTCGTCTGTTCGCTCGTTTCACTTTACACACCATCTGTTTCATCTCTGCCCTTTGCAGAGCGCAAAATGAGGCGTAGTGTAAAAACTTCATTTCAAGGACTGTAAAAGAGAATGGCAACACCTGTAGGGGAGCAGAGAGAAGAATTAAATATTATTTTCATTTGGGTGATGTCAGACTGGTAGACAAAAAAAGATTTTGTGTTTTAGAAAGTTTAAGAAATATATTTAAAAAAGCACGAGCATTAACTTTGATCAGCTTTACAATGTTGTTGATTTTAATGGTTAATTTAATTGGTTATTATAGATATTTATGTATTATATATAACATATATTATCTTAGTATATATCATATTAGTTCTTTTTTTTCTAAATTCTGAACAGGTGTTCTTAAAGATTCAAATTAATAAATCATATTAAATAAATCAACATAAACTATTAACCCTCTCTCTCTCTGTCTCTCTCTCTCTCTACATATACATACATATACATATCACTCTCTCTATATGTGTGTGTGTGTATACATATATATATATATATATATATATATATATATATATATATATATATATATATATATCTATATATATATATATATATATATGTATATAAATAATTTTTTTCTGATTGCATACTTGCTTACACCGATTCAAGGTTATGGATAACAAGGCCTAACCAGTAGCACTAACCCTATTTAGGGCGCCAGTCCACAGGGCGCACACACACTGGGGCACTTTAGAGACACCAACTAACCTAAAGCCCACGTGAAGAACATACAAACTCCACACAGGGAGAATCCGGATCTTGCACTAACCACTTGTGCTACTGTGCATCCCTGTATGTATAGACCTTCTGCTTTTCCTGCCAATGGTTAAGATAGATATATATATATATAAAAAATGTAATTATATAATATAATTAATTAATATTATAATATTATATATACACACTGGTATTATAAAATTATATAATATATTAATATAATTATATATTATACTATATATTATATATATATATATATATATTTATATATATGTAATTATATAATATAATTAATTAATATTATAATATTATATATACACCGGTATTATAAAATTATATAATATATTAATATAATTTTATATATATATATATATATATATATATATATATATATATATATATATATATAATTAAAACTCTGGCAAATATTGTCATCTGCATAGCCAAATGTATACGTGTTAAATAATCAAGGAATTTGTAGTTTATTTTTTAAGTAGTTTTTATTTTCTTAACTTTCCATAATCAACATTCCTGATATTACCCCAAAAAAGGTTTGCACAGTATGGGACACCCAATATAGATATACATTTATTAGGCTACTCTTAAGATATCCACTTAAAACACACCATTAGGAATAAAACTATTGTACAATTAGACAAAATGTTGACTTATCCACTTTCTAGACCATACAAATTTATAAAACTATGTCTTACAGTTGGTTATGTTTCAGTTTCTTTAGCTGATGATATGAAGGAGCACATGCGTGTGCTGATTGAGATTTCCTGCCATTACACTACTGTAGCTTAGGATATAGTGCAAGTCTTCAGCGCTGAAGAAATACATCTGTTCACATCACGTTCACTACCTCTGATTTGCCGCTGGCTCTCTGAGAACCTCAGGGAACTGAATGTGGATTAAGAACTAATACTCACTGTGCAATGCACAGACATGCAATGAGCCAAATTGCTTTGCTTGATGTTTTCTACAAAAATAAAATCGAATATGAAATTACTCGTTGCTCATGTTACAATAGGATTACATTTGGGGAGGCATCAGTGTGGGGTTTGAAACGTTATATGTGACTTGATCATCAGGGCAAAAGACGAAAAGGCAATCAGACATTTTCCTTCTGTAATAGCTGGCATGTCTCTTTCACTCAGTTACACTACTCAGCTCTTATTTTTTTAAACAGCGCCTTAACTACTCTCTAAGAGATACTGTGCTCGGTACAAAAAACCCTGTGTGGATCAGTGATGTCCAGACAATTTTTTAGAAAGTTCCAGGATTTACATATTACCCAAACAATATTTAATGAGTGTAATACAAAGACAAAAATAGGCCTTTGACATAAAAATATTTATTCTTATTCCTTAAATTGTTATTTTTAGACTAAGGGGACAAAAGGATTTATGTGAATATATCAATTATAGCAAAGAAAGGTATGAATCTGTACCCTCAAAATATTTACTTTGATATATACATTCCTAAGTGTGTATTTTTTATATATATATATATATATATATATAATATTTATATATATATATATATTATATATATATATATATATATATATATATATCTTTTTTCAGTTTTTTAAGGCATACATCATTCTTTAAAATGACAAAATGTAATCTAAGCATGACATTTATAATTCAACCACATAGCTAAAAATAAATCACTTTTCTTTTTTTCTCTTCTTTTATTTTTGCTGTAGCATGAGTAATATTATAGCATATACATCAGTGCAGTTGGTCTGATCTGAGGTTCAGATTTAATCCATGTTAGCTAAGTAATACCACATTGTTGAAATCTTAAAATGAACTGTAATGCAACGAAGGCCACCTGTTAGCATAATATAGGAGAGCTGGGTCATATTTGGTCTGAACATTAGATATACCTGACCTAGAAATATCATTACACCATATGGATTTAAGCCAAATTTAGGCCAAAATTGTTGGTTTCCGCAAACCAGTTAATTGAAGTCTTATAGTAGAATAAAGTATATTGCATGTTATATATTCATATGGTATTTCTACTTAACTGAATTCCTATAATGCAATTTCATTAAATGCACTTGCAATACTTAAAACTGGTAAAATGCGCTTCATTTATGTATTCTTTACTCCTATGTCCATAGATGATGTTAACATATACAACAGACTGTACCAATTATGATTTCTCAGCCATGCTGGAAAGCCATTATAATTCTGGATCAGGAATAAATAAAAAAGATGATTTAAGACTCCTAGAAATGATTTTGTCCTGAATGCCAGCATAATATTATAAACTATTTCCACACTGGGACATCTGGATCTGCACCATAGTGTCAAAGATTGTTTAATGAATCATTTTTCTTAAACGTAGAATGTCTTATAGGGCAATTAAACGCCAGTGCAGCACCAGCAGTGGGACAAGTGAAAACAAATTACCGCTAGACACTGTGCTCTGAAATCAACTCCAGTTGATTTCAACACTTGGTGATGAAAGTCATAATAATGAAATAATAAATAATTTCTAGCTGTAATGCTGGACTTTCAAAAAAAAATAAAAAATCACCCAGAGCCTCGCAGACTGTGGGTTCAGACTGTTCCACTTTTTTCCCTGCTTGTTTTTCTGAACTGAGATGAAAGTTGAGGCGCAGGCCTAATTGCTGCGGTGTAGCCGCTG
The DNA here is from genome assembly GCA_025084515.1 of Ancistrus triradiatus. Lineage (NCBI taxonomy): Eukaryota > Metazoa > Chordata > Actinopteri > Siluriformes > Loricariidae > Ancistrus > Ancistrus triradiatus. The sequence continues at coordinate 115,020 of JAJAGP010001039.1, forward strand.
CGTCGTAAAGCTGGGAAAAAGTTGCTTTAAGTTGTGGCAGAGCTGTTCACAAGCAACTTCACATGTTAGTCTTTCTTGTTCCACAATGCAATGTTCAGCTCGCAGCGACCGGGTTCCTCCGTGCCTCAATCAGAAAAATACAGCCAGACGCCTGGTGGAAAGAGAAGGGCCGCTACAATTACAGACTGCTCCTAGCATTCTGAGGGGTCAGGGAGGAACGTGACTGGTAAAATGGGTCATCCAGACAAAATCAGTTCACAGGCCAAGAGTGCCCCCGGCCTGTATTTGGAATAAGCCTGTTGTAGATGCTTTACCTCATTTAAATGGACTCCCATTTGGGGGAAAAAAGTATTGGTTCTTCTAGAGAGTGAAATGGTCTATGGGTCATAAGTGACTTTCTTGTTGTTAGAGTGTAGTATACACTAATACTAATACTTCACAAATAATGACCACATTATTTGTACTGTATAATGTAACCAAGCTCTGACATTGCTTACGTTCCACAGTATAAAATAAAGGTCCAGTAAAATTACAGACTGCTCCTAGCACTCAGGGGTCATGGAGGAACGTGACCGGTATAATGGGCCGTGCAGTCTGCTTATGGGCGTTCAACCTGAAAGTACTCGCACCTTAAATTGCACATCTGGCCCACTTTCTTAATTTCAGTACCTCCGACTGTAAGGAAGTGCTCGAAATAGCGAACGCCAAAAAATGTGTTTTCGTGAACTTTGTGAACCTGTTCAAAAAGGCGCGCACGTCAGTCAAGCACAATAGGAACTGACGTGCTGTTCGTCCTTCGGCCGTGTTTATTTGAAATCAGTTTCTTTTGAAAATATGTCTACGTGTTGAAACAGCGGAGCCGTTCCCATGGCTTTCGGATGAGGCCTCGTTAAAGGAGCTCTATTTACAGCTGGCTTTAGGATTGCCAGTTGGATTAGCACAGACCGGAGGTTTTGTTGCCTTGATGTGCAATTTGCCACTGAGGCATAGCATTAAAAACATACCGCAAGATCTGCTCATGAGAAGGGCAAGCCGTTCCCTTTTACTTGCAATCAAAACAAACACTGAGGTCTGAATTTCTTCATAGCCGTTTCAAAACAAAACTCTCCCGAGTTGACTTTTCGACTTTCACAATCCGTTGTTTATCATAAGGACTAACTCATTAGCCAAATATTAAACAGTGTGCATATGTGAACGTTTGCCATGCCAAGAAAGAAGAAATCAGAACAATGTTAGAACAAAGGGATCAAAAAATAACTCTGGTGACAGAAAACGGAAACTTATCAGCGGGTTTGCAACGTGTGACTCACCGAGAGGTCTATAAAATTGGGAGGTAAATAAGCTGAAAAAACAGTTTTGCTCCCCAGAGCTGATTGCTTCAATATAAAAACTTTAAGGGCAGCCGAATCCAGGCTTAGAAATCATTATGACTAGGCAGCACCCGGTGCATGAAACCTCCAGAAGTCTGGCACGTCCATACTCGGCCTGCTTTTATTAGTGGCCTTTTTATGTCATCTCACTTAAGATCCCTAGTGACACGAGTCGAGAGCTCGTATTAATGACTTGTGATATGGAAGTGGAAAGTAACTATAAAAAGTAGCAGTTTAGCATCTTTTGGAAATTCTGGTCTTTATATATCAGAGCAAATGGAAACTATGGATTTTTTCCTTCTTTTTTTGTCTCACACCAGAGTCCCAGGATGGAAATTACAAATCAGACTCAAGTAGTAAACCCCGGAAGGAGCGCACCGCCTTCACGAAAGAGCAGATCCGAGAGCTGGAGGCAGAGTTCGCCCATCACAATTATTTAACCAGACTGAGGCGTTACGAAATAGCTGTGAACTTGGACCTCACAGAAAGGCAGGTATGATGACACACAACCTCATTCATGATGGTGTCTAAGACTCCTGTGATTGCTCACCATCGCTGTTCCGTCTGTGCGCTCCTGTCTTGCTGTGGCTATGGAGAGGGACTATCATATTCCAGAGTGTTCTGCAAGGTCCTTCAATCAGGCTCCGTTCAAGAAATGGAGACAGGCAGCGGATATGTTCCTCTGGCCACTCACTTCCTCCACGGTTGTGCAAATTGGTTTGCGTAGGACGTCGTTCCTGTAATAAATTCCTTCCGACGTCTTATTTGGATAGTGTGAAATGTGAGAAAACCATAACTGCGTAGATGCGATGTGATTGTGATATAAAATTGTAGTTTAGCAGAACTAAACAAACACTTGTCACATAGATCCTTGTTGTGTATCGTTAACCTCCAGCGTGGTTCTCACTTCACAGAACATACTGATAAATAAATCCAGACTCAATCCTTCAGCTCTGTGCACTAAGCATTGTACATCTCCAGCGTGCAGTATTACTGATCCAGTCTGACACATGAAGGCTCAGATTTATGCAGTTTTTCTGGGGTCGCATTCCGGCAGCATAACATTAACCCTGCCACACGAGGGCTGAAAGCACCCCCTCTTGCTACGTGATCACTGTGTGAACCAGCAAGTACTGAATGAGAAGGCTGAAGCTTCTAATCAGATTATCATAGTACTAAATCTAAACTCATTAAAACCCCACACTATTTATATATGATGAATTTTCATTTAGAGATGCAAACAACAGAGAATAGAGATGCTCTTATATTGTTGTATTATAATCTTATATTTTTCGAACCACCTAATGCGACCATGAAGATCTAATAAATATTCCGATGTGACGTACAGCCTGCCACACTGTGGGCGAAACCGCAACGCTTGTAGATGTATTTTAAGGACGGTCGTCATACACCGCTGACAGCAAGGGCCCCAAGTGGCAAATCCTACGACCGCATTTAATCACACAGTACACAATTAACCCCAGTGTTACCAAAAGGCCATTTGTTAGTCTGTACCGCAGCGGTGTGTCAAACGATTTCCTTATTTAGTAGAAAAATCCCTGTAATGTTTTGCGTGGACCAAGAATATCCACAATTTATCCATTAACTGAATAATACACAGGGTCAAGGCTGAAAACAAAAAAGTGGGAAAAAATGTCATCGGAATTATACCATGCACAGACCATATACAGTACTGTGCAAAAGTCTTAGGCCACCATTAGATTAGACATACTATTGTTTTAACAATGGTGTAATCACTACATATAATTATTTCTCAGGCTCATTATTAGAATACAACCAGAAAATACTGGAGATTTGTATGCGGTATTAAAATACTGAAAAAACCCCAGAAGAAAAACAGCTTTTATAGGCTACAATGGCAAGTATTTAGTGTGACCTCTTATACCTCTTACACCAGGTGAACGGAGTGAACAGGGTAAGACATGAAAGCACTGGAATGAATATCAGTGCAAAAGAGTATTATGTAGTGAGAAATCCAAGAATTTTTTGGGTCCAGTCATCGACAGAATGTCATATAGGGTCATCATACTGTTGCTAAAACAACAAATCTAATGGTGGCCTAAGACTTTTGCACAGTATTGTACATTCAGGATGGGTGATAAGAGAGGCAAACAGATTAAAAAGAGATAAACAATGGGCTTGTCTGAAAAAACAACAATAAAAACAACAGATAAGGAAATGCTTGCTAATGTCAAGTCCTAACTGGAGTATGGGTTTAGATCAGTTATCAGAGATCTGAGCAAACTCCTTGAAAACAAATGACATAAGGTCTTAAGGAGGACTGTACAAGTACAAAACAATGTTGCACTCTCAAAGAGCAGTCACGTTTCAACACAAGTCACTGAATGTTCTTGTCACTCCATTGTGACATGTTGGGTTTGGCTTAAACTCATATTTCACACAGGACCATGGTTTATCTGTTTTTAATCTGCTGTGGTGATGTGTGTAAAGGAAACCACCCACCTAAATATTTAGAATGTAGCCATTTAGTTACAAAGCTGTTTCTGATTCATTTAGCGCAAGTCATTTTAGGTGTAACAATTAAGATCAAGGTTTGGGGAGGGAGCATTTGAAAACGTAACAGATATACTGGGCATCTTGCAACAAAGTAAAGTTTGAATGCTACCGCGCTTAAGCATTTAATTAAAACAAGATGGCTGGTTGTGACTGCTGCAGTCGTATTTGCCAAAACTTTCATACGTTGGTATAAACAAGCGAACCTGACAGGAGCATGAATGTTAGCACAAATCAACGTTGAATGAGCATTGCTTTCATTTGGGCTTAGGGAGATGGAAAGCATCTGCAGGTGTTACTCAAGACTGAAGAGTGACTTTCTACACTGTACATTTCCAACTCATGACCCACTTCGTCCACATCATGACCAACCAAAAATAAATTATAGCAGAGCGTTTTCCCCTGCAGATGCCCACCCCCGTCAACTGTGCTGACACTCATGGCCATCGAAACCATACACATGGAGGTGGCCATTTAAGAAACTGCTTTGCCATCATTCTGGGAAATAGTGGCCCTGAACAGGCGGAAGCAACTGATACAACAGCACAGATTTATATTTGTGAATAACCTCATCAGGATCCTGTTTGGGCATGTTCATTAGAATGACTACCAGTGCCCATGTACAGTACTGTGCAAAAGTCTTAGGGCAACCTTTAGATTAGATATACTATTGTTTTAGCAGTGGTGTAATGACCATAAATAATTATTTGTCAGGTTCTAAATTAGAATACAACCAGAAAATTTCAGAAAGAAACAGCTTCTGTCATGTGGTGGAAAGTATTTATTGTGATAAATACTCCCCTTACACTTGAGCAATAGCAGAATCTGGCTTCACCAAGTTGACCCTTAAAGTCCGAAGAAGCTTGATCAGGAATGGTCTTGTTTAAGGGTAGCAGCCAAGAAACCACTTTTTCAGAAGGGGAACAGGGTGAAAAGTCTAAGATATGCTAAAGCTCCCAAAGACTGGACTGACGATGAGTGGAAAAGAGTATTATAGAGTGACGAATAAGTTTGAAATTATTGGATGTCTAATGGTGGGCTAAGACTTTTACACAGTATGGTATATCTATTGCAGGATCAGCCTTGGCCCATAAAACAACCCGGTTATCTTTCCATTTAAGATTAGTCTGCTCTGCCGTGATTTGGATCCAAAAGATCTACTTCCTTTTTTGTTTGATATTAAGTTTGACAATTTGTATATAACCACAGCAGCCTTCTAGAAAGAAAAACCTTCATCCTGGCAAAAATCAAGACATCCCATAAATGTCTGGCAAAGAGACCTTCTCCACATCTTTTAGACATTTTTGCGCTCACTGAACGTACTTTTCGGATAGCTGTGACAGACCACATTTGCAAACTCGGCACATCAAACTGCAGAAATAAACAGCGCATACTCATTTGATCACATCGTATAAGCATCTGTCCACTGACCGAGCATTATTAGCTTACGTGTGTGGTTGGTGAGTCATGGACATTGTGTGTATCACTTGAATAATACTGTAGCCGAAAATAAAACCAATCACCAATCCATATGGCACAGTAAGCAGTTAATATCAGCACTGCGGTGGTGGATCTTCTTGCCTGAACACCTAAACACCCTCACTATTCAAGCCCTGCCTCAGAAACCAGTACAGATTAACTAAACCTGTTTTTATTCTTTTACCAAGCATGTTAGTCACAACATCCTACCCTTATCTACTCTCATTAATATATTCATACCATTATATTAAACTGAAACAGGACCAACGTTTATCTCAATAATCGTATTTCTCAGCGCATATATATCCTTACTCTGATTTCAGTCGGTTTTCTCAGTCTGCGCATGCACACAGTTATAGCCCGGAAGCGGGTAGCAGAATCAAACATGGTTGCCAGGTCCATTTATTCTAAGAGACTTCACTTAGAATGCGGTTTGTTTCCTTGTTGACCTGGTCGCTTGTTTCTCGTGTGGGATCTGGCAACCCTGAGATTAAATGCAGCCAAAGGAAAAAAAAAGTAGAAAAAGGCTACCACATGCTTTTGGAGAGACTCTGAAACGTTTGCAGTCTTGTAAACCCAGAGCTTTCCCATTAAACGATTCCTCAAGTGCATATAAAGTCATTGACCTGATTACTGACTAAATCTGATTTTCTGCAGTTGTCAGATTATTAAGTCCATGCAAACACACCCAATGTCTGACAAACTGAACTTCAGACATTTGATTGATTTGTAATGTCAGAGCATATAACTGCACCTTGCCACTCTTTTCTCCCACTAGGTGAAGGTGTGGTTTCAGAACAGACGGATGAAGTGGAAGAGAGTGAAGGGCGGACAACAGGGCGCGGTGGCGAGAGAGAAGGAACTGGTGCATGTGAAAAAGGGGACCTTGTTGCCTTCAGAGTTCTCGGGCATCGTCGGACTCCACCACAGAGCAGACTCCTTGATTAATGAGGACAGCCACGATAGCGACCAGAGCTCTGAGCATGCTCAGTTATGATACGGAGATGTATCTTAGCTGAGGATCTGGGGACCCTTTGTGCCCTAGTGCCAACGGTGATCAGGGTTGTTACAGTATTTATGGAAGCTATGACCATTGATCTATTGGGCTGCTTTACAATTGACACCTGGAAGACCAGAGAAATTTCTGGAACTGCCATTGGAAGCTGATAGCTGAGTGACGTTGCACAAATTATACGCACATGTACAAAGGACTGCCGTGCTGCAACGAGCTTATGGTTAAATAGAACATGTGCATGTGCTTTATGGCAGGACAGAGCCATAAACTTCTGAACGTTGAACAGTGAACGACTGTCCAATCGGTTGGCATTAATTAATGGTTAAACTGTTTACAGCCAGAATATTGAAAGACTTGGGAAGCATAAATGCTATACTGCCGCATGAACGATGGAAGGGGTAGTTTGGGCCCCATAATAGGTTAAGGCAATGACCCAACACCTCCACCCTTCCCTTGCTCAATTTTTTGCAGGCCTCTGACTTGGTCCACTTTAAATCACAGCCTTGGCTCTTAACCCCCTCTCACTTTATGACACCTCTGCTTTTAGTGCATTCAAATGGACCTCACTGATTTGTGATTTTAACAGAGACAGAGTACTTGAAAGTACATGTAAGATCTAGGCAGTTGGAGAAATACAGACGCCAGACAGCAGAAACTAATGATAAAGGTTACTAATTTAGCTAGTACATTGCCATTAAGGCTCTTATACAAAGATTGTATTCAAAGAAAGAATGCAAACAAGACACATTCACAGAGGTTTTCTTCAGATATACAGGTAAATTATTGCAAAACACAATACAGGTATGCGCTGTTTAACATCCACCCAATCAACGTCAGCACCGGCGCCTCACCAGCAAGAAGGTCCTGGGTTTCGATCCCCAGGTGAAGCAGTATGGGTCCTTCTGTTGTGGAGTCTGCATGTTGCTCCTGTGTTTGGGTGGGTTTACTCCGGGTGCTCCGGTTTCACTCCCACAGTCATTAAGATATATATATATATATATATATATATATATATATATATATATATATATATATATACACACACAATCAACGTCCATTCGCTTTAACATCTGAGGTCTTAATAAGGAAATAAGTCTCATATATATCTTATGGATGTCTGAATGGAAGAAAACTAGTACGAGCGAACCCCTGCGACACCTGCTGACAGAAAAGAGAATCGCAATCTTGAAGGCAGAAACAATATACTAACGTTCCTTTCGTTTCTGAGTAAGTCTTCCAAATTTTATAAAAGATAAAAACAAATGACTATGTCCTACAGTACAGTACTGCACTAAATGTTTTCATATTGTGTTTTAATTAATATTGTTGCTTAAAATAAAACACTAATGTGCAAAGTATTTAAACTACTATGTGACTATGGTAACATCCATTCAATGTCCATTTCAGTCAATGTCCTATTTCACAGAACATTATGCGTACGTTAAACAGCGCATACCTGTATATAGCCAAAAGTATGTAGACCCTTCTAATTAGACAGACACATTCCCTGCTTACAAGTTCATAATATGAAGCATACAGGTGTTGAGCCGTAGACAAACAGTGGCAATACAGCAGAATGGGCTGTACCGAATACCTCAGTGACTCAATATGATACTTTCATAGGCTTCCACCTGCATAACATGTCAGTTCAATAACTTTCTCTCCTGTCTTCCCAAAACAAAGTCCAATAAAATGGTTTGCCAACTTTGACGGAGAGCGTGTTTGGCTTACACAGCGCAATGACCTTAACTCCACCAGATGCGGAATTTGGAATGCCAAATGTGAGCCAGGGCATATTGTCCAACATCACATCACAACATGCACATGATCACAGTAATGTTCCAAAATCCTCTTCTCAGACGAAAGAAGGCTGTTGTAGCAGGAAATGAGGGGATAAAATACAAACTTATACTCATGTTTAGATGAAACACTTTACCCTTGTATTAACCTTTTCTGTCAGCCGTGTGTCATCGTGACTGCAAAAACAGAGGCAAGTGTATGGAGCCCAATATTGAGTGTCCTGAAGGCTACAGTGGCCCAACCTGTGAGAAAGGTGAAACCACAAACTTTTAGCTAGGTAGCATAGCTCTGAATAAAATTACACTGAGCATGTTTACATACACATCAATCTTTATTTCGATTACTCAGGTAGCTCTCTGATTATTCAGTCTACCTGAATTTCTGTCCTGTAACTGGAAACAGTGTGGTTTATCAGTGTCTGTTACTCTGTTATTTTAAATTCATTTAATTATTCAGAAGGCACCATCATTCTGTAACATAAAAATAGTGATGCTCCCACTTGGAATGGGAAATAGTGAAAATTTGCCATTGTTGACCCTGCAATAGACTGGCAACCCATCCTAGACATGCTAACTGCTCAATTCTCCTGGGAGTACAATTTATCTGTACAGGTCCCCTACTCTATCAATGCAATAGTACAATCATATGAAGCCATGTAAGCAGTTTTACCACAAACAGTCATGTTATCTTCTGACTGACTCATTGCAGGTCATTCTTCTGGTGCTGCAACATTGACCCCTGCCAGCATTGTGATAGCCTGGCGTCCCATTCATCCTGTCTTATCTGGCTTAGTCCTCCAAAGGACCACCACAGGGCAGGTACTATTCGGGTGGTGGATCATTCTCAGCACTGCAGTGACACTGCGTTATGCTGGTATGAGTGGATCATACTGCGTTGTGCTGATATTAGTATGGATATAGTAGTAAGGATCTAATAGAGTAGACAGTGAGTAAACACAGAGTTCAAAAACTCCAGCGGCACTGCTGTATCTGATCCACTCGTACCAGTGAAACATACACTAACATGCCACCACCACATCAGTGTCACTGCAGTGCTGAAAATGATCCACCACCCAAATAGTACCTGATCTGTGTTGGTCCTGTGGGAGTCTTGATTATTGTAGAACAGAGTAAAGGGGACAGACAAAATATGTAGAGAAACAGATGGACTACAGCTTGTAACTACAGAACTACAAAGTGGTGCTTAAAAGTTTGTGAACCCTTTAGAATTGTCTATATTTCTGCATAAATATGATCTACAACATAATCAGATTTTCACACAAGTCCTAAACGTAGATAAAGAGAACCCAGTTAAACAAATGAGACAAAAATATTATACTTGGTCATTTATTTATTGAGAAAAATTATCCAATATTACATATCAGTGAGTGGCAAAAGTATGTGAACCTCTAAGATTAGCAGTTAGTTTGAAGGTGAAATTAGAGTCATGTCCTCCCAAGGTTTCTTCCTAGAACTAGGGAGTTTTTCCTTGCCACTGTCGCCCTAGGCTTGCTCAATTTGGGATTGGACGTAGTTATTAGGAGATAATCTAAACTTGTAAAGTTGCTTTGAGACTATGCTCCATTGTAAAAAGCGCTTTATAAATAAATCTGACTTGACTTGACTAGAGTCAGGTGTTTTCAATCAACAGGATGACAATCAGGTGTGAGTGGGCACCATGTTTTATTTAAAGAACAGGGATCTATCAAAGTCTGCTCTTCACAACACGTTTGTGGAAATGTATCATGGCACCAACAAAGGAGATTTCTGAGGACCTCCACCAATCCACAGTCAGACAGATTGTGTACAAATGGAAGAAATTTAAGACCATTGTTACCCTCCCCAGGAGTGGTCGACCAACAAAGATCACTCCAAGAGCAAGGCTTGTAATAGTTGGCAAGGTCACAAAGGACCCCAGGGTAATTTCTAGGCAACTGAAGGCCTCTCTCACATGGGCTAATGTTAATGTTCATGAGTCCACCATCAGAAGAACACTGAACAACAATGGTGTGCATGGCAGGGTTGCAAGGAGAAAGCCACTGCTGTCCAAAAAGAACATTGCTTTGTTTGTTAAAGATCACGTGGACAAGCCAGAAGGCTATTGGAAGAATTTTTGTAGACACATGAGACCAAAATAACTTTTAAAAAACTTATAAAAAAGACTTTTTGATTTAAAAGAAAAGCATCATGTTTGGAGAAAGGAAAACACTGCATTCCAGCATAAGAACCTTATCCCATCTGTGAAACATGGTGGTGGTAGTATCATGGTTTGGGCCTGTTTTGCTGCATCTGGACCAGGACGGCTTGCCATCATTGATGGAACAATGAATTCTGAATGATATCAGATAATTCTAAAGGAAAATGTCAGGACATCTGTCCATGAACTGAATCTCAAAAGAAGGTGGGTCATGCAGCAAGACAACGACCCTAAGCACACAAGCCGTTCTACCAAAGAATGGTTAAAGAAGAATAAAGTTCTTGTTTTGGAATGGCCAAGTCAAAGTCCTGACGTTAATCTAATTGAAATGTTGTGGAAGGACCTGAAGTGAGCAGTTAATGTGAGGAAACCCACCAACATCCCAGAGCTGAAGCTGTTCTGTACGGAGGAATGGGCTAGGGTTACATACTTCACATACTTTTGCCACTCACTAATATGTAATATTGGATCATTTTCCTCAATAAATAAATGGCCAAGTATAATATTTTTTCTCATTTGTTTAACTGGGTTCTCTTTATCTACTTTTAGGACATCTGATGATGTTTTAGGACATATTTATGCAGAAATATAGAAAATTCTAAAGGGTTCACAAACTTTCAAGCACCACTGTATATGGTAAGTGAAGCTGATCAAATGGACAATAATTGTTGAAACAAGGTGGTCGTTTTAATGTTATGGCTTATCCATGTAGTGTGAGAAGAAATTTTCTTACTCATACCTACAACATGACCCCATTTGAATGCATTACTATTGGCGTTGCTGAATTTTTTGTGACAGAATGTAAAACATTCCACAAAACGTATCTAGCGTTGTAAACTGGGTCTGTCCTGTGGGTTGCACTGATAAACCTCAGTTCACTGGTTTCTATTGTATGTTCTGAAATGTGTACAAAATTAGGACTGAATCCAGCCTGACAGAGTCAAAAAAGCTTAAAATTTGAAATTGTGTATATATCATTGTCACCATTTTCTTACCACCCATTTGACATACTTTCATCATGAATAAAAACATTGCTCTTATTTCTTTCCATCTGTACAGTTTTGTCCCAAAGCTATGGGTGTAAAACACGATCAGTGCTTAGATCTTGGACATGAGCTTTAGGTCTTGTTGCAAATGCACTTTGACTGATCCTGTCTGTGTCTCATCATGGCTAATGTAAGCCAGGGGATGAAGAGAGCGGCTAACATGAATAAATCATGGAGGAAGGAGCACAGACATGCTAAGTCTGACGCCTCCTCTAGGCAGGGTCGCGACTTTTGCGGGGGCCTAGAAAAGAGGGTACAAATGGATCAGTTTCTATTACAAACGCATGTTTGAGGTAAGATAAGACCGCACTTTATTAAGCCCCGATGGGAAATTAGTGATTAGTATTGTAATAATATTGTTGTGTCGCCGCGGTGTGATCCTGCATCCTAATAATTGGTGAAGAAAGTTCCAGTATCTAAATACAGGTTTGCTCAATGGCGTATGTAATTGCAGGCCTCTGACGCAGGAACCACAGGGACGTGTGTGGTTACTTTCAATTAGGCGATAGGAGAAAAATAAACAGCAGAGGCCAGGTGTGAAGGAAGTATTACATAAATGCAAACAGCAGAGACTGAGACTACATGGTACATGATGACATGATCTTAGTTTAAGCCAAGATAAACTCAACCCACTAAATGCTTCTCTGAAATGTGACCATATTGATCTTCCCAAACTATGGAACTTGCAGACAAACCTCTAGAATTATTAGGTACACCTCCTTGTTTATACACTCACTGTCCATTTTATCAGTTCCACTTTCCATGCATATGTTCTTTGTAGCACTACTGGTACAGACTGTTGTCCATCTGTTTCTTCTTCGTCCACTTTCTTTGTCTGCTTTACTCTGTTCTGTAATGGTCAGGACCCCCACAGATCAGGTACTATTTGGGAGGTGGATTACTGGACTGCAGTGACTCTGATGATGTGTTAGTGGGGACTGTGATAGCCTAGCGGTTAAGGTACTGGGCTATGGACCAGAAGGTCCAGGGTTCAAATCCCACCTCTGCCAAGCTGCCACTGTTGGGTCCTTGAGCAAGACCCTTAACCCACAATAGCTTGGATTGTAAGACTGTATCAATTGTAAGTCGCTCTGGATAAGGGCATCTGCTAAATGCTGTAAATGTAAATGTAAAATGTGTGTTATCCTGGTATGAGTAGCTCAGACACAGCAGTGCTACAGTTTTTAAATACCTCAGTGTCAATGCTGGATTGATAATGGTCTACCAACCAAAAATGTCCAGCCACAAGCATCCTGTAGGCAGCATTCTGTGAGCACTGATGAAGGATTAGATAATGTGTCTATGACTTTACCTTTACAAGGTGGAGCAATATGGTAGATGTGTCCAATAGGGTGCACAGTAAAAACTCCAGCAAAACCGTTGTGCCTGATCCAATAGTACCTGATCTGTGGTGGTCCTGATCTTATAGAACAGAGTAAAGGGAAATAACATAGTATGTCGAGACACAGATGGACTACAGTCTGTAATTATAGAACTACAAAGTGCTTCTATTTGGTAAGTGGAACTGATAAAATGGACAGTGAGTGTAGAAACAAGGAGGTGGACCTAATAAAGTGATGGGAAGGTATACATACATCAGTCAGCCAATATATAGACCACATAGACCACTGTACATATAGGTAGAAGGCACATGTGAAACTGACTTACACTTGAAGGTTTTCACCCATGGTTTCCCAGCAGAATGTTACTCAGGGCATCACACTCTCTCCACTGACCTCTGAAGTTCAATGTGCATCCTGGTGCTACCATTTCCCCAAGTAAAACGCACACACACACACACATACCCAGACATCCACGTAATGTAGAAGAAAATATGACTCATCGGACCAGACAACCTCCTTCCACTGCTATAGTGTCCAGTTCCAACACTAGCAAGTTCATCGTATGCTCTTTTGATGATGGATAAGGGTTGGCATGGACACACTGGCAGGGTTAGGGTTTGGTTACACATTCCTTTTGTAAACATCATTAAATATTACAGTGACATGTGCCACAGTAGCCCTTCAGTGTAGGACGAGGCGGCAGGACAGCCATAACAAATTCTCGCTGGTTCATGGTTTGTACAGTGGTGCTTGGAAGTTTGTGAACCCTTTAGAATTTTCTATATTTCTGCATAAATATGACCAAAAAACATCATCAGATTTTCACACAAGTTCTAAAAGTAGATAAAGAGAACCCAGTTATACAAATGAGACAAAAATATTATACTTGGTCATTTAGTTATTGAGGAAAATGATCCAATATTGCATATTAGTGAGTAGAAAAAGTATGTGAACCTCTAGGATTAGCAGTTAATTTGAAGGTGAAATTAGAGTCAGGTGTTTTCAATCAGTGGGATGACAATCAGGTGTGAGTGGGCACCATGTTTTATTTAAAGAACAAGGATCTATCAAAGTCTGCTCTTCACAACACATGTTTGTGGTGGATTTCTGAGGACCTCACAAAAAGAGTTAAGTTGTTGATGCTCATCAGGCTGGAAAAGGTTACAAAACCATCTCTAAAGAGTTTGGACTCCACCAATCCACAATCAGATAGATTGTGTACAAATGGAGGAAATTCAAGACCACTGCTACCCTCCTCAGGAGTGGTCGACCAACAAAGATCACTCCAAGAGCAAGGCATATAGTTGGCGAGGTCACAAAGCACCCCAGGGTAACTTCTAAGCAACGGAAGGCCTCTCTCACATTGGCTAATGTTAATGTTCATGAGTCCACCATCAGAAGAACACTGAACAACAATGGTGTGCATGGCAGGGTTACAAGGAGTGTTACCGCTCAGGTGAATTTTGGATCAGCTGGGCCTTGGTTTCTGTTTGAGAATTACTTATTTGTGCCAGTAAGATGAACAGGATTAGTTATATCACTGCACAACTAATGTTGGTCCTCCTCGGGTCCTTCATTAATGGAAGGTCTTTCATTTTTCCTGGAAGCAGACCAATTGTTCTCCAGCATGACATTTTTCAGTAACTGGAACTGAAATGGAAGTCATCATTTCAAAGGTTTCAGAGATAAAATAACGCCATTTCAACTGCAAACATGCCTACAATTCATGTGATTGTAATTTGATTGACATGCTCCATGTGCCTTTAATAATTAGCGTTAAAGTCCTGAATGTAGCCCAGCCCATTTCAGTATCGCAGTGAACTCGGTACGGAGGACAAACGTCAACACTGTGTACCTGTGTCTTATCTGGACGGTGAGCTACACTATACAGCAGCAGGATTGGAAACCCGAAAAACACTGCACAATGGTTCGGGACAACCGCGTGTCCATGTCTGGAGAGGCTCGCGCGCTCTTCTATCTCGTGTCTCCCAACGAAACGTCATTTTCAACCATAGATCAAGTACCTGATTATGTCAAGCAGGTAGGTTGCCTTTCAAACCACGTAACTCTACTCTGTACTGCTGGTTTGCTTTAAAACACATGAAAACATATAGAAACGACATCGAAACGCCATAGTGCACACTAACCTGCACTGAGTACGGACTGGGCTTGCAACGAAGCGTCGTCACGTGCAGTTATAGAACCCTCTGACGGATTCGTACCCTGTCCAGATTGTCCGAGCACAATGAATTCCTGGATTGGTTCAGGACCCCCGCGCCCCTGACACGGGGTTAAAAGAGGATGCTTTTCTTATAGCCTATTTTGATCTGCACTGTGTGTACGGGTTATAAACATTACCACTTCCGTATTACATAGTAGACCACTATAGTATGCCACAAACAGTAGGAGCTGTCAGCAGTGGATGTAATAAATACACTCCTGTCATTTTTCACCCATTGTGTTTATTTATTGAAATTTAGCAAGCCATACTTTTCTGTGTACAACCCCTGGCAAAAATGACATAATCCTCACGCTTAGAGGAACTGAGTTTAGTGACTTGCGTCACTGAGGTGTTTTATTCCACTTCGTAGCAAATAAACAATCACAGATATGACACCAAGCAAATTTGTTTAATAGCTGAACATCCTGGCTTTGAACGTACCTCAAAACAAATGAACTTCATTTACAAGGACAATTCAGAAAGAAGTTGGGACGGTATGGAAAATACAACTAAAATATAAAAATGCAGTGTTCCTTACATTTTACTAGTAACAAGGTAAAACAAACAAACAAATAATGATGTGATTTCAAACAGGTGATTGTAATCATGATTTGGTACAAAAACTATATGCATGAAAATCTGAGTCTTGAAGGATCTCCAGTTTGAATTATTAAAATGTTTAAAACCTTAAAGTGTTCCTCAAAGAAATATTGGAATATCATTAAACGAGTCAAGGAATCTTTAGAAAGATGGACCGTGGTAGCCTAGTGGTTAAGGTCCAGAAGGTCGAGTGTTCAAATCCCATCTCTGTCGAGTTGCTACTGTTGGGTCCTTGAGCAAAACCCTTAAACCACAATTGCTTGGATTGTAAGACAGTATCAATTGTAAGTCGCTCTGGATAAGAGTGTCTCCTTAATCACATGATGTAAATGTAAATGGAATCTTGAAGAACCAGTCCGTAAAAGGAAAGGGCACAAGCCTAAACTGCAGAGGTGTGATCTCCGATCTCTCAGACAGCACTGCATCAAGAACCGTCATTCATCAATAGCTGATAGAACCACATGGGCAAGGGATTGCTTCATCAAACCTTTGTCAAGCACTATAACATAGAGATACACTCAGAAATGCGACTTGAAACATTACTGTGCAAAAAATAAGCCTTATGTTAACCATGTCCAACAGTGGCGTCAACATCTCTGTGCTCAGAGGCATTTGGCATGGACCATCACACAGTGGAAACATGTATTGTGTTCAGACAAAGCAGTATTCCATAACTGTTTTGGAAGAAATGGATGCTGTGTTCTCCGGACCAAAAACGACCAAAAGCAAAGGACCACTGAGACTGTCAGTTGTGTCGGCGCCCTTGGCGATGGTAACTTCTTTGACGGCAGCATTAATGCAGAAAAGCACATTGACATTTTAGAGCAACATATGCTGCCTTTAAGAAGAGATCTTTTCCAGGGACGTCCATGCATTTCTCAACAAGACAATGCAAAATAAACCAAATCAGAAATAGAAATACAGGATGCAAATCCCTTCCAATCTTACTTTGAAAAAACACTTTTTTTTTAAATTTGCATTTACCATACTGTCCCAACCTTTTCTGATTTGGGGTTGTATATAAATAGAATTTTAAAATAGTTTGATATCAAAATGTATTGCCTAAGTTGATGTGAGTTTTGAGTAATGTACCATTTCAACATCCACAGTTACTATGAATGAATCTACACTTAATCATGACACTGTGATAAACATGTCAACTGTCACATTGTATTGAAACAATCAGTGATTTCAAGACACGATGAAACACGTTGGTTGAGTGGAAACAAGCCTGGGCATGCCTTACATTTTCAGCTAGCCCGTCCTTATTTAGCCTAATTTTATTGCAGCATGGACTAATATGTACATGTTTAACAGTACTAAGCCATTACAATCAAAGTACTGAGCAGGTTGTTTTCACCACAACATGGGGATAAAATAGAGCAGACGTTAGAGGAGCATATCCCTTTGGTTGCTGCAAATAAGAGTGTGCTTATAGTCTCAGAAGTGGCATTAAAGCATCAATAAGTGGGTGTAACGATATCTGTTCACGATTCGATTTTCTTACGATATCTCTAAGTGTAAACAATGCAAAACAATGCACATTTTCTTGAATAAGTTTCTTGAATAAGAAAAATTTTTCCCTGCAATTAAAAGAAATGGCTTGAAACAGAGGTTGAAAATTATAAGCAAAATGCTCTATTGTAGCTTCACCATATCTTGAATAACTGATTGAAAACATTTCTTTTTATTTCTGAAGAATAACAATTCCAAATAGTTTTTATTTCTTATATAAAAAGGTAAACAAAAAATATTTTTAGCCACATAAATAAGGAGTTTTATTTAATACTACTGCAACAAACTGTGCTATTGCAACAGGGTCACCACATTTAAATAAGTGCTATCTTATGTTGAAACTCAAAGTAAACAAACAAGCTCACTGAACCTTTAAACATCCTCAGTCTCAAATATATATACAATACCAGTCACAAGTTTGAGCACACCTTCAAATTCAGTGGTTTTTCATTAATTTAAAATGTTCTGCATTGTAGATTAATACTAAAGTCATCCAAACTATGAAGAAATACATATGGAATTACTTAGTAATCAAAAAAGTGTTAAACAAACCAGAACAGGTTATATATTTTAGATTCTTCAAAGTAGGCACCTCTTGCTTAGTTGACAGCTTTGCACATCTTGGCCTTTTCTCAGTCAGCTTTATGAGGTAGTCACCTGGAATGGCTTTCAGTTAACAGCGGTGCCATGTCAAGAGTTAATTTCTTGAATGTCTTGCCCTCTTAATGTGTTTGAGACCATCAGTTGTGTTGTGAAGAGGTAGAGCTGGTATACAGTGAATAGCCCTATTTGAGTAATGTTCTAATCCATATTATGGCAAGAACTACTCAACTAAGTAAAGAAAAACTTCCATCCGAAAAATTTCAAGCACTTTGGAAGTACCCTGAAGTGCAGTTGCAAAGAGCATCAAATGTTATGATGAAACAGGCTCTCATCCGGACCACCCCAGGAAAGGAAGACCAAGAGTTTCCCCCGTTGCACAGGATAAGTTGATCAGAGTTACCAGTCTCAGAAACCGCAAGTTAACAGCACCCCATATAAAAGCCCACCTAAATGCTTCACGTTCAAGCAGCACACACATCTCAACATCAACTTTTCAGAGAAGACTGCGTAAATCTGGACTTTATGGTCGATTTGCTTCAAAGAAGCCACTTCTAAGGAAGAAAAACAAGAGGAAAAGAATGGCTTGGGCCAAGGAACACAAGGAATGGACATTAGACCAGTGGAAATCTGTCCTTTGGTCTGATGAGTCCAAATTAGAGATTTTTTGGTTCCAGACACCATGCCTTTGTAAGACGCAGAAAAGGTTAGCGGATGGTTCCTACATGTGTAGTTCCCATCGTGAGGCATGGAGGAGGAAGTGTGATGGTATGGGGGTGCTTTGCTGGTGACACTGTTGGGGATTTATTCAAAATACAAGGCACACTTAATCAGCATGGCTACCACAGCATTCTGCAGCAACAGGCCATCCCATCTGGTTTGTGCGTAGTGGGACCATCATTTGTTTTTCAAAAGTACAATGACTCCAAACACACCTCCAGGCTATGTAACGGCTATTTGACCAAGAAAAGGGGTGATGGAGTGTTGCATGAGGTGACCTGGCCTCCACAGTCACCTGATCTAAACCCAATTGAGATGGTTTGGGAAGAGTTGGACCGCAGAGTGAAAGAAAAGCAGCCAACAATTGCTCAGTACCTATGGGAACTCCTTCAAGACTGTTGGAAAACCATTTCAGGTGATTACTTCATGAAGCTGATTGAGAGAATGCCAAGAGTGTGCAAAGCTGTAATCAAAGTGAAAGGTGCCTACTTTGAATCTAAAATCTAAAACACATTTTGGTTTGGTTAACACTTTTAAGTTTACTACATGATTCCGTATGTATTCCGTCATAGTCTGGATGACTTCAGTATTAATTTACAATGTAGGAAAAAAAACCATGAAAACATTGAATGAGAAGATGTGTATGTGTGTGTATATATTTACATTGTAGGATTTTTAAAGAATTTAATTGTAAATCATGGTGGTAAAATAAGTATTTGGTCACCCACAAACAAGCAAGATTTCTGGCTCTCACAGACCTGTAACTGTTTCTTTAAGAAGCTCTTCTGTCCTCAACTCGTTACCGGTATTAATGGCACCTGTTTGACCTCATTACCTGTATAAAAGACACCTGTCCACAGCCTCAAACAGTCAGACTCCAAACTCAACCATGGCCAAGACCAAAGAGCTGTTGAAGGACACCAGGAAGAAAATTGTAGATCTGCACCAGGCTGGGAAGAGTGAATCTACAACAGGCAAGCAGGTTGGTGTGAATAAATCAACTGTGGGAGCAATTGTAAGACTTACAAAACCATTGATAATCTCCCTCGATCTGGGGCCCCACGCAAGATCTCATCCCGTGGGGTTAAAATGATCATGAGAACATTGAGCAAAAATCCCAGAACTACACGGTGGGACCTGATGAATGACCTGCAGAGTGCTGGGACCAAAGTAACAAAGGCTACCATCAGTAACACACTACGTCGAGAGGGACTCAGATCCTGCAGTGCCAGACATGTCAACCTGCTTAAGCCAGTACATGTCCAAGCCCATCTGAAGTTTGCCAGAGAGCATATGGATGATCCATAAGAAGATTGGGAGAATATCATGTGGTTAGATTAAACCAAAATAGAACTTTTTGGGAAAAACTCAACTGGAGGAAAAAGGATGCCTGAGTTGCATCCCACGAGCACCATACCTACTGTGGAGCATGAGGGTGGAAACATCATGCTTTGGGGCTGTTTTTCTGCAGAGGGGACAGGACGACTGATCCGTGTTAAGGGAAGAATGAACGGGGCCATGTATTGTGAGATTTTAAGCCAAAACCTCCTTCCATCAGTGAGAGCATTGAAGATGGAAAGTGGCTGGGTCTTCCAGCATGACAATGATCCCAAACACACCACTCGGGCAATGGAGTGGCTCCGTAAAAAGCATTTCAAGGTCCTGGAGTGGCCTATAAAGTCTTCAGACCTCAACCCCATGGAGAATTTGTGAAGTCTGTGTTGCCCAGTGACAGCCCCAAAACATCACTGCTCTAGGGGAGATCTGCATGGAGGAATGGGCCAAAATACCAGCTACAGTGTGTGCAAACCTGGTGAAGACTTACAGGAAACGTTTGACCTCTATCATTGCCAACAAAGGTTATGTTACAAAGTATTTAGCTGAACTTTTGTTATTGACCAAATACTTATTTTCCACCATAATTTACAATTAAATACTTTAAAAATCAATGTGATTTCCTGGATTTTTTTTCTCATTTTGTCTCTCATAGTTGAAGTGTACCTATGATGAAAATTACAGACCTCTCTCATCTTTCTAAGTAGGAGAACTTGCACAATCAGTGGCTGACTAAATACTTTTTTGCCCTAGTGTAATTGACGCGTTGTATGGAGTGTAGATGAAATTTTCAGAAGTAAAGACCTGAGCAACATTAACAAATCACAGATTATTTAGTCCAGACGACTAGGTCAGATCATTTCCTAAACAACAAGGCTTGTGGGGTGCTCCCAGTCAGCAAGAAGTGATCATCATGTTGTATTAAACAATTATTCATGCTGTTACAGTATAAACTAAACTATAAACAATTTCATACACAACATTTGTGAACACAATCAGTGTTTTTACACAGCCTGTAACACAGCCTTCAACACAGGAACACGTGTATGAGAAATGGTCTGTGTAGTCAGAACCACATGCGATCAGAAAACGAGTACAAGTGTTTTTGACTGTCCGACTAACAAGAGAGCGTTTGATGACCAGCAATGTCACTCAGCACCTCATCAATTTCCAGATCGTACCAAAGCAGTGCTGAGTTTGTACCGTCAACACAACGATTAGTGCTGTTTTGTTTCCATACAAATGCAGCTCAAATGAATGAATAGAAATACTTGTTTTCTGATTATAACTAATATAATAATAATAAGGCTTTACAACCCCAAACTAGAAAACGTTGGAACAGTATGGAAAATGCACATAAAAATAAACACTGTGGGCCTTATTCATGAAACCTTCGTAAAAAAGACAAGCAAATTGCCGGTAAGTTACTTGTAAATGGACATTTCCGAAAACTCTCCACCAGATTCATGAACGCCGCGTAAAAACGAGATTCAGTACTAGAGCGTGCGTATGTTAATGAATACCAATCGCTTGTAAATGGGTCGTGTGTATAATTAGCATACAATTACCGTAATCCACGCCCATGAATAACAAATATCCACTGTCTAGTAAAGGCTTTGTACTGAGGAACACAACAAAATTCCTCCAAAATGTCCAAAATTTGAAATCACTTTATTATTTATATTTTTACCTCTTTTCTAGCCCTAAATTGACCCAGTACCAACTTTGTTTTGGAATGTTTTGCAGGCCTGAAATGCAGGAATAGATGCTTATTAACAAATGAAATGAAGTTGACCATTAAAAAAACGAAATATCTTGTGCACATACATTCTGCATTTAAATTAAAGTCAAAGTAAATGTAAGACAAATTTTTACATTTTGCATTTTCCACACTGTCTCAACTTTGTCGGATTTGGGGTTGTACCTGAAAGGTTCAGTGACATTAAATTGTGGTTGTAGACAAAATATAAAAACTCTTCATCAACCCCATCACCAACAGTGGAAAATTTTGGGAGGCATGGTACCACAGTGGTTAGCGCTGTTGACCTCACAGCTCCAGAAATCCCTGGTTTGATTCCCCCATCTGGACTCAATCTTTGTGAAGTTTGTGTGTTCTCCCTATGTCCATGTGGATTTTCTCTGGGTCCCAGAAGTTGAATCAGTTCATCTGGACATAAGGTTTTGTGGGAGAAATTTTTCGTCACTCATCTAAGTGACTTCTTCAGTCTCAGCTAGTTGGAAAACTTCCCCAATCTTATATACAGTACATTTGCATAATGGCTGATACCAGTACCATTACATAACAATTGGACCGGTGGTAAGTTTAATATGCACATTGCCATGACCTTTAATGACAATGGCTATGTGTGCCATCCACACAGGATAGGGGAATGGCTTACAAACCCCAAAACACGCTACGCCAGAAACTGGTCCACCCCAAGGATCAGGCCTCCCAGCCCAAACAGAGTAATATAGTTAAACTGTTAAGTGCTGGGAGGATTGCCAGGAATTGTACATTGGGGAAACTAAACAGCCGCCAATGAAATGGATGGCATGACATAAGCGCGACCTCATCAGGGCAGGACTCTGCGGTTTACACCCACCTACAGGCCAGTGGTCACTCTTTCAAGGATGAAGACATGCAGATCCTTGATAGAGAGGAACACTGGTTTGAATGCGGAGTAAAAGAAGCAATTTTTATAAAAAGGGAACGTAGGAACGATTAATGGACGCTCTACATAGGTTTGGCTTCCATCTTGTGCCTTGTGCTGCCAATCAGGCACTGGCTCCTTGTGACCCTAAATTGGAGGGTATGAAAATGGGTTTGAAAATGAATGAGTAGATAATTTATCAAGCACCAAGCAATTTTTCACATTACATTCCTGGTTACCATCATTACGGTGCAAGACAGCTTGCATTTCAATTATGTAAACATCTCAAATAGGAACCAACCAATATTTTATCCTTTAGATTAATTTTAAATATTAGTACACGGCAAATACTTTAAAGTGTTAGACCATAGTATGTGATTTGAAACACAAGTGAAAACATTTTGGGATGTGTGGTTGGAACTAAAAGGAATTCATAGATCATAAGCAAGGTTAGTTGACATACAGTTTTGCTAAGTAGGTTTAAGGCCATTTGTCATGTTTGCCATGTTTGAGCTTCCATAATTTACAGGTGTTTAGATTAAGCCAACTGGGATATCATGCTGTGTGCTTTATGGGAAATACACTTGCTGAAATCCAAAAAAATGTGGATTGTACTCCATCTGAAGGCATTCAGACCTTTGGGGTATTGAAAAGTTACTGTTTTCCATGTGTGTGTGTGTGTGTGTGTGTGTGTGTGTGCTGTAGATGAAGTAACTCACCCATACCTCTTTCATACCCTTTATTTCAATCCTCAGTTAATAATATGGCAGTCCTGTCTGACTCTCCCATTAACGCTAGTATAGGCTCACGTGGGCCTTTGTTTAAGGCTAAACCAACAGTGTGTTAAAATCACAATTACAGGAGTGTTTATATAGTGTGATAAAGTAGGTTACTGGAGGAATATAGGACAGTTAACAGGCTTGGGTAGGTTATTTAGCTGCATGAGGTCACTGTGGTAGATAATTCAATGACCTGCCAAATCTCACTTCATTATCCTCTTGCTCGGTATTTAAAAAGCTGAGGGCAGCCTATTTGTAATGTGTGGAGAGATGGGACTACAGCCCTAATTGTACTTTCGCTTGAGAGTCCACACTATGAACTTCCCACTATTGGGCACCTCGCCAAAGGTGAATGCGGGTGGTTGAGCACTGAGAACCAGCACTGAATCTCAGCCACTCTGGTTGGTATCCGTAGAGTAGGCCCAGTTCTGTGTGGCGTGTGGCACAGACCAGTTCCCCCATGTTGCATCATGGTTATGCCATCCTCAAAACTACCTGACCCTATTTATGGTCAAGTTCAGTTTAGTTTGGTTTCTGCTCTGGAAAACTGAGCATTTAAACTACAGTAATTATTCTTGTGCCTTGCCAGAGCTTCTGAGGCACGCTACATTATATACACTTTTTGTATAAAATGGCCAATAAACGTATGTGCTGTTGAACAGTCACTTTACATACTGTGAAGCAGGGCATTGACCGGACGTTACCATAGCTGCATAGTCTTTTTATTTGAGATGCACAAATTTCTTGGCCCATTCTTTTCTCTGCCATTTTTTTTTACAGTTGTTTCCGATTTTCTTTCTGTCTAAGAATTATAAATTACAGCATACAGATACATTTTTGTTCAACTTTTATTTTAATGGAAACCTCTTCACTGCTAAAGAAAGGTAACTTGTGCCTGGCTCTGCACTTTGACTTTGTTAGTTTTGTCAAATTCTGCATATTCAGTGGGGTGATGATGTTCTAAATGTCTTAAATAAATTAAGTAAATTCGTTGTTCCGAATGTTTCCCCCATATCTTATTTTTGCCAAGCATGTATTGCAAACAGTGAAGAGCAAGATTGTGTCTGAAATAGATTCCTACTCCCTCTTTAGTCTCCCTACTTCCTTCTTAGCAATGTACTGTATAGAGAGAGAGAGACTAAGTAGCACTCAAACACAAGTGAAATCTAACACTGCTCTGCACTTATATCGGCCAATATATCCACTATTCAAAAATATTTGGGAAAAAGGAGAGAAACTTTTCTGGATGTGGAACCATTTATGAGAAGATGAAAACTTTGTTTCCAGCATTACAACTTACTGCATTTAACTTGGACTGGGATTAAAAACAAAAAACAAAAGCTGATACCATGTACTACTCTAACATTTTGATATTTTTTGCATGTATTTACACGTTTTCATTTTTTCCCCAGAAAGAATGTGATACTGGTATCTGGTAACTGGTAATGTTGTAGTTAAGTGCAATAAAAAATTTAAAAAAATGTATTTATAAAAAAGAGAAGCAGTGCATTTATGGTTTAAGTATGTAAGTTCTGCAGTTTGGTGTCTCATTTATTGTTATTAGATTTATAAGCTGGAAAAAAATGTGATGCCACCCTGCTCTCTAAATATTGGTATTGGCATCGGCCATTAAAAAAAATGTCGACCACTATTTAACACAGATTAGCAGCAGTCAAATTGAGTAGCTCCATACACAATTGAACTGAATTCTGAATTAATGTTTGTAAATAATCTTTAAGACCTTGGTTGTTCAAGTGACCAAGTGATCGTATGGATGTTAAACGTCAGATACTTGTAATTAATTCAAATTTGTTCTGTCAAGAGATGGAATTGAATGTGGATGAGAATATAAAACTAAGACCACATTACATTCCTTTCCTTCATTTGGCCAGAGAGTGTAAATATACACACTTATTTTCTTCAGGATGATCTATATACACTCTGTTAATAATTTGACAGCACTGGACTTTGCATTACTGATATTGCAGAAGCTTCAATATGCAGATAAGGTTTCTATTGGTGCTTTGACGATGATGGTTCAGTGTTGGCTCAATGTTTAATGCTCCTCTCTAGTAATCAGAAGGTTGGGAGTGGGCCTTTTGCAAGACCCTAATGTTACACAGTCGCTTTGTGTAAGGGTTTCTGATAAATGCTGTAAATGTAAGTCACAGCATTGCCTAATTAATGGCTACTCTTATATTGTAACACATCACACTTTAATATGCAAGTCAAATGGTATTTTGTGCTATTTTATTCCTTGTAATTCACTTACAATTGACCGCTTTCACTGTTTTTGCAGTTACAAACCTTCTCTAGTGTAAGAAAGTCAGCTGTTGCCTCCTGGGACATTGAAAGTGGAGAAGGATTGAAATGAATCTCCATGTTAGTAGTGATTGCTGGCTATGTGGTGCGGAATTGAATCATGACAGCATGTCTCATGAAGGTGAATATGGGGTTTGAACTTAAACCAATTCATAGAGTCAGGTCACAAAGAGAACAATCTTCTCAAGTCCAAAGCTCAGCCAGGACTCAAGTTCCTACATTGGTGGGCTGGTGCATTAAACCACAAAGACGCACAACTTGCAGGAAACATAAACTTGTGTAATTTCTTCCATCTAAGATTTTAACTGTGGCTGCAGATTGGTTTTTGGCTGAAGCAAAAAAAAACATATAATTTGTAGTATTTTTGCCACAAATATGCAGTTTATAACAACTTTATTTCAAAGGATGTCTTCCTTTCTATTTCAATATGTGCATCTGTTCAGACTTGTTTGCATGCAGTAAATCCAGAAATATATTTTCAAAATTTGTCAGTTACAGCAGCATATTGTATTATTTTAAACTTGGGCACATAATCTGGACAGAGACTTATCTTAATATTCCCAAATATTTTTGGTGATATGCCGTGTTTGGTTTCTGCAATTATTTTTATTTAAAGGTCATTCCTCCAAAAAGGTTTGGTTCAGATAGTAGTTTTTAGACCTAAGCCATATGGGGGTATATTGCCATATTATGAGAAAAGGATTTTGATATTTTCTGGTATTTTATCAATAACAATAATTAGACCATACTTTGGCAGTGTTATGTCTTGGGGATGAAGTATTCAAAAGTTGTTTGATCCCATCTCTGGCTGAAATGGCACTGTGTCTTTTGCGATGTTATTAGTGGCAGCATTTGTTATGTCTAGCCATCTGTTTCTTTTCTTGTTGTAAGGTGATTTTTCTGCAGGATGATTCCACTTAAGTTTGCTGAGTGTGTTTTTGTGCTGGTACCTTGACTGGGTCAGGCCTGTCGTAGACAGCTGACTCCTGATGTTTATCATGATCTTCATATTCTGTGCGGTGGTTAGTTTGCAGATGGTGAAATAAGTTATTGTCCAACACAGTTTGCAGATTGCCTGCTGTCTTATGAGCAACATTCGTTTAGCATCTTGATTGATATTATTATTATGCTGAGTGATTTATTTATAGTAGCAAAATATATGCCGAATACTCAATAACTTGATTTTTACAATGAATTCAACACATAACTGGCCAGCATGGTTATAAACCTACTGGCTAAAACAGCAATCTTATGGGTCCTTTGTCATTCTCAGATCTGATGGGCATCTCTGGAGCAACATAGTGGTGTCACAGTCAAGATATAATTTGTATGAAAGGTCACAGATTCATTTTTCTGTTTGTTGGATGCATTCAGTAAGTCACTGTTGTAAATGGAGAATTGTTAGTCTGAGCTGCTTTGCTGAATTGCTGGTTGTTTTGGGCGTCCGCAGTAACTGCAAGATCACTGGAGTCTTGAAACTCTGATCTCTTAACAATCACACTTTATTCTAGCACTGACTGAACTCTGACTGAACTCTGTAATCATGGTGTTCCCTTAAATTACATATGTCCTTCCTCAGATTACATGACATCTGTTTTAGACTTGACTTTCTACGTTAACCTTACAGTATTTCTCTCTTTAGTTAAATCAACTAATGTTTCATTTATGCTGTTTTTGCAAATATTTGCTGGGCTGTCCAAAGATGATCTTGTCATGATGGCTAGAGTGTTTTTTTTATTTACCGTTCAACAGGTTTGAACCGTGTCTAGAGACACTTTAATGTTCCCCCTTTGGAAACATTTCCATTGTGTGTACCTTGGAAAACACTATACAGTGGGGCAAAAAAGTATTTAGTCAGCCACTGATTGTGCAAGTTCTCCTACTTGGAAAGATGAGAGAGGTCTGTAATTTTAATACACAATGATACACTCTGCTCACGATTTGATTTTTAATTTCATGATTTTTTTTTGTAATTTCTGAAGTGTAAACAATGCAACCAAAAACTTTAGCTTTTCTGCAATAGCAATAAGTTACTAGAAACAATGTTTTATAATTGTAGATAAGATATCCTGTTGTAGCTTCACCATATCTTAAATAACCGAGTGAAAACATTTCTTTATTTTTGAAGAATTTCAAATCAAAGTAATGTGTATTTTTCTTGTAGAAATATTTCACCAAAATAACCATTAGTCTGGTGCAATTAAAAGAAATTAGGAGTTTTAAAATGTGTATGGGAGCTTGACCTATGCATGCAATTGCTTTGTCAAGTCAAGCAAAATTTATATTTTTACAGTTTATTGTCTCAACAATTATCTCAAAGCAAAGCAAACTGAGCAAGCCAAAAGTGACAGTGGCAGAAAAAAAAGACTAAGAAGGAAACCTTGGGAGGTCCAGACTCGAAAAGGAACCCAAATTCTTTGGACAGGCTAGATCTTATATGTAAAAATGAAACTCGCCAAATTACCAAATAACTAACTTTATAGTAATGGTTTAAATAAACAAAATCTAAGTTTAAAAATTAAAAGTGAGAATATAAAAAAAAAAAAAAATAGCATACAATAGTATGTAAGTTATGGTGAATTAAACAGAAAACAATATTATGAGGAGCATAATAAAATAGAGAATATAAACTATAGCACATAAGATAGTAATATAAATAAGTGAAACATTGAATATTATGTATTGGGGTCAATTACATGGCGTACAGACAGAACGCTTGTGACATCATCAATCTCTACAATGCACATCGTTACAACCCTAGTAAACACAAATGTACCTGTAAACTTACCCACCACTGTGGTAACTGGTATCGAGTCTTAGTCTTGCCCTCAGCTAGGTCATCATCACAAGCAGGAACATTTGGCTGTGTTTGAAGGGCGGGATGCCAGTCGGTGGATAATCCCCACTGCTCTGATGAGCCTGTGATGGACTGGCATCCCTTCCAGGGAGCACGCTTAAACCCGTGCTCCGTATTCTCCGGGTTACGCTCTGGACCCCAGTGACCCTGACTTGGACGAGTGGGGATAAAACGTGGGAAAAACTAAAGTCATACTTTTGCTAAGCCCATGGTTAATTGTTGTAGAAGCTTTCATAACTTTTCTTTAGAAACTAATTTGCAGGGTGAGGCTTTGTTAGTGTTTTTCAGAGACGTCGTCAAAGGCTTCAATCTGGAACTGTTTATCTCACATTAGAAATTCCTCTGATGCCCACAGCAAGCGTAAACTTGTGTACTTTCTCACATTTAAAACCCCTCAGATTTTAATTGTGGGTGTGATTTGGTTTTGGCTGAAACCAAACAGACACGTTTATTATTTGAGGTTAAAGGCTAATGTTTCAATAAACCTATATAAACATGTTTAAGAGAGGACAATTAACCAATCAGCATGGGTCTGGATTGCAGTCATTAACCTTTTTCGCAGTGGTTACGCAACTTTATTTGGTGTCTGGCTTTCCCGTTCGGTGCGTGTGTCTGTATGTGCATGCGTGTGCATGCTTATATGAGACGGAGCATCAGGAAATATGCTTTCAATATCTGGCAATTACAGTAGCGTATCGTTTTACCCCTATTTTGAATGTTATTTGAATTTGGACCCGGAGTAGCATGGGACTTCCAGCCATTCTGAAAAGTGCATTGATGGGAAAAGGAGTAGGATTTCAGATGGGATTGGTGTTTTGTGAGTCATCTGTATTTCCATTGTAAAACACACAGCTTTATAAATATATACACCACCAACTCAAAAAGCCAGAGACACACACAGAGAGAAAGAAAGAAACACTAACATCTGCTCCACAAATGTAATTTTCCTGATGAGCTCTGCCTTCACAGACAAAGCTTTCTATAAAACTGTTAAGAATCCCTGAACAATTTTCACAAGCTCAAAATATATGACTGCCTAAATGAAGGCTTTGAATAAAAGAAAGTATTGCACTGCCAAATCTGGGGCTTTTTATGAGGATCAAAAACTCCCAAATGTAAACGCTAATTGCACCTCACACACATGAAACAAGTCAGCAGGTCTTATTGTACTATTTTGTGGGTAAATATAAAACTTTGACTGATTATGTGATATAGTGTCAATAAGTGGGAATCCAGTCGAACCCCAGGTTTCTGCGAGATGACTGCATAGTGATGACTTTCGTTACAAACAGTGTACAGATGTGGCTAGTGTTGCGTGTAATAGGGGGGTCCTGAGTGGTATGTTTCACCCTGAAGTGTGAGTGTGTGTGTGTGGGACACATGCTCAGCATGAAAAATAAATGTTCGAACCCATATTCGACTGTGCACGGGGTGAAGTGTCGCATGCACTCACTGACAAAAAAAACCCTCAACACGAAGGAGTTGTTGGAATTGAACGAACCTTTTTATGTAATGATGTAATGATGATAGATGTAAGTGATTACAATATTAGAGTGACAGGAAAAGTTTATTTGTACAATTGAAAGGAGGCTCTAGTTACCCTGTTAGGCCGCCTCTAGCCTGGATACAAGATGAGACATCTTGTAATGTTGGACATTGGAGGCAAACAGGTTTTCTATGGTCTCCTGCAGCACATTTGCCTACAGTTGTTGCAGCTGGCCCTGCAGATCCTCATCCATCCCACCAGCAGTTCCGGCAGTGTGTTGCTCCACAGCAAAGGCAGGATTGAAGTGCTCACCACGAGGCCTCCGTACTCAAACCCAACTGTTGTCGGATCCCAAACAGAACCTGCATTCGTCGCTAATGACGACATTGTCCCAGTCCATATCAGTTCAGGTTTCTCACCACTGAAAATGAAGGCAACAGTGGCAGGCAGTCAATGGCAGGACACGTAATGGGCGCCGTGGAAACAAATTTCGTTATGCTAAGCACCTGGAAATGGGCGGGGCAGACACAGGGGTGTGTAGTGAAGGTGCTTTTCTCAGTCCAATGATGTGCCCCCTCTCAAAGTCTGTCAACTGAGGAAAACATCTTGGAGTTGGCAGAGGCATGTCTAGCAGTCAGCGATCTCTCACAAAGAGGTACGCTACCCAGAAATTGCCTGTGAGAGAATTCTTATAGGGATGTGGGGGAAGCACTTTCATGCCCTCTTGTGGCAAGACCCAGTGTCTGATCAGACCACACCTGTAATATTTACATATCTGCCTGAGACAGAACTGCATGCAGAGTTTTGCAGCAATCTGACATTTCTCTCTGGGTATGTTATTTTTCTGTCAATGAGTATATTACAGCATTATGAGAAAACTCTTCTCCAGAACTGGCAAAATTTTAAAGCTCAGACCACATTTTAGGAATAATTCATGCAGAAATCCAAATAAGTCACAGATACCCAATTACAGTTGTACACTCCTAAGTCTGCTACATTATTCCACTGCTGTAAGATAGAATCTGCCAATATTAAAGCTCTGCAGACTTTAGACGGTAGCAATTCACTAGCCTACCACCGCCAAGTTCTGGTGCCTTCTGGTCAGGTCAGGTTTCATAGAGATATTACTGACCATGAGGACTCTGTGGTAGGGGCAGGAGTGTTGCTATTGTTTGAAAACATCCAGAGCTAAGCTCAAACCATCTGGCGCTGGAATGGTTCAGGGATATCAACAGGTGGGACAAGCATTCTAATCCATCTGTTTCTCTATTGGGAATGTTTCAGAATTAAATATAATCAAGTAGATGTACGGTGTGTGCTGTAGTCACGTTTCTCAAATTTTGTCCTTATTCCGCTGTCCATTTAATGTGCCCACCATTTTTCTTCTGTGTGATTTTGTATATTGTATGACATAACCTTCTAAAGATCCTAAAATTCAAGCCCTGAATATCAACTTACAGTGGGGCAAAAAAGTATTTAGTCAGCCACTGATTGCGCAAGTTCTTCTACTTAGAAAGATGAGAGAACTCTGTAATTTTCATCATAGGTACACTTCAAAGTGAGAAAAAAATCCAGAAAATCACATTGTAGGATTTTTAAGGAATTTAATTGTAAATTATGGTGGAAAATAAGTATTTGGTCAATAACAAAAGTTCAACTCAATACTTTGTAGCATAACCTTTGTTGGCAATGACAGAGGTCAAACGTTTCCTCTAAGTCTTCACCAGGTTGGCACACACTGTAGCTGGTATTTTGGCCCATTCCACCATGGAGATCTCCTCTAGAGCTGTGATGTTTTGGGGCAACACGGACTTTCAACTCCCTCAACAAATTTTTTGTGGGGTTGAGGTCTGGAGACTGGCTAGGCCACTCTAGGACCTTGAAATAATGTTTCCATCCCCATGCTTCACAGTAGGTATGGTGTTCTTGGGCTACAACTCAGCATTCTTCTTCTTCCAGTTGAGTTTTTACCAAAAAGTTCTATTTTGGATTCATCTGACCACCTGACATTCTCCCAATCCTTTTCTGGATCATCCATATGCTCTCTGGCAAACTTCAGACTGACCTGGACATGTACTGGCTTAAGCAGGGACACACACCTGGCACTGCAGGATCTGAGTCCCTATCGGCATAGTGTGTTACTGATGGTAGCCTTTGTTACTTTGGTCCCAGCTCTCTGCAGGTCATTCATTAGGTCCCTCCGTGTAGTTCTGGGATTTTTGCTCACCGTCCTCATGGTCATTTTGACCCCACGGGATGAGATTTTGCGTGGAGCCCCATATCGAGGGAGATTATCAATGGTCTTGTATGTCTTCCATTTTCTTACAATTGCTCCCACAGTTGATTTATTCACACCAACCTGCTTACCTATTGTAGATTCACTCTTCCCAGCCTGGTGCAGGTCTACAATTTTCTTCCTGGTATTCTTCGACAGCTCTTTGGTCTTGACCATGGTTGAGCTTGGAGTCTGACTGTTTGAGGCTGTGGACAGGTGTCTTTTATACAGATAACGAGGTCAAACAGGTTCCATTAATACAGGTAACGAGTGGAGGACAGAAGACCTTCTTAAAGAAGTTGTTACAGGTCTGTGAGAGCCAGAAATCTTGCTTGTTTGTGGGTGACCAAATACTTATTTTCCACCATGATTTACAATTAAATTCCTTAGAATTTTAGCAGAAGCTATTTGTAGGAAAAGTTGGCTTACTTTTACAGTAAAATACATAAAGACAGAAACGTTTTAAGCCTTATTGACTGGAGCAGTTAGGTTTGAGTTAAAACAGTACTAAGGACATTTGCAGTCAACATTAACATGTTTGCCTGCTGAAGGTTCTATAGTGTGAGTTAATATTAACAAATGAAAGCATTCTTGGTAGACTTTGGCAATTAATTGAACCATTCAGAACCATTAATTGACATAATCTTGCCCATGTTGATTAAAAATCAGTTAATACTTTTTATTTATTTTTTTCTTGATATGTTCCCCACTGTGTCTTTACAGATGCTACACAAAACGAAAAAGATTCAAGAAAATGGAAAAGTGAAATGTTCAGTTAATCGTGATATTGATTTGAGGTCATATCACCCAGCACTAATTATTAGTATTATCCAATCTTTTCAGTTCTGAGCAACATCCAATGTCAGTCTGATGATCAAGCACCAAATCTGTAGTTTCCCTTTGCAAGAAATAAAGGGCAGCACAGTGACACAGTGGTTAGTGCTGTTGCCTCACAGCTCCAGAGACTCAGCACCTTTGTTCAAGCACCTGCTTGTCTGTGTGGAGTTTGCATGTTTTCTCCATGTGGAATTCCTAAAAGTACAGTCAGATTTAATAAAACTAAAACAAACAAAAAAAAGAAGTTCCATTTTCCCTATTGGTTGAAGTTGGTTTATGCTGCTTAATGCTGGTTTATCTGAGAAACTTGCATGGCTGTGGTGGTAAAACATAGCAGTTTCCAAATTCCAACATATTATGGTATTTTATTTCTTTATTTTTTGAGCAGGTTGTCATTACTTGAAATATGATACTCTTATTAAGGTGTGGTGTGTGTGTGTGAACTCACAACAGTTTCTTCCAACAAAAACTAAACAGACGTGTCTTGGAACAGGTCAGTTTAATTAATAAAATATACATGTGGTTTGATAGCTATGAATTAACCTATGAATGGGATGTGGAAGGAAACTGGAAAACATGAAGGAAACCCATGAAGACATGAATAGAGTGTGCAAACTCCACACAGGTTCGGTGAATCGAACCTGGATCTCTGGAGCTGTGTGTGTGTGTATATGTGTGTATGTATGCATATACATACATATATATATATATATATATATATATATATATGTGTGTGTGTGTGTGTGTGTGTGTGTGTGTGAGTATATAAAACAAAACAACATTCATAGTTGCACACCAGTTGTTCAGGGCTCAAGTCCCAAATGGTTATCCCTGAATAGAGGTGGCCGGACAGGGTTCATCATTTCCTGCCAGAGCTGCAACACTGAACTCTGCCGAGCCCTGTGATGGGCTGGTAACCTGTTCAGAGTATATGCCCATCAGCACCCTGTGGATTCCTGGATAGACCCTCTGTGGTCCTGACCAGGATAAGTGGCCTTATAAATGTCTTATAAGGTCTTATACATTTTAGTGTGCTACAGGAGACTCATTATGAAAGCTATTAAAACATGTCACTTAAGCAATTAATTTCATAGCAATACAATTAAATCCTTTTCTCCCTTTTGTGTTGTGTAGGCTACTCCGTTCTTTACTTTTTTGATCGTATTGGAAATATTGGTGGGTTGGCTGAAGAATGGAAACAACATCTTCAAAATCAACGATGGGACCACATCTCTGTCAGCGGGAATGGTGTCCCGCCTGCCTCAGTGAGTTCATATTTATATTTTAAGTAGCAAACTAAAGTTTTCAGTTCTGAGTTTATGTTCATATCTGCTCATATTTATTTTAGAATGCATCTAAATATGTCTTTTTTGTGTTATATATCCTGCCTGAGCAGGCCAAATTTGTGGCTCTTTGCTTGCAGTGAAGGGGTGTAACAATACACCCTCGACATTGAGTTCGGTTTTCTCGCGATTATCGATATTACATTCGATAAAGACATTCCTTTTGTCTTGCTGAGGTGTAAACAATGCAAAACAATGCACATTTTCTTGTAATAGCTTTTACACAAAAAAAGAAATTTACTAGAAACAGAAGTTTAACATTGTAAACAAAATGTTCTGTTGTACCTTCACCATATCTTAAATAACTGAGTGGAAACGTTTCTTGTATAAAAATTTAAACAACAATCTTTAGTCCTCTGCAACTAAAATTTATTCTGTAAAAACGTTTTTTAATTCTCTTAATATGTTCTCCGTATTAAGAGAATCTCTGTGTGTTTACAAAAAAATTGGAAAGAAATAATCGATGCCACATCCTACCAAATTGCAAAGGGTTTAAATTGGTTGAAATATTAAATAAATAACCATAAATAGTTCATCTCTGTGTTTCCTTCAGTTATTTTAAAATCGCAACGATATGCAGTTTTTCATAAGAAAAAAAACAACCCAGTTTTAAAATTTACAGTTCAAGCCATGTCAGTGGACTATGAGGGCAGAAAACAACAATAAACTCCCCCCGCAAAAACAAAATAATCATTCATTAATCATAATCGAATTAGAATGTTCACTGAATCGTGATAATGATTTGAGGTCATATCGACATATGACTATGTGCAACTCTGTCATTTTATTGGTGGCCATTTTAATGTTTTTCTCCCAGCTTAGTGGTGCTCTGATACTTTTAGTCCCATCATGAGGCACGCCTCTGTAACCTTACAGGCAGTCTAGTAGTACATGAATCCAAGTAAATCAGAGACATTCCTGAATCTACAACACCATTTCATTGGGCTATATGTTGTGAGAACTTTATTCTCTAATCGTGTGGAGAGCATGTAGCTGCAGAACAGCATTCACCTTAACAAGTTGTTATTAAGATATGTAAGCTTCCATACAGATAACATTGACTAACAAAAGAGACTATATTAATGACAGATACAGGTATAAATATTTACTTTAGATTTACATTTGGACAATACATACTTTTAGTTATCTGGAACTAATTACTGGTGGTACCGCTTCTTAGAAACTAATCCAATCCAAATAGAGCTATAGCGTCAAAGTAAAATGGCTCTAGTCTCCAAATAGTAGCAGTGTTTAGAAGATGCTCTTTGATTTGGTTTGATCACATTTCTAGCTGAGTTTTGTGTATGTAAAACGTTTATGCTTTAAATTATGAACTGATATTTCTCTGTACATTGTTCAGAAACCAAGCTTTTAATTTTTGCAATTGAACTAATTGCACATTCTGCTTCCTTCAGCCTCTTTTTGCGAAGTTTAGAGATATCAGGTTACATTTATGTTTGGAACCATTTCCACATTTTGGAGCTACCCTGGGACTCAGCTTGGACCTGGTGGCTAGCATTTTTTGGAGTGGACTTTGGATATTACTGGGTTCATCGATGCAGCCATGGTATGTCCTTTCTCTCAAAAATAGACTTAATGTTTTGTAACTTTTAACCCAGTGTATTATGTCTGATAATTGGCTACATTTAAGTATCCCCTGCCTTTCTCACAGTTATACAGTGTATATAGATATATAGATATATAGACAAAAGTTCATGGACGCCCAAATTACACACCATTGGTATTAGTATGGAGTTAGCTCCCCATATTTGTACAACAGCCTTTGTTTTTCTAAAATGCTTTCTGCTAGATTTTGGAATATGACTGTGAGATCAACTTCTGATGTTACACAATAAGCCCTGGCTCACTTTTGGCATTCCAGTGCATTTTCAAGGTGTCTGATGGAGTTGAGGTCAAGTCAAGTGCAATCCAGTCAAATTCTCAATCAAAGTTGGCAAAGCAATTCTCTGTACACTTTAAGGACAGCATGGATGAGAAAGGATCCAGGACTGTATGCTTTATATTATGAATGTGTTATAAGAGAATGTTGCTGAAATAGCAGAACTCCATGATCAGTAGTGTCCACAAACTTTTGTCTATATAGTGTATGCATGAATAACATGAATATTTTATTGTTTATTTCATTATAACGTCACTGTATGCTAATAATTGTGAAACTTTATATGCCTTTCTGAGCATAAGTCATATTTATTCTCATGGGGTTTGGCATACGTTTTGGAAAACAATGACAGAAAAGTGTTTTTGGACATTGAGTTTGTGCCAGACACTGTAATTCACCGAGCATCATAAGTTTGTTCTTTGCTTGGGTAGTGTTGCAGTCCAAAACCGTAACTACGGTCAGGAAAAAGAAAAAAAACATCTTCTCATCTGTAATGTGTAGTTGTTATACTGAAAAATAAACTGAGGTTTTATTTTTATTTGCAATTTTTCACGCTTTTTCTATGCCTGTTCTGGTCAGTAATGCAGGGTTCTTGCACCTATCCTTGGAGAACACAGGGTTCTGTGTTCCCCAGTGTTTCCCGTACGGATTCCAGTCCATCACAGGGCCTGCAGGGGTTTCTGCTTTTTCCCTTGGGGGTTAGCCTCTGTTCAGTCACCCTTCCCTCAGACACAGACAGTCTTTCCTGCAAAGAGACTTTGGGTGACCACAGTGGTGGGCTATTCTTTTCTTGAATTTCCCCATAGAATGATAATATGTATGTTTATGATAAAAAGTAAGTATTTTTTTGCACAAAGAAAAACAAAGATATAAGATATGACAAGGTCAAGCCAGTGTTCACAACCAAAAAGCTTTAGTTTGAACTTTGAAATGTATATGATGCTTTCCAGATTTCTTTTATTTAAATTTCATTCCTCCAGGCTTAAAATGAATGACAGTAATTCACATTCAGGCCAAACTTCAGGTTTAGGCCAAGACATTTTTGCAATCGGAAGTAGGAAATCCAGTGTCCTACTGGAAAACAATCAGAGGAATCAAGTGCAGGAAATGGCTTCAAGAAAGTTAATGAATAGCAAGGATATTAGGTATTGGCAATTGCAGAGACAAATTCGGTCCATGCATTGTCCTAAAACCCATTGCTTCATAACTCATCCGCAGATATATTTATAACTGTAAGGTGCACGTTTCCCTTAAGTCTATGTGATCTAGGTTCCGAGGTATGTTTGACCGGAAAACATGCCTTTAAGCCCAGTTCAAAACAGCCAGCCAGCTGTATTCTAAAACCAGCGCTGCTGCCCAGTGTGACATTCCCATCACTGCTTTCAGTATAAAAAGGAAAATGGAATCGTTGTGTCAAAGGCAAGTTCAGCGACCTCATTTCTTGCTGTAGCTAATAGGGGATGTCGGCCATTCTCTCTGAGGTTAAGTACGTGTTTACCAGATGTAACCCCAATTGCAGTCATTTCAGAGTTCATTTTGATAGCACACCAGTACATTATTGAAATCATGTCTCTCCAGACTTCGGTGAGACAGAGTGGAGTGATGAGGTGCTTGTGGTTGTCATGTTGTGTTTTCCATTGTCCAGAGCGCTTGCTGGAGAAGTAGGACATGTCAATTATGTCAGCGGTCTCCTCTCTCCAATTTGTACTTTTTTTTTGAAGTTGAAGGAAATTATTTGTCTAGCTTTTCTGTTCCATCATTGATTCCGAATGTCACAGGGTTAGACATGCGTTCCACTAAAGACATATTGGCTGTGGCCTCTGCATTTTATCTGTTTAATATCTGCACAATATATGTGCAGAAGCTTATAAATACACATTGTAGTATAAATGAGTCCAGATGTTTACAAAATTGCAAAAGCAAGTGTATGATGAAGTACATGATAAACTCCACTTAATAGCCCTAATGTTTTCTTGTAAAGAAAAACGACCTTAATGCATAGTTATAAAGAAGGATCATTGAAAAACAGAGTTAAACTCTGTAGTGTCATTTGTTGTCTGGAAGACCCCAAGCCCTCTATAAAAGCCAAAGAAACCTTTGTAAAATATATAATAAGTTAAGATTAATATCCATGTATTGTCATTGTACAAGCAACACATTTCTGTTTAACAACAATAAAGGCAAAATGCATTAACAAAATAAAATACACAGACCAGGATATTTGTTTTGGGCACACTGGATCCTGGGTATAATTGTGACCAGCTTGTGGTGCTGTTATGGTGGCATACTGGTCAACCAGATTGCTCATCAAAGCTTACAAGTTTAACCAGCAAGCTAAACCATTGCTATCCTGCTACAAGTAGCTCCTGACCATTAGAGAACAGAGTAAAGGGGGCTAACAAAGTATGTAGAGAACAGATTTACTAAAGACTGTAATTATAGAACTACAAAGTGCTTCACTACCTGTGTAGAATACTGAATTGTTTACAGTGTTTTTAATGTTCAAGGAAACACTACAATGGCATAGACATCTCTAAATCTTAGAAATACTAGGATTCTGATGTAATTAAACATATATACATGTAAATTAATATGCTATTTGGGAATACTTCAATATCCATTCTCATTCCGTAATACTATACAACCTAGCTGCTAACTAATAAACTAGGAGATTAAGAGGCTTTATTTATGCCATTTGTAGTCTTAGTAGGTGCTTGGCTGATACAGCAGTCTAGGTCACTTGTGTGCATAGTCGGGTTCTTATGCAAATTCCTACACTCCAGTGGTCACTATTTAAGCGGAACTCCTCCTTTGGCAGAAGAAGGCACGTCATAACACTCGGGAATTGGGTAGACCAACGTGGGAGAAAAAATATATATTCTTAGCTGTCTATTTCATTATAACCAAACAGGTAAAAGGTATTCTTGTCTTGATCCTTGCAAGGTTTCTTCCTTATAATGTTTAGGGAGTTTTTCCTTGCCACTGTCACCCGAGACTTACTCAGTTTGGGACTGGCCTTAGATCATAGAAGATAGAAGAAAATTGTAAAGCTGCTTTGAGACAATGCACCATTGTAAAAAGGTGCTATAGAAATACATCTGAATTTGAATTTGACTTGATTTATGGGAGTAAGCTTACAACATACAGTTACCATTCCAACTGCTAGCCGCTAGCTAACTAATAATAAATTGTCTAAATTACTAAAAACAAGGCTACCATCAGCGACACACTACGCCGAGAGGGACTCCGATAATGCAGTGCCAGCGCTTAAGCCAGTACATGTCCAGGCCCGTCTGAAGTTTGCCAGAGAGCATATGGATGATCCAGAAGAGGATTGGGAGAATATCATGTGGTCAGATGAAACCAACATAGAACTTTTTGGTAAAAATTCAACTAGTCGTGTTTGGAGGAAGAATTCTGAGTTGCGCCATACCTACTGTGAAGCATGAGGGTGAAAACCTCATGCTTTGGGGCTGTTTTTCTGCAAAGGGGACAGGACAACTGATCCGTGTTAAGGGAAGAATGAACGGGGCCATGTATCGTGAGATTTTAGGCCAAAACCTCCTTCCATCAGTGAGAGCATTGAAGATGGAACATGGCTGGGTCTTCCAGCATGACAATGATCCCAAACACACCGCTCGGGCAATGAAGGAGTGGCTCCATAAAAAGCATTTCAAGGTCCTGGAGTGGCCTAGCCAGTCTCCAGACCTCAACCCCATAGAAAATATATGGAGGGAGTTGAAAGTCCTTGTTGCGCCAAAACATCACTGCTGTAGAGGAGATCTGCATGGAGGGATGGGCCACAATACCAGCTACAGTGTGTGCCAGCCTGGTGAAGACTTACAGGAAATGTTTGACCTGTCATTGCCAACAAAGGTTATGTTACAAAGTGTTGAGTTGAACCAAATTTATTGACCAAATACTTATTTTCAACCATAATTTACAATTAAATTCTTTAAAAATCCTACAATGTGATTTCCTGGATGTTTTTTTCTCATTTTGTCTCTCATAGTTGAAGTTTACCTTTGATGAAAATTACAGACCTATCTCATCTTTCTAAGTAGGAGAACTTGCACAATCAGTGGCTGACCAAATACTTTTTTGTCCCACTGTATAAAACATTTATATTTGTTTCTCTGGAAGTACAGGAACACTCTGTTTACATTAGAAAATGAAAAATGTGACTTTTGCACTGTGCAAAATAAATTGACCCCCAAGCCACTCTAATGTAATCAAAATCAGCTATTCAAGATGAGTTTACATTTTTTTTAGTTCTAGAAGACCTTAAGGCATCAATTAGGCATCGTTATTGAAAACAGAGGTCATAAGGCTGTGCCGGTCTTACCGAAGTGCATGTCCATTTACTACTGCGTGTAGCTGTGCTGTTTTCTGGGTTTGACACAAATGGCCTCAAACTAGCTTTCATACCCAATTTAGCCTCCAGTGGAGCTTGGAAATATTTATCTGTAATCCTTTACTTTGCGGCCATGCAAGCTATAAATCTGTGTTTTGAGCAATGCGACAGACAAAAGGCTGAAATACGATCATTATAAAACCACGCAAGCCCTAATTAGTGCTATTGTAAAATATAAAGACTTTATTTTATCCACTTTAATAGAAATTTCATATTTTTCCCCTTCATGTAAAACATTTAAAAAAGGTCCTAATTTATGTCACAGTGGGATAGCAGGAAGGAAGTGATTTCATCTTAAAAGTTTTCTTTTCTGCTGCCATCAGTATTGAGAATACATTATTGTAATTTGAGTTAGGAAACCAGGTTCACTTTTTGGGATTTTAGATTGATACACAGCTTATGTAATTATCAGTAAATGGAATTATTAGTCATGAACCTAAATTGAAAAAAACATCCTGAAAAGGTTTGGGCATGCTTTTTTGGGAACACACTTCAAAGTTTTTTTGAATACATGTAGGTCGAATGCACACAATGGAATAAAAACATAAATAAACATACCATGATGGCTGCACACAACCAAGAGAGAAAGTAAATTCATATTAATGAACCTAAATGAAATAAAAAATTTGTAAACAAAATATCAAGGTATGACATAAAGAATATTTATGCCAGTTAAAATACATATGCTAAACCTTTCTGAATTTGATCAGCTGTTTTTGGCTTGTTGATTGGATGGTCATTAAACAGCGCTTACCTGAAAAAAAAATAAATAAATAAATAAACTCAAACTAACAAAAATATTTTGGCAATATTATTGAACTACTTGTCTTTTTTAATGGTCTCTGAACTCCACTGACATGCTAATGGTTCATTGAAATTTGTAGAAATATGTGAAGAACTAAGTGTTTGTGATTCTCGATGACTTTTCAACAACTTTCAAACCCTGTAGTAAGGCGGTTTGATCATGTCATTCCAAAGCTATATAGCATCTCATTAGTGGTGTTTTCAAATCACGCCTGGTCAGCTCTAACCTATAAAACCCAAAGTTGAAAATCTGAACACCTGCCAAACCTAGGCTTTGATAGCGAGGTTTTGTGGACATTTTATTTAAATGTTAAAACAACTTTGTTTCAGAAATAAGTAGATTTTCTTATTACATATGCCTTAAATTGTATCAGTTACCATAAAGAAAACTATAAAATAGGCAAAAATAAACACAAGCCTGTAATCCCTTTACTTTGATAGTGCACCATGTGGTGGTATCAAGTGAATAAATGTTTATTTCCACATGATTGTTAGCAGTTAGAGCAGTCTGAGTTCATTGTCACTTGCTGTGAGTGGTGTGCATATTGGTTTTCGCTTTGCTACAGCAGTGGGAGCCTCGCTGTTAATCATTATTACAAATCTATTAAATGATTCTTCTTGCAGTGAAGCAATGTTGTTGTTTCATTATATACAGTGGCAACTTGTTATTCTACTAATACATGTTATGATATAGAGCTTTGTACACAAACACACACACACACACATATATATATATACAGCTGGTATTTTTGGCCCATTCCTCCATGCAGATCTCCTCTAGAGAGGGGCGACACAGACTTTCAACTCCCTCCACAAATTTTCTATGGGATTGAGGTCTGGAGATTGGCTAGGCCACTCCAGGACCTTGAAATGCTTTTATGGAGGCACTCCTTTGTTGCCCAAGCAGTGTGTTTGGGATCATTGTCATGCTGGAAGACCCAGCCACGTTCCATCTTCAATGCTCTCACTGATGGAAGGAGGTTTTGACTTAAAATCTCCCGATACATGGCCCGTTCATTCTTCCCTTACCACGGATCAGTCGTCCTGTCCACTCTGCAGAAAAACAGCCCCCAAGCATGATGTTTCCACCCCCATGCTTCACAGTAGGTATGGTGTTCTTCTTCCTTACCAAAAAGTTCTATTTTGGTTTCATCTGACCACATGGTATTCTCCCAGTCCTCTTCTGGATCATCCATATGCTCTCTGGCAAACTTCAGACAGGCTTGGACATGTACTGGTTTAAGCAGGGGGACACGCCTGGCACTGCAGGATCTGAGTCCATCTTCGCGTAGTGTGTTACTGATGGTAGCATTTGTTACTTTGGTCCCAGCTCTCTGCAGGTCATTCATCAGGTCCCTCCGTGAAGTTCTGGGATTTTCGCTGATCATTCTCATGATCATTTTGACCCCACGGGATGAGATTTTGCATGGGGCCCTACACCGAGGGAGATTATCAATGGTCTTGTATGTCTTCCATTTTCTTACAATTGCTCCCACAGTTGATTTATTCACTCCAATCTACTTGCCTATTGTAGATTCACTCTTCCCAGCCTGCTGCAGGTCTACAATTTTTTTCCTGGTGTCCTTCGACAGCTCTTTGGTCTTGGTTGAGTTTGGAGTCTGATTGTTTGAGGCTGTAGACAGGTGTCTTTTATACAGATAACGAGGTCAAACGGGTGCCATTAATACAGGTAACGAGTGGAGGACAGAAGAGCTTCCTAAAGAAGAAGTTACAGGTCTGTGAGAGCCAGAAATCTTGCTTGTTTGTGGTTGACCAAATACTTATTTTCCACCATGATTTACAATTAAATTCTTTCAAAATCCTACAATGTGATTTACTGGATTTTTTTTTTCTCATTTTGTCTCTCATAGTTGAAGTGTACCTATGATGAAAATTGCAGACCTCTATCATCTATATATATATATATAATATATATATATCTATATATATATATATATATATATATATATATATATATATATATATATATATATATACAGCACAGAAAAGACGCTTTTTTACTTAACTGTCACATCTGAGTGTTACTCTGCTAGGACCCTGCTATAGACAAGAAAGTCCTACCACACTCTTATCACTAGACAAGTAAATCATTCATTAGGGAAAATCTTCCATAGCTAGTCCTTTGTGTATATTCAGCACCGTCTAGTTCTTGATTCTTTCCTTGCCATGCACGTCTAAAGTAAATCGGAACCACACACCACTGCAGCTGCATGACCACACACTGCCTGTTGTTGCTCGTTAGCATGGGCAACATTCAAGTCTGTCTGGAATTATGTCAGTGCTTTGGGAAGCTAGAGTGTTGTTGCTTTGGTGCTTTCACAGTGTTCCAGCGTTAGAGTGATTTAATAAAATAGCACAATATGTGGTGTTTACTCTGGAGCAAGACATGACGACTTCTAATGAAGCTGACTGGACTCGAGGCGTTCTGCTCCTGCTTGTTCTCTCTCTCATGCGATCTGACACACAGCAGCTCTGCTTCCTGTGAGCTTCTATTTCCAGAAAGTTCTCTGGAGACCTCAGAACAACGACATGTCTGCAGTAAGAAGGAAGCAAATGTGGACCCGTTCATTTTGGAATATTTAGAAATTGTTGCTGGTCAAATATATTCTGCAGACTTGCACTTGTTTTGGGAGAAGGCGTTTGGAATAAAGTTGTGGCCACATAATGGTGCAATGCTGGATGAACCTCAACACAAACATCAGACGTCAGCTAGCGTTCTGGTCATGCTACTCTGTCTTGGTATTTAAATTAGATGTAATGATGGTAGAGCGTTTTACCTCTAAATGAGACCTAGACAAGACATATTTACTTACTGACTGATCCCAACTGCAGAAATGTGCATGCCTGGTAGTCGCTCAAAACATCTGGATGCTAGGTGGCTGTATAAATCCAACACATGGACCAATCCAGCAGTCCATCAGCTGACTTGGAGAAGAGTAGCAAAGTGGTTTAAGGATCTGTGTTAATGCATTTTACCAGCCATATTCCAGTTCTGTCCTGTGTGTTTAGTTTGGGTAGTTGTTAGTAGTGTCTACAATAATATCTTAATTGTTATTTTAGGTATGTATTCACTGCATTATGTAGCCAGATAGGATAGACTACTGGGCATGCGCAGTAGGGGTGGGTATTGGATAGGACTTCACGATACGATACCACGATACATGGGTCATGATATGATTATATCACAATACTTTGTGATATGATGCATATTGTGATTGTAGTGTATTGTGACTGTGATTGGAGATTGTAGTTTACACCTCATTTAAATGAACTGAAAATCCATTCATAATCAATGTAGTATATCACAAAAATAAATAACGCGATATATTGCTGTATCGATTTTTT
Organism: Ancistrus triradiatus; assembly: GCA_025084515.1. NCBI lineage: Eukaryota > Metazoa > Chordata > Actinopteri > Siluriformes > Loricariidae > Ancistrus > Ancistrus triradiatus. Next base: position 159,829 of record JAJAGP010001039.1, read on the forward strand.
AGCACAGCCTCACAGTCTATAGCTTAAGATTTCATCCTCACTCGCTTGGAGGTGGTTTGGTATCAAAAAGGTAAATGTTGCTCAAAAGACAGTGATCAGTTTTCAATAAAGACAGCACAGTGAACTTATTTCACCATGTGCCAACTGACCATTGTACAGAATATAAAGATTATGACAAACTTTAGGAGCCAAGGTACCAGCACAAAAACACACTCAGCAAACCTTAGCAGAATCATTGTTAAAAAAAAGGGAAAAGTTGTGTTTATAATAGGAAACAACAAGAAAACTAACAGATGGCAAGACATAACAAATGCTGTTACCAGTTTCCTTGCAAAAGACACATTGAGAGAGATGGATTCGAACAACTTCTGAATACTTTAGACCCAAGTTATCCACTGCCAAAGTATTGTCTAATCCAGAAAATATCGAGATATCTTAGTGTGAGAAATGTATCCAAATATTTAGTAAAAAATGATAGATAAGTAACATATTTAATAATTCTCAGTTTCCATTACGGAAGTGATATGTGCATAGTAAAACTTTTAGGAATAGCTGAGGGTTCAAGCATTTCCTTAAATATTCCTGCTGTGTCTTGGCCACATTGTGTCACGCTGTATTAGAGTACAAGTACACTGGTGCTTGAAAGTTTGTGAACCCTTTAGAATGTTCTATATTTCTGCATAAATATGACCTAAAACATCATCAGATTTTCATGACGAGTCCTAAAAGTAGATAAAGAGAACCCAGTTAAACAAATGAGACAAAATATATTATACTTGGTCATTTATTTATTGAGGGAAATTATCTAATATTGCATATTAGTGAGTGGCAAAAATATGTGAACCATTGCTTTCAGCATCTGGTGTGACCCCAATGTGCAGCAATAACTGCAACTAAACATTTCTGGTAACTGTTAATCAGTCCTTTAGAATTCTCTGATTTAATTCAGAATTCATTGTTCCATTAATGATGGCAAGCCGTCCTGGCCCAGATGCAGCAAAACAGGCACAAACCATGATACTACCACCACCATGTTTCACAGATGGGATAAGGTTCTTATGCTGGAATGCAGTGTTTTCCTTTCTCCAAACATAACGCTTTTATTTTAAAGTTCTATCATTCTTCCAATAGCCTTCTGGCTTGTCCACGTGATCTTTAGAAAACTGCAGACGAGCAGCAACGTTCTTTTTGGAGAGCAGTGGCTTTCTCCTTGCAACCCTGCCATGCACACCATTGTTGTTCAGTGTTCTTCTGATGGCACACTCATGAACATTATCATTAGCCAATGTGAGAGAGGCCTTCAGTTGCTTAGAAGTTACCCTGTGGTCCTTTGTGACCTCGCCAGCTATTACACACCTTGCTCTTGGAGTGATCTTTGTTGGTTGATCACTCCTGGAGAAGGTAACAATGGTCTTGAATTTCCTCCATTTGTACACAATCTGTCTGACTGTGGATTGGTGGAGTCCAAACTCCTTAGAGATGGTTTTGTAACCTTTTCCAGCCTGATGAGCATCAACAACTCTTTTTCTGAGCTCCTCATAAATCTCCTTTGTTTCACTTCCACAAACGTGTTGTGAAGAGCAGACTTTGATAGATTAGGTTATATTTATGCAGAAATATAGAAAATTCTAAAGGGTTCATAAACTTTCAAGCACCACTGTATGTGAGCACAGTACTGGGCCAAAACGTGATACCTGAATTGGCATCTATGCATCCCTCAGATTTTGTCTAGTATTGTTTCTAATTTAGTTGTGGCTAGTTCCAATCCAGTAGCTGATTCTAGAATATAGTATAAAGCCACAATTCTGAATTCAACATTTTTGCATTTTCACACACTTTTAGAAGATTTGTTTGGAATTGCTTTTTATCTCTTTTCTATTCATTCATTATGTGTTTTGTTACTGTATGTAGGTTTTGTTGACCTTTTGTCATATTGTTTTATTTGTAAAGTGCCTTGAGTTTCCTGAAAGGTGCTAAAAAATAAAATTATTATTATTATTAGATAACTAATAACTATCTTATTGTGTTTTCACACTTGAACCTGTTTCAGTATTTGAAATGGACTCAGGTATCTGAGTCATGTTTTTTTTTTTTGCATATGTGAACACATCAAATGAACTAAGACACCTCTAAAACGCCCCCATCGGGATTCGTGCGCTGTGAAAGCCAAATGGTCCCGGACTTTGTACACTTGGTATTGTGTTTGCAGTTTGGCAATTTGGTTTTACGAGTTCAGTTTTGGGCACAATCACCACTTCTAAAAGCCTAAATGAGTGCAATTCGACTGATCACTGTTCTCTGCTGTTTGTCCCACGCATTCTTCATTTCAAACATCTCTGCTTGATTCTGAAATAACAACAGTTAGATATTTCCTGAGCCTGTGATATAAAGTCTAGTTTTGTTACTAAGATAAATAAACTATGAACTATTATCTTCTAGGTTATATTTACATCATTTAGCACACTCCCTTATCCAGAGAGACTTCCAACTGATACGTTCTTACAATCCAAGCAATTGTGGGTTAAGTGTCTTGCTGAAGGACCCAACAGTGGAAGCTCAGCAGAGGTGGGATTTGAACCCTGGACCTCCTCCATAGCTCAGTACCTTAACCACTACCACCATCCCAGATATTTGTTTCTATTATAGATTTCTTTATGAAGTGTATTCATAAAATTTTCCTTTTTTGGAAACTGATAAATATCATTCCTCCTTCAAGCTTGTCTATGCTTTTTTTCAGTTTTGATATTTCATATCATACTTTCCATCTTCTCAGAACAGAAAATATTGCTTTGAGATCCCATAAGTACTAAAGACGACCAGGATGAGAAGTCCTCTTTAAATGTCACTTACAATGTGACCACAGAAAGTGACATCAGTTGCAGTTGGTCTGCAATTGGTCAGGTTCACTATAAAATAACTGAGTTTGGTTCAGTTAAAACAAATTGTATGTGAAAAAACCATTAGTATCACTGATCTAGAGAGAAGCCATTCTTCCTGCTTTCAAAATGTATCCAGTTAGGCTCTTATACTTGGTCTTTTGGACACACATGGCTGCAGTGTTGACAGGATTTTAACTTGCCACCACCAAACAATATGGCAGATCCATAGATCACTTTTTTGCACTTCTCAATAGCATTGGAGGATCATAAAATTGAAAAAAGGATCCACGGAAGATGCATTCCTCACCCCCACGTCACCCCGAAGATGGTTTACAGTCAGAAAAGTGTTTAGAGCGCCTATGCCATTTCAAAGACCTTGATCATGTCAGAGCCTGTCATCACCGTGGATAATGAGGGCAGATGGATGCGAGCTGTCTGTTTCTACGTTTTGAGGACATAATTCACTCATGTCCGTGAGAGTAAGTGCAACAAGTTCTGTGGCGTGAATTCAAATAAAGAACAGGCCTTGTGCAGATCCTTCCGGTAATACGCAGTGTACGCTGTTGAGTTATTTGCTTTTTGAATGAAGAATGCAGGAAACGTTTGACTAAAACCCCGCTTCCATGTGACAACAGCATGTGCTTATTTGGGCGTGGAGCTGTGCGGTGGTGGCAGCATGCCGTTAGCCACTGCAGACAGCAGCAATCACTAAAGCAAACAGATCTCGTCATTGGCACGGTAGGATGTCTCAGAGGCCAGCAGGTCTGGATGTTATTGTTTTCAGTAGGAATCCTAGAGGTGGAAGGTGACGGCGGTTAACCCTAGGTGACAGAGGCGTCATAAATCTTCTGCCACCACTGGAAGTCCCCTCACACTCAGGTTGGAGGGCTTACAAAAGAAATGAGCCAGCCAGGATGTGGAGCCTGGGCTCTGGACGAGAGAGGTGTACCCATGGGATGCTGAAATAATATCAACAGTCAGCCACTCCGTATGTATGTGTGTGTGTGTGTGTGTCACGGCTGACCCAGCAAAGTCTATGGGATATATTTTGCCGTGTTGAAGGTTTAATGTCTGTAGATATTGTAGACACGTCTGCTGGCTTTATGGCTGTGTTTCTACAGTTACTTTTATATCCAGAGTTCCTGCTGATACAGTACGGATCACCATCTTGATGTGTCCAAGAAATACTTTGGACTTTTTGGATCGTCTAAGGAGCTATAACTATATTAATTAACATTGAAAACATGGTGTTAGAATTTCCATTAGTGAAAATCGCAGAGAAATGGCAATGGCAGGAAAAGACACTTTGGGAATGTGTTTGAAACGATAGGTAATTTGGTTGTGTATGACATCAATCTAACGGTGTACAGGTGTGTTACTTGACTATGCCAGACACCTGTAGTTATGGACTGTGTCCCAAATGGTCTCTTAATCATCATTCTCTATATTCTGCATACCACTGCAGGTATGAACCATTTAATGACATCATTATGTTCTCTGAAACAGGTCGTTGATTGAAACGATCCACCACCCAAATAGTAGCTGATCTGTGGTGGTACTGACCATTAGAGAACGGAGTAAAGTGAACTAACAAAGTTTGTAGAGAAACAAATAGACTCACTCTGGAACTGTAGAAGTACGTGCATCCATATGGTAAGGTGAACTGATAAAATGAATTAGTGTAGAAACAAGGAGGTGTACCTAATGTGTAGTTTGAGTTATGTAGAAGGGATGCATCTGATGATGATTTGTGAAAAATGCATTTTCCCTACGCTGATGGTTATTGGGACCTTACATGTAGAGCTTCTGACAAGCTGTAAAGTAATAAAATATTTTTTTAGTTGATCCACCAACTGGGAGAACTATGGAGAATCTCAGCACACCTTTCGATTTATGGCTTGAAAAATATTCCAAAAGCTCGCAGGACCTCAGACGTTCTCTATAATTAAAGTCTGCATAGGAAACATAACTAACTTGCATTTTTAGCCATCAGCACGGTTTCGGAGAATCCTCTGAGAACCTGCCCTGGATACAGGATATCACTGTAGTGCACACGAGACATGCCTGCTACCCTGTAAAACTGTTTTAAACAATCGTACAAATCTCCCCGCACCTTGTCATGCAAACACTGGCAGTCTGAAATTTATCACACTTCTAAAACCCTCTTCGGCCTTCAGTGGGTTCAGCCTGTAAGTGGAGACAGTGTGAAGTTTTGCGGTGACAGGCGAGGGATGGACTGGCCCGGCCGCCTGTTTGTGTTGGCATTTCTTATTAGCGCTCAGCCTGTCCTCCGCAGCTAGTCTTTCATGAGCCATTGGCAGCGTGAGTGACGTGGCGTGCAGTCTCTCGCCACTCTGCAGCAAAGCATTTCATTTAAGTCCCTGGGGACCAGCGGGGTGGCACTGCGGTGGACCCACTAGTGGTTTCCCACTGCACATTCACAGCGGGTTTCCTTATGTGGAACACAATGGTGCTCCACAACAACTGGTTCAAAAACCCACTGAACTAAAAACACGAATTTTAAATGGAAAGCTGATTTGGACATCCTGAGCCGAAGCAGGTCTTCTGTTAATCCTTCAGATCAGTTACAGCTCAACCGGTGGAAGATGTTTTTAAACATGGGTCACTCATAAAGACTGGAATAGGGTTCCATATTACATTAGAAGTGCAAGCTTTATAGTTTTTCTTCCTATAAAACTTGCATTTCTAATGTAATCTGGTCGGGAGCTGACAATGTGTGGGGTTAATTTACAATACCTAAAGAAAATCATAATACTCCTTTGAAATGTTTGACACTTTTCATGACCATCTACGGATTTAGGACAGGACTCCTAAATATATTTAGCTTCCTATTCTTAAGCCACAGCATTGTTTTCTTGAAGTGCTGTGTTTAGGGCCCTTGTCATGTTAGAAGTTGAGCCACTTGCCCATTTTCAGCTGCCTTGCAGAGGGACACAGGTTTTCCTCAGCATTTTGGCTATACAATGGAACCTTGGTTCTCGATCACCTCGGAACTAGTTAAATTCGGTTTTTGATGCATTTTGAGGAGAAACATTTGTCTTTGTTCTCGTCATTTGCTTGGTTCCTGGCGTACTTGCTTTAACTGCTATGAGTCAAGTCACGCGACTCATTCCAGCTGACACATTGGGTCACAATTCAGTACTCATTCAGATTCACAAAAGCTCTCACTCAGTGCAGAGCTTTATTTTACATCTACAGTATAGTATTCTTAGTGCAAATAAGTCCCCATGGGTCCTAAGAAATAGAGATAACAGCCAACCAAAAGGAAAACAGTAAGAATCATTGTGCTGTATGGCTTTTGAAAATACTGTTTCAACCCAAGTCAGTTATTTTCATTTGTCCATTTTATCAGTTCCACTTACCACACAGAAGCACTTTGTAGTCCTACAATTACAGACCGTAGACCATCTGTTTCTCCACATACTTTGTTAGTCCTCTTTACTCTGTGCTCTAATGATCAGGACCCCTACAGATCAGGTACTATTTGGGTGGTGGATCATTCCCAGCACTTCAGTGACACTGATGTGGTGGTGACGTGTTAGTGTGTGTTGTGCTGGTATGAATAGATCAGACACAGCAGTGCTGCTGGAGTTTTAAACATGTCAGTGCCAGGGCTGGACTGAAAATATTCCACCTATCAAAAATGTCCAGCCAGAAGCATCCTGTGAACACTGATGAAGGATTAGAGGATGACTAATACAAACTGTGCAACAACAGATGAGCTACTGTCTCTGACTTTACATCTACAAGGTGGAGCAATAAGGAGAATGTGTCTAATAGAGTGCACTGCGAGTGAACACAGTGTTTAAAAACTCCAGCAGCACTGCTGTGTCTTATTTAATCATAGCAGAACAACACACTCTAACACACAACCACCACATCAGTGTCACTGCAGTGCTGAGAATGGTCCACCACCTAAATAGTACCTGATCTGTGGTGGTCCTGACCATTAGAGAACAAAGTAAAGGGGACAAACAATCTGGACTACAATCTGTAATTGTAGAACTACAGGTGGTGTACCTAATAAAGTAATTGGTGAGGGTATGTGTTTATTAATTTGTCATGCCAGCATAGTATCACACCCATGATTTCCATTTCGCATTGCTTTTGGAGCTCTGTTGTCAAAAAAGTCACACATGTTCACCCATACAAGGTCTACACCCACAGTACATAATTTACTCAACTCTGATTTTCTACGATTCTCCGACGAGCGCCATGGATCTTTGGAGTCTGGTTGAGTTTATTCTGACCTCTGGATAACAGCGTGTAGAAAATCACATAGGTTTGCTCCTGTTCTGTAATTTTATCTAGTGATGGGGCACCATAAGTGAGACAGTGGCTTTGATCATGGTGCATTCACCTTTGATCCATACCAGAAATTTACCATCAAGCTTCAAGGAGCGATGTTGCAAAAGCCTTAAATTAAGCCCAATTAGCGACCACTTAAAAGTAGAGTCGGTAGTTTTGCTTGATTACATCATTACAGAGAGGAATCACGTACAGTGCTGCTTGAAAGTTTGTGAATCCTTTTTTTAGAATTTTCTATATTTCTGCATAAATTTGGCCTAAAACATCATCAGATGTCCTAGAAGTAGATAAAGAGAACCCAGTTGCCCAAGTGAGGACAAAAACATTATACTTGGTCATTTATTTATTGAGGAAAATGATCCAATATTACAAATTAGTGAGTGGAAAACAACTATGTGAACCTTTGCTTTCAGTATTCTGGTGTGACCCCCTGTACAGACAATAACTGCAGCTAAACATTTCCTGTAACTGTTGATCAGTCCTGCACACCGGCTTGGATGAAATTTTAGCCCCATTCCTCCGTACAGAACAGCATTCAGCTCTGGATGATGTGTGTGTTTCCTCACATTAGCTGCTCACTTCAGGTCCTTCCACAACATTTCGATTGGATTAAGGTCAGGACTTTGATTTGGCCATTCCAAACATTAACTTTATTCTTCTTTAACCATTCTTTGGTAGAACGACTTGTGTGCTTAGGGTCGTTGTCTTGCTGCATGACCCACCTTCTCTTGAGATTCAGTTCATGGACAGATGTCCTGACATTTTCCTCTAGAATTCTCTGATATAATTCAGAATTCATTGTTCCATCAATGATAGCAAGCCGTCCTGGCCCAGATGCAGCAAAACAGGCCCAAACCATGATACTACCACCAGCAAGGTTCTTATGCTGAAATGCAGTGATTTCCTTTCTCCGAACATAATAAATGTTCAATTTGCAGATGAGCAGCAATGTTCCTTTTGGAGAGCAGTGGCTTTCTCCTTGCAACCTTGCCATGCACACCATTGTTGTTCAGAGTTCTTCTGATGGTGGACTCACAAATATTAACCTTAGCCAATGTGAGAGAGGCCTTCAGTGGCTGAGGAGTTACCCTGGGGTCCTTTGTGACCTCGCCAACTATTACACGCCTTGCTCTTGGAGTGATCTTTGTTGGTCGACCACTCCTAGGGAGGGTAACAATGATCTTGAATTTCTTCCATTTGTACACAATCTGTCTGAGTCCAAACTCTAGAGATGGTTTTGTAACCTTTCCAGCCTGATGAGCATCAACAACTCTTTATCTGAAGTCCTCAGATATCTTCTTTGTTCATGCCATGATACACTTCCACAAACATGTGCTGTTAAGAGCAGACTTTGATAGATCCCTGTTCTTTAAATAAAACAGGGTGCCCCCTCACACCTGATTGTCATCCCATTGATTGAAAACACCTGACTCTAATTTCACCTTCATATTAACTGCTAATCTTAGAGGTTCACATAGTTTTGCCACTCACTAATATGTAATATTGGATCATTTTACTCAATAAAAAAATGACCAAATATAATATTTTTGTCTCATTTGTTTAACTGGATATTTTTTATCTACTTTTAGGACTTGTGTGAAAATCTGATGATGTTTTAGGTCATATTTCTGCATAAATATAGACAATTCTAAAGGGTTCACAAACTTTCAAGCACCACTGTATATGTGCAGTAAATATGAGCGTGATTGTTGGGATTCAGTTTTATTTAGCCAAAGAGCATTAGTGAGGTCAGTCGCTGATCTTGCAGTTCACCCCACAGGTGATGGTTGGGGGTCAGAGTCTGTACAGATCAGTCAAATTCTTCCATTCCAAACTCAGCAACTTATTTTTTTACCTTCCCCTCTTTCCTCATTGTAAATCCAGAGGAAAATAAAAGCTGTACATGAGTGTGTACAGGCCTCGGTATTCAGAGTCAGTGGGAAAGGCTTTCTGTGGCATCGGTTCTCATCATTAAAGAGCTTCCCCTCTGAATACAGGCTGCCAAACTATGCAGCGTCCAGCCAAGGCCCGCGCACAAGGACACGGATTGCAATGAGGCCTAGCTGTAGATACTTCCTACCAGTGACACCCCACATCAATCTTCCTCTCTTGCACTCTGAGAGGGGAAGTTGTGGGCTTGTATGCTATCAAACAATGGCTGGATTATTTGCCAGTGTTGACTTTTCATCGCTCATGACAAACCAGTCATCTGACACAGGACTGAAGCAGGAAAGTCGGAAAGTATAATGTCATGTCTTTTGATTAGTGCGTTACTTAGTTAATGACCTGAGTGGTAGATGACTGTAGGACGTATTTGTCAACCTGACTAGGACCAGGTGTGACGCTCGCTTGAGTCGTTGGACTCGATTTCAGGAGAAAATCAACACCATCGATCAAAACATCCTGCTAGCACTCGACACTTCAGGCAGCGCCAAAATACCGACTGTTGCAAAAATCTCCCATACGCACGCACCCACGCAGCCTCGACTCCAATCCTAGAGGTTCAGCGTCAATGGCGGATACAAACTTTCTGAATGGAAAGTCTTCGCCGCTTTCTCCAGCACTTGTGTGCTTTCAGCCAGGTGATTTTGACATCCTGGCCCAGCGTCTGCTGCCGGAGGGCAGAAGGAGAGGAGAGAGTTATTCTTACGCACTCCCGACTCGCTGTTTGTTCAGCTGCAGTCCAGGGAGCTCTACTGGCTCTCCTTTTCGATGGAGCTCACGATGAAGCAACGTACTTCTGACAGATTTATAACTAGACATCAATAATAATATCACCCTGTCTCAGTAAAACATTTTCTTCTTACACAACACATTGTTCTGTGACCGACTGATACAGCTACAATGCTACACTTTATTTTTCTTGATTTGAACCTGTTTTTCTTGGTCAGGGTTGCTGGACGGTCCAGAGCCTAGAGTAGAATGCATCAGGCGTTGGACGGGTTGCCAGTCCTTCACAGACATTGCTGTTGCTGAGTTGGGGGTTGATCCCCCATACCCCCACCATCCTTCAGACTCAGCCAAAGGCTGGGTCAAAGAGTGGTCCCCCCAATATAATCATTGTAAACAAATGTATATACTTTTAAATATATAATATATTTTTAAAAAACTTTCATAATATACAGTGATACCTCAGTTCTGGACCACCTTGGAACTTATCAAATTCGGTTCTTGATACATTTTTACTACAAATAAATAGTCTAGGTTCTCGTCGTTTTCTTGATACTCGGCGCACTTGCTTAAACTTGAATGAGTCGATCTGCGTGACTCGTTTCAACCAAAACTTGATTCATGATTCATGATTCATGATTCAGTACTCAGTGATTCAGGTTCACAATAGCCCTTGCTCAGAGAAGATCTCATGATGTTTATCGTGTTTTTCTTCATTTTCACATCAACAGTACTGTACTCTTAGTGCAAATAAATCTCCATGGATCCTAAAAGGATCATAAGAGTCAACTGAAAGCAAAACAGGAACTGAATGCTCCAGAACAAATGCTGCAGTTAGCTTAGCAGCCGTGCTAGTGCCCTGAGTTCACCAGTAAAGTAAGTGTTTTGCTTTTACTTTGAACTTTCAATCCAGTACTTGCTAAACATGATATTTTTCAACACTTTATTATAAAATAAGCTCTGTGTTAATGATTTTGGCCAGCTGTAGGTTAATGTAGGCGTGTTTTACTTCGCTTTAGTTATTCATTGAAGCCATTCTTCTGCTTTTATAACTATTTAAAGTTCTAAGTATGTTCTTGTAAAGCGAATGTGGTAGACTCTGAGATTAGACCAGTAACACTTTAATGACTAGCCTACATATTTAATGACTACAATACAAATTTATCCTGAAACCATCTATAAAATGCTTCTAAATTAAGATTCTATTTGATGAGATCACGCCATACTCACTGTGAAACACTATGTTCATATATAGTGTGGCATCTAGAGGACATTCTTAGTATTACTTGTTGAGCATAATAAAACCTGTAGCCTGTATATACATTTAATACAACATTACTTACCTTTGGTGTCTCCCTCAAGAATTTCTCTTGAAAAATGTTACTGTTTATTGTCCCTCCCAAATGTAAAATATACACACAGATGCCCAGCACAGATGGAAAGCACTGCTGGGACTTAAACTTGGAGTGCTAGGTAACTAATGCTGTGCCACCTAAACATAAACTAATCTATACTTAGTCATTTATAATAAATCCAGCATAGCAGCTGGGTCTGGGGAAGGCTTTTAGGTTCCATGAAACTTTGCAAGCAAATGTTTGGACAATGCCAATGCAGTTAATCTTGCAGAAACAACAATATGTATGAACCTAAATTGATGTGTTTGGGCAGTGTGGTTATTTTTTAATGTTTACCAAAGAGTATAAGAGTGTAAAAGTTTGCAGTAAGAGAAAATTCTTTTCTATAAACAAGCTACCAATCGGTGTTAACATTTCAGTTAATGATTTTCAGTTCAAATTCAATTCAAGGTGTCAAAAACCTGTAGTGAGTCATTACATTTGTTGTTTCTTCCTTTTATTCAAGCTTTAGAAAATCTAGAGGCCATTCCGTGTAACCTGTACAAATACACAGCCGCTCACTCCTGAATGTAAAAGTGGGTGTTGTTTGACATGGAGTTTTGTTTCTGTCATTCACAGTTAGGAATTGATTAGTCTACATCTCACTTGCTCAGACACAATGTGTGTGCAAGTCAAGCTGCATAATTCCTCGTGTTTGTGTCTATGTGCTGCAGAGTTAAATATCCTGTGGGCGGCTCATCAAGTCCATCACAGCTCAGAGTATTACAACCTGACCACGGCTCTCCGGCAGTCTGTATCACAACAGCTTTCCTCATGGGTAACGATTCCAGTCCCATATGCTCTTAAACGATGACAGCTTTTCTGTGGTTTACATTGCAATCCGGTACACTCCTGGGCAAAACTTGGCCAAACCCAAAACTGCAAAATCAGTGTTGTTACATGCAGTGGTTATGACATCAAACAGCTGATGAGTAGTTAAAGTGTTTCCCAGTTAGTTTGTGTTTAATGTGAAAGTCTGACCAGACCAAAACATGAGCCTTGTGGACTGTAGCAGATTACCAACTAATGACTAAATTTTAAGAACAAAAACAAGACAGCTTTTGAAAACCCAGACTTGTTAGTTTGAGTTTTATATCAAACATTTCAATTTGTTCTTGATTTTATCTGTGTGTACAAAAAGACTACATAAGTGAATGTCCCCATTTCGCTCCAGTTCACTCCAGCAATAAGTGGGATAAGTAAATTGAGTAAATTGAGACTAGATTTTCATTATATTTCAATAAATATTCTTTCTGTGACATTTTTGTTTGGTGGTGTGCCTCGTGATTTTTCTAATGTGAAATATGTGCCGTGGCCCGAAAATGTTGGGAAACACCGATTTGGATCAAGTAAGGATCAAATAAGAGTGGATGCTCTTATTTGATTCTCACAACTGATAAAATCAGCCTAAGAAATGCAAAACCCTAAAAGGCCCAGTTTAAGCTTAAGTATGTGGATGTGGTTTTGGTAGTTTTTTTCATTTTGTGTTATTTATTTATTTATTTATTTATTTATTAGTAATGTTTAATTTGCACAGAAATACCTAGTGGTTAAGCCTAGTGGTTAAGGTATTGGATTATGGACCAGAAGGTCTAGGGTTCACATCCCACCTCTGCCAAGCTGCCACTGTTAGGACCTTGAGCAAGGCCCCAAATCCATAATTGGTTGGACTGTAAAACTATATCAATTGTAACTTGCTCTGGATAAAGGTGTCTCCTAAATGACTAAATATCATATATGTGACTACTATAGCTATTAGTGAAACGGATAAATCAAAGGTACTGTACAGAATGAAGTAAATAGAACGTAGACTTAAGTGAAGCATCTGGATAAAAAAATACATTTTTTTCAATGTCTTCTTTATTTGTCTCAATTCTAGCCCTGGTTTGTATGTTCAGCAAACATACCTTCTGATATTGATGTCTGTATACCTGATTGAGTGTACTGTACTTTGAACTTGTCCCTCCCACAGCATAACACCAATCCAGCAGTGCCTTTAAATGCCAAGTGGGCAAATAAAGAAATTTGATTTATTAAATAAAATAAATAAATACTAAAACTGCATTTCATAAAAAAACTTTAGTTATGAGGAAGTGTCATTAGTCTAAACCAGAATAAGTTTCACAGAGTGTTTTTTTTTTTTTTTTTTTGTAGTTTTGTATATATTAGACACGTATGAGTTAATAATGTGTTAACAAGAAAATATTTTAATAGGAAGTATTTAATTTTTAGCTTATTTTACTGTGATCCTTTGGTAGTTTATTTTAGTTTAGTTAAGTTTGGTTCTAGGTCTGATCTTTAAAAATAAATAATTTATTAACTCTATTGATCTACAGATCGATTAAGTTTCAGTTTTTAAACTGAAATATACCTCCTCTAGGACGTCTTATAATACACTTGATTCTGATTGTGCTTTGCATTGACTCACATTTTGCTTTACCAAAATAAGTAATTAAATTAATTAAGAATGCAGAATGTATACTCACCCCAATTCTCAATCATATGTGGATTGAGGTGTGTTTTTGAAAAGGCAATGCTACTAAAATAACATGTATGTGTTTTCAGCTGTTCTACCTCCCCATGGCATTAATAGTTCCACCATCAGTCTTTGCTGTGCACGTTCAGTTTAACTTGCTGTACCAGTTTTGGATCCACACCGAGGTAAAGCACTGAACTGTTCATTTATTATCTTCACTACATTTGAGCTTTGGGTTTGTGCAATTTCAACCCTAACTCCTAACATTCTCTATGTCTACTGTATGCTTTAACCACCAGCACAGAGTACTTGTGTAAGTGTGTATCCCTTTCCAGTCTGCAGGTTTGAAAATCAAGACCTGTGTTCAATAAGAAATAATGACTTTTACGAAATATTCCAAAACAGGAGCATAACTGTACCCTTGCCATTTCAGCTAAAGTGGCTCCATCAGTTTTACAGTTTGGGGGAGTCATTTGGGGAGTCATTTCATGGGAATGGATTTGGAATCATTTCCATCTTTTAGAGTGCTATTAGAGCAAACAGTCTTCACATCCACAGCTTTCTGAAGTATATAATTTATGCCCCTTTTATGAGCTTTTTGATGTCATGTAATTTATTGGTATAGGAATTATCCAGCTTTAAATCCCCAGCTAAGCAGCGAGCAACCATTTCATTCAGGGCTGAATTCAGCTGGAGCCAGAGCAGTCATTACAGAGAAATAATGACCCAGTGAAAAATCATGTTCGCTCGCACAAGTCGCTGCTAAATCGAAACCTCTGCAGGTTTACTTTTATCTGTCAAAGTGATTGTTTCTGTCAAGCGCCTGAGGCAAACTAAACACCTGTGTAATTTATACTTTTAAAAACAGGTTAAATGGTATAGTTATAGATGGTTTTAGTGAGTGTGTATGTAACGTGTGGCTTGACTTAGGACACTTTTGGGGACATATGTCAGAGTACACACCAAGCTTGACAAAAATGCTGCCCCCAGTTGACAAACACAGCTTTTGTCAGAAACTGCAACGTTCATTTGAAAGCCAAAAGGGTCAAAACATTTGCTTTAGGTTACTGAGGTTAGGGTTAAAGGTAGGTGTAGCATTAATTAGCTACAGTAATCATCATCATGTCAGTGTCCCCAGTTTGACAGGGAGACCAGTAAGTGTGTGTGTGTGTGTGTGTGTGTGTGTGTGTGTGTGTGTGTGTGTGTGTGTGTGTGTGTTAGGGGATTTTTATATTTAAATGTGGTGACCAAATGACCTTACAAGGATAGGAAGATCTGACATTTTTTACTTTGTGGGTACATTTAGCTGGTCCCCATGGGGAATACTGTGTGTGTATATATGTGTGTATATATATATATATATATATATATATATGTATGTATATATATATATATATATATATATATATATATATATATATATATATATATATATATATATATATATATATATATATATTTTTTTTTTTAAGAAACTTCAACTTTCTTTTGTAAAAATAGGAGAGTCAAAAGATCTCCACTATGTTACTGAGGTTAAGGTTAGGGTTAGGGTTATATGTATGTGTAACATTAATTAGCTACAGTAACCATTACGTCAGTGGAAGGTCCTCACAAGGATAGTGATATAAACGTTTGTGTGTGTGTGTGTGTTTGTGTTTGTGTTTGTGTGTGTGGATGTGCAGGTGTTCATGTGTGCTTGTGTGTGATAAGCCTTTTTGGCCCTTGTGCTTCTCTAAAACGTTTGTGTTTGCTTTTCTGCTAATCTATATTGTTCTTTCCATCTGGAAATCGGGCTACTTCTTGCTTTCCATAGTAAGTCGAGCCTCGAACCAGCTCATCAGACAAGAAAACACTTGATATTAATGAGGGTTCATGTCAGAATCCATTGGCAAACACAGGACCCATGCAGGTTTTCAGTCCTGCACAATTCCTCCTCCGCATTGTTGGCCAAAACAAAGACAAGGCAATCAATTGGAAAGATTAATCACATGTGTGAGCTGAACACTGGGACTCACTTTACGTCTCTGTTTAGAAACAGCTGGCACTGCATGGGCCCTCAGGCTGGATCTTCTCGTTTTTTTAGAATTCACTTGATTGCAGGACAGTAAACAATCAAGTTCAATTTCAAGTTCAAGCTTAATTTATTTATATAGGTCTTTTCACAATAGACATTGCTGAAAAGCAAGATTACCAAAAGCAAAACGATTCCAAATGAGCAGCCAGAGGCGACAGTGACAAGAAAAAAATTGCTGATACACATAAGGAAGAAACTTTGAGAGAAACCAGACGTAAAATGTGGAACCCACCCTCCTCGGGGTGAGACTGGACAATGAAAACAAATTCTTAAGATACCTTGTCTTCATGAATCTAAGATACCGGTAAAGTGAGCGGTACTGTGTACAGGTAAGTGATGTTTAACATCCATCCGATCAAAGTTCGTTTGATTTTATGGCTGAGGTCTTAAGCATTATAATAATAATAGGAAATAAAATCAGTCTGTTAATACAGACGTCAGCAGCTGGTCTCCTCAACAGCCAATCAATGCTGGGGATCCTCAAGCAGAGGCGGGAGTTAGAATTTAAGAGCAGAAATGCATCATTCAGTCGAAAGCTCACTACCTTACCGGTCATGTGCTCACTTGCTTGTTAGCTCACATTTAGACTAGAGACTCGGTTAATGTGTTTAGAGACTTTTTTGTGTAAGTTACTCGTGTTTGTGTGTATGGTTTTCCGGCAACAAGTTGTAAAGGGCATTTGTAAGTGTATGTGACGGTCCTATTGTAAGTAGTATTCCTTTATTTGTCCCCCCACTACATGTATATTCCCTCTACCCTATAACTATATAAATTGGTTCACAATCACTTGTTGAGTCTCTGTTTCATCTTCCATCAAACAAAAGTATCAGGTCCCTCATACCACCCTCTTAAGTGTTACGGCTTTACCATAACACTTGCGGGTTGTAAAAGTACATTACTGCATTTTCTATAATTATTGTGAATTTCAATAAACTAGAAAAGGTTTAGCATGTCTATAACAGTTTAGGAAAAGTTTGTGAAAATTACCCTCTATATTTTCATTACAGTAGCATGAAAAGACTATGTGACTGTGGTAATATCTGGTCAATATCTGGTCATATACTGTACATATATATGTAGATATTTCACTGAGTCACAGTGCGGGTGGCTTCAGATGAAGGACAATAAGGACATTTCAGAAGAAATCTGTTATTTAAGCTTTTATACAATACATACAATTTTTAGTCAGTTTATGGAAACCCAACAATTACATTCAAAACATGAGTATTAGTATGGAATGTGTCTCCTGCTCCTGTAACAGCCTTCTCTGTTCTGAGAATGCTTTCCATTAGATTTTGCCGCATGACTGTGATGTTGGGCACTGACATTCGAAAGTAGTTTTTGCATTCCAATTGATCTCAATGGTGATCAGAACCAATGGTGATTTCAACCAAGTTTATCATTTGATGTCTCCATCAAATCTGGAAAACCATTTTGATGGACTTTCTTTTAGAAGGGTAGGTGCAGAAAAATGAACTGACTTGTTGAAGGTAGAGACGTATGAAACTGTTATACTGAGTGTTGCCAAGGTGTTCAGTATAACCCTTTCTTCTGTCACTGTTTGCCAATAGAGAATCCAACCCTGTGTGCTTCATATCATGAACCTGTTAGCAATGGGTGTGGTTAAAATAATAGAACCCCCTAATTAGAATTGGTGCCATATTGCATACATTTGGCAATGTATTATATCGTTAGCTGTTTTGTGTTGTTTTTTAGTTTGTCAGCAGTCTTGGTCCTCTCGAGTGGATCCTGAACACGCCCAGCCATCACAGAGTTCATCATGGTATGAGATGCCTATTTTGAGTAGTGCTTTTCACCAGATGGTGTAGTATGGCATGGTACAACTTAATCCAGATGGTACATGGTAATCTAGAATTACACTTGCAAACTAGGCAGAGTTCTTAATGAACTACTGAACCAATCAAAAGTGGAGAGTGTAGGATGAGTGTGGGATCTTTCTTATAGTGGAATGGCAGTTTGGATAGTGGGTTTAGTTATCGCATTACATGTGGGAATTTGGAAAACAGGAGTTTAGGTAGCAGGGTTCAGCTGTATTGTTGGTCTGGACACATTTTTTGTATGAAAGTTGGTATCATATCAGAATTGGGTAATTGGACATTACTGTGAGCTAGGGTAACAGCCAAGAAACCACTTTTTTGTGGAGGTCACACTAAATGCTGACTTTTGTCTGAAAATTGTGTTTACTTTAAAAACTTTCTGTACTTATTTCCTGTATTTTTTGTTTCTATTTTAATGAAAAGACAGTCATTATGCTAAAACAACAAATCAAAAGCTGACCTAAGACTTTTGGAGAGTACTGTACAAGTGACTGTTTTGCTTCTTATTTACTCTGCTTATGTCACTATTTAGGAAGAAACCACTACTGTATTGACAAGAACTATGGAGGAACTCTCATTATTTGGGACCGAATGTTCGGTAAGTATTTAAAAATATTGTGGAGAAGAATTTTTAATAATATAAAATTTCCAAGCTGTCTTTCACAAATAAGACCAAAGCAATATCCAATGTTATCATAATGAGTTATTATCACTGTTCTCTTGTAGGAACCTTTGCTCCAGAAAGTGATAAAGTTATTTACGGACTCACACACCCAATCAACACCTTTGATATTTTATTTGTCCAGGTAAGTTAGCTTAAAATGTAATCCTGAGAAACCTTTAGGTCAACAATTGTTTTAAGCACTATTTATATACTCTGCCAAATATACAGTATGTTGGTAAAATGACATATCTCACGTAAGTGTTTCAGAACATCAAACCAATTTAAATATTAGTCAAAGACAAAACAAGTAAACACAAAATGCCTTTTTTTTAAATGAAGGTGATTATTATTAAGGGAGAAAAAAAATCCAAACCTACATGACCCTGGGTGACAAAGTGATTGCTCCCCTTGTTAAAACATAACTATGGTTTATCACACCTGAGTTCACTGTCTCTAGCCACACCCAGGCCTGATTATTGCCACACCTGTTCTCAATCAGGACATCACTTAAGTAGGACCTGTTTGACAAAGTAAAGTACACCAAAAGATCCTTAAAAGCTACACATCATGTCGAGATCCAAAGAAATTCAGGAACAATTGAGAAAGAAAGTAATTGAGATTGAAAGAGAGTAATTGAGAGTAATTGAGACTTTCTGTGATAAATTCTGCTGTCTTCCAAAAAATCCTGAAGGAGAATGTCCGGCCATCTGTTTATGGCCACAAGCTGAAACAAACTTGAGTTCTGCAGCAGGACAATGATCCAAAACACACCAGCAAGTCCACCTCTGAATGGCTGAAGAAAAACACAATGAAGACTTTGGAGTGGCCCAGTCAAAGTCCTGCCCTGAATCCTATTGAGATGCTGTGGCATAACCTTAAAAAGGCCGTTCATGCTTGAAAACCCTCCAATGTGGCTGAATTACAACAATTCTGCAAAGATAAGTGACCAAAATTCCTCCACAACGCTGTAAAAGACTCATTGCAAGTTATCGCAAACGCTTGGGTGGCCCAACCAGTTATTAGGTTTAGGGGGCAATCACTTTTTCACACAGGGCCATGTAGGTTTGGATTTTTTCTCCCTTAATGATAAACACCTTCATTTAAAAACTGCATTTTGTGTTTACGTGTGTTGTCTTTGACTAATATTTAAATTGGTTTGATGTTCCGAAACACTTAAGTATGACAAACATGCAAAGAAACAAGAAATCAGGAAGGGGGCAAACACTTTTTTACACCCCTGTATTTAGTACTTTATGCAAACATTGCATACATAACTGAGTCTTCTCTTGTAATTCTTAATCAGATTGGACAAACACAAGTTCTACATTTTCTCTTGTGGAACTCCCTCTACATGTCACCACATACATTTTCAGTTGGGTTTCGATAAGGGGGCTGTGAATGCCATGTTAAATCTTGGTTCTGTGGTCATATAATGATTTTTGTGTCAATTTGAGCATATGATTTGGATGTCTCTCCTGCTGGAAGATCCAGCTGTGACCTAGTGGTAATCTTTTAGTACATTTTCATCTCTAGCGTTTTGGTACTTCATGGAGTCCATGAGTCAAGCCACGGAATGCAGCCTGTGTTCTGGAGCATTCAAATCCTGTTTTTCCTTCGGTTGGGTCTTATAAACTAACCTTTTTAGGAACCATGGAGACTTATTTGCACTAAGAATACAGTACTGTAGATGTAAAAGATCTTCTCTGAAGGCTATTGTGAACCTGAATGACTGTGTACTGAATCGTGACTCGTGAGTCATGAATTGTGAATCAAGCAAACGCCGAGACCGGAGACATTTATTTCTAGTAAAAATGTGTTGAAAACCAAATTTGACGATTTCTGATGGTCGAGAACCAAAGTACCACTTTATAAGTAAAAAATGCATTAAACTCTCTAAATAAAAAAGTTAAGTCAACATTGTCAAATGAATTTTTCAAATCAACTTTTTTAACTTTAACTACTCTCTAAAGAGTATTATGAATAGATTTTCAAATGGAATAGCAGCTGACATTTTATTCTAAGGAAAAAGGGCAGTGGTGGAACAGAGGTACTGGCCTGTTGACCAAAAGGTTCAGGGTTCACATTTCAGCACCATCAAGCTCCTGCTGTTGGACACTTAAGCACTTAACTCGCAATTGTTTTTTTGTAATGTCATCAGTTGTAGGTCACTCTGGATAGAGGCATCTGCTGAATTTTGGAAGTGTATACATTATAGTCAGCATAATGAAAGTTAAAAAAAAGAATAATACACATCATTGGAATAAACATTTTAGGCTAATTCTGCAGTTTTGTTTGTGACTCATTAGATCCTGCCTAATTTTTGCAGTGTCATGGTTCTGTACTGGCTTAACTTTCCTCACATTACCCATCAGTGAAAAAGCCTCACCCTAACCATAACATTAGTACTGCACTGCAAACAAATAGTTCAGAGGAGGCAAGAGTTAAACCATATGGGCTTTGATTATTTACTGTACACTCACTTCTGAAAATGGATGACAAATGCAATCTGATTTGGGACACAAAACATTTAGACGTTGAATTTAACATCAAATGAGGTAATGTTTCCTCTTTACACTCCATTATTTACAAAGACTTCACTTATAACTTGCTTATTTGCTTCCACTAAAGCTGCTTGCTCATGTGCATATTTTTCACAGGAGTCTTTAGCGAGCTAGCAAAAATGAGAACTGACTCATACCACTTGCCTCAACCAAAAACTATGTTGTTGAAAGACTGGAAACATTTGGATCCTCATTAGTAGGTATACTGACTGTGGTTAGTTTTTTAACTGGTGCTGATGCTTTAGCTTTTCTACTGGGATTCTGGAATACTCCAGAAATGTCACTTTAGTGGTTTAACTTTGTATGGATTGAAAAGCTAGACCTTAGGTAGGCTTAGGAGCTTAGCAGAAATCTTGGATTTCTCTTCACTTTCTTATTCACAAGTCACATAACAGTTCATGTCAAGACTGGATGGAAATAATTATTATATGCACAACGTGGTAATTTCCGTGCAGTGTGGTGGTACAGCAGACAGTGTTGGTGGTGCACAGCTTCAATCTTTCTCTGGTTTGTGTGTGAAGCTTGCTAGTTTTCCCACCTCCAGAAACATTCCAAGAATTTGATTGTCTACTCTAAATAGACATGTTAGTGGGTGAATGTGTGATGTCTAGTGACAGATTGGTGCCAGTGTTTCTGGGCTCTGGACCTGCAGAACCCTGGGATGAAGAAGATACTGAGGATGAATGAATGTTAGTTTTGCATTGCAGTACTGCTGATTAAACCAGAACTTTAATGCTATAAAAGCAATGACTGAGAATTTGGATGTACCGCCACATGACATTAGAGACCACATATTTTTCTAAATTGTTGCCAATTTGAAGAAGGAGGTGATTAAATAAATTTTATTAATTAACATCCATTCCTGCATTTCAGGCCTGCAACACACTGCAAAGTCTTTTTCACAAAGTCCCACCTCTTTTATTTGGAGTATATTTACAGTATTTAGCAGAGGCTCATATTTAGAGAAACACAGATTGAGGTGAGCAGGTGAAGGCCTTTATCAACCGTGGGAGCTTGTCAGAGCAAGATTTGAACTCACAACCTTCTAACTGGTATCACAGAGCTTTAATCACTGAGATACAACTGTCCACTAAACTAAGTTCATCTACATTTATGGCATTACACCCTTATCCAGAGTGACCTATAAGTGCTAGGTGAGGATAGTAAACTTACTCAAGGACCTAATAATTGTATCCAGTGGGATTTGAACTCACAACTGTCTTATAAGTAGTCCAGAACTTAACTTCTGAGATGTCACAGTTCTCCACAAAGTTTATGTGAAAAACCAGGGCTTTCCATTATCACGCTATGTTGGAAATGAGTTTTTCACAGTATAATGCAATGTTCTTTTGTTTCCTTTCTGTAGCTCCATTACTACATAAACATATTTCAGCAGTTTCTTAGTGCTAATGGTATCACACACAAGCTAGGTGTCATCTTCAACGGACCAGGCTGGGAACCGGGCAAACCAAGATTGGGATATACTGAAGATCTGCCCCAGGTGAGAAATCTCGGTGGTGCTCTTTTATAATATTCGGATC
The DNA here is from genome assembly GCA_025084515.1 of Ancistrus triradiatus. Classification (NCBI taxonomy): domain Eukaryota; kingdom Metazoa; phylum Chordata; class Actinopteri; order Siluriformes; family Loricariidae; genus Ancistrus; species Ancistrus triradiatus. The sequence goes on from JAJAGP010001039.1 coordinate 182,255, forward strand.
ATAATGACTAATAATTGAGAATGCTGCAGAGAGATGTCTGAGGAGAATGCTTTGCAGTTGACACTCTTTTTCACTGACAACATGTCTGACGCTAGACGCTGGTACTGGAACTAGAGTGCAAACTGCGCCAAATTTCCACGATTTTAAGTGTCAGAAGATTACATAGCGTGAAAACAATATGATTTTTATAAGCTGTTTCTGGTTTTGAAATTATACTTCCAAGACCAAAAAATTTGTCACTTTGCATATTTAAGGTGGTAGTAACAGGCTTCTGCAGAGGGCGTTCCACGAGGATGATTGGGCTATAATATGTCTGGGGTGAACTTGAGGAGAGGTGCTTCAGTGCAGTCTTGTTCTATGTTTGGAAAATGGGCAGATGATAATGATTGGCAAAAAGGAATGATTGCATTTGGGCGTGCCAAGAGTCAAAGTGTTGAAGAGTACGGTCATATGAGTCTACTAGCAGTGGTAAAAATCCCAGTCTACAGGAAATTGTCATCAGAATTTGTGAAGGTATCACACACTTATGTACATTTCAGTCACAGGTGACAATTGTTTTGTGGTGAGTATATGTTTTATCATAGAAAGTCAAAACCAGCAATGTCTAACCTTAAATACAGTATATTGTCACTGAAAATAAGATGAAACAGACAAGATGAAAGTGTAACTGCTTGTAGTTTTTTGAGTGTGTACCTTCTCAAGGGATTTTTTTTTGCCATTGGCATTATTTGGTCTGTTGGAATTAAATAAATGCCAGTAAAGGCATTCTTTTCCTTAGACCACTGACCATTTGTGATATTTTTCAGTAAAGAGCTAAAATGTTTGACTGTCCTGGTCAAATGACGTATTATAGTTGTCTTTTTAGTTTTTTTAACTGAACCATTAACAACTTCATGAAGGCTAGGAAACTCTAGTGGATAGGCTGGACTCATGTGAATAACTTCAGTGGTGCACACAGATTCCCAAGCCATGCTGCCCAAGCTCCTGACATCACTTGTTCCAGACCAGCAGCATGTTTGTGCTGGAACTAAATTGATTTGGCATGAAATGGTTCCAATTTAGGCAGCAGCACCTTCTCTGTGGAAAACTGTGTGTGGTAGCAATGTAATTTAGGCCTGTTATGTGATGGCCCGTTTTAATGTAAATTATAATTTGTCTATGAAACTTCTTTAATCTTGAAATTTTATGTCATGTTTGCCATCCACTACCTACAATTTCAGTGACTGAAAAAGCTTTGACAATAACTCTTTTAGTATAAAAAAAGGCTTTACAAGTAGAGCCTGTGCCAAAAGGTTTTTTTTAAGAAACTGAAGCACAATAGGCTCAATTTTCACATGTCTTATAAAAGCAAAGCTTTGTGAGGCCAATCAAAAGCCAGGCCCACGACTAAGGCGACTCGGGTTTGAAGTTTCTCCATCAGGAGCAGCGGCGGTTTGCTTTGAAATGGGAGTGTGTGTGGCACAGATTTAGGCACTCTTACTTCACACATGAAACAAAGCCTCTTTCTCTCCACATTGCAATTAAAGCGGCTCTAAATTGGCTCTGCATGATCAAGAGCATGTGGCGAGAGCTGGAATTTGAGGGAAGTACCTTGAAAGGTGCTGAGGTTGGTGAGCTGAGCCGTGCCTGTTCATACTCCTTTAGAGGACCGAGGTCATGCTTGAGGAGTTTTGAAGCAAAGCAGATCATTGGAGTCAGGGAGTTAGTGGGTAAAAGCCATATGTGGCTGTAGCCATGAAACCCTTGAATTTAAAGTTCACTTTCACTACTCGTTTAAAATGCAAGTCAACTTTTCTTTTTGGCAACCCAAACAGTGACAGAAAACGAAAAAGTTATCATCTGTCCTTTGTTGCAGCACTCATTATGTAGTTCTAAAATGTCTCTGGATTAGTGGTGTGTGATACTGACAATAAATGATATCTCAAAAAATTATATTAGTGGTGTGTGATATTGACAAAAAAATTGATAAAAATGATTTTATCGACGATGATAATTAGACAATACTTTGGCAGTGAATATATTGGGTCTAAAGTATTCAAAATTAGTTTGAACCCATCTCTCTCAACCGTCTGAATTGGCCCAGTGTCAATTAAGATATAATTGGTGATAGCATTTGTTGCTGTATGACTTCCCATCTGTTGCTTTTCTTGTTGTAAGGTGCTATTTTTTGGACAATTATTTTGCTAAAGTTTGGTGAGTGTGTTTTTGCTGGTACCTTGCCTGGTTTAAGCCTTTCGTGGACACCGGACTCCCGGGGTTTAGCATAATCTTCAAATTCTGCTCGGTGGTTAGTTTGCAGATGCTGAAATAAGTTAGTTGTCAAGCTGTCTTTAACAGCAACTGATTTCCAGCATAGTTAGCAGATCTATGGCCATCTTTTTAGCAACATCCGTCTTTTCAAAACCAAACCACTTCATGAGAGTCAGGATTAAACCTAACGATATAGACTAGGGTTGAGCATCGAAAAACGTTTCCAATTAGGAACCAGTTCCAAAATTCCAAGAACCCAGTACCCATTAAAAAATAGAATTTTGATTCCACTCATCAGTTCCTACTAACGCATATTATGCTTCAAATACATGGCTGCAATTAGTGCAAAAGTACATCTGTATTTTGAAATGCCCCACTATAACATTAGTGGAAGGTGGACGCTCAAAAGTTTTGCTCTCCTTTGTGAGAGAATACATAAAGGCTAAATGCAGTATGTATTGCAAGTTGATCTTTTGTAAAAGAGATTGCATGTCCAACATGGCAAACATCTAAAACACCAGCATGATTTTGAGCTTCAGAAGTGTACCGTGTTCGACCAACTGCAGTCTCCTAGCTCAAGTGCTGTGTTAGCCGGGAGAGCCTAAAACACTTAACGTGAACAAAGTTTAACGTGGCTTAATTTACTAAACAGATGACCTAGCAACACCAAACCTTTCTCAGTTACTGCTGGTGGTAAGTAATCTCTAGTGCTGAAATGATGAACCTGTGATCCAAAAGGAAAGTAATCAGTTTTATGTTAAGCATATTAAAATACTTAACAAAAAACTATTCCTTTCCCTTTGGACCACAGGTTCATCATTTTAGCAATAGAACGTTCTTACCAAAAGTAGCAACAGAGAAGTTTGTTCATATTTTATGTGTTCATAGTTGACTGCTTTAGCACACTTTTCAATTACACCTTTTAAATGGGAAGAAAAAAAGCTTAACATAAAAATGATTACTTTTGAAATACAAAAAATAAAGATATTCTTTGTACCTAAACATCTGGCATATTTTTGAACATTTTGGAATTGAAAATCGGAATCCATTAGAACCAGAATAGATGAGCACAAACAAAATCAGAATCACAATAGAACAAATATAAGTGATACCCAGCACTAAGATAGACTGTGAGACTGGTGGTGTCAGTATTTTGTCTAGACTTGGTTTGTTCAATAATTTTTAACATCAGTCATGCGTCTTTAGATAAAACACTAGCTTGGTTTGTGCACGATACATGCCCTCAGTGCACATGTGCAGTAGTCTGGCCTGTAGCAGATGGCTAGAAGAAGTACAAATAGCCCCCGCACTGCAACCTGTGACCCTGCCCGTCTAATATTTTTTTTCCAGTGGGGATAAAAGGGGATTACAGGTAAGTAAGTAAAGGGAAAGCTTAATGCAACAGCATATCATGACAGATGGGTCACTAGGTTTGGTATGGCTTGCACCACTGGACGCTGTGATTTGTCTCATCAAAGCAACATTGGTGCCAGACTTCACTTACAGTGTTCTTGAAAGTTTGTGAACCCTTTATAATTTCAATATTTTCTGCCTAAATATGACCTAAAACATCATCAGATTTTCACACAAGTCCTAAAAGTAGATAAAGAGAACCCAGTTAAACAAATGAGACGAAATATTATACTTGGTCATTTATTTATTGAGGAAAATGATCCAATATTACATATTAGTGAGTGGCAAAAGTATGTGTACCTCTAGGATTAGCAGTTAATTTGAAGGTGAAATTAGAGTCAGGTGTTTTCAATCAATGGGATGCCAATCAGGTCTGAGTGGGCACCCTGTTTTATTTAAAGAACAGGGATCTATCAAAGTCTGCTCTTCACAACATGTTTGTGGGAGTGTATCATGGTATGAACAAAGGAGATTTCTGAGGACCTCAGAAAAAGAGTTATTGATGCTCATCAGGCTGGAAAAGGTTACAAAACCATCTCTAAAGAATTTGGACTCCACCAATCCAGAGTCAGACAGATTTTGTACAAATGGAGAAAATTCAAGACCATTGTTACCCTCCCCAGGAGTGGTCGACCAACAAAGATCACTCCAAGAGCAAGGTGTGTAAAGTCACAAAGGAGCCCAAGGTAACTGGCTAATGATAATGTTCATGAGTCCACCATCAGAAGAACACTGAACAACAATGGTGTGCATGGCAGGGTTGCAAGGAGAAAGCCACTGTTCTCCAAAAAGGACATTGCTGCTCGACTGCAGTTTGTTAAAGATCACGTGGACAAGCCAGAAGGATATTGGAAGAATGTGGACGGCTGAGACCAAAATAGAATTTTTGTCTCATTTGTTTAACTGGGTTCTCTTTATCTCCTTTTAAGACTTGTGTGAAAGTCTGATGATGTTTTAGGTCATGTTTATGCAGAAATATTGAAAATTCTAAAGGGTTCACAAATTTTCAAGCACCACTGTATGCTCATGAGGATGAATAGAAGTGAATACCTGTAGTATTCCAGAATTATCCAGAAAAAATAGATCCAGAATTTAGCAGATAGCCTTCACAGATGAGTTAGTGCTGATATTTTTGGAATGAGATCATCCACAAAAACATATGGATGTGATGTTGGAGTGGCTACATACCTTTGAGCATGTACTATATTTATATACAGGTGCTCCCAATTTTATAACGGTTCGGTTACGGTTTTTCGACTTTACAATGGGAATCTGATAAAGCACATAAATACAGAGTCAGCACAAACCACATGGTGAATTTTGAATTTCAGTGTCTCCCTGGGCAAGCAATATGCAGTATGATACTCTCCCACAGATGCTGGGCATCTGGGCAGCAGCCAGCTTACTGAACTGAGCAACAGCATCAAAGTACTAAGCATTTTGTTTTTGTTTTTCACTTTCATACATTAGTCAATAAATTACTTGAGATATTTAATACTTTGTTATAAAATAGGCTTTGTAATAATGATTTTGCCCAACTGTAGGTCACTGTAAGCATTGTAAGCATGTAGGTATGCTACGCTTAGGTAGGACTTCTCTCACCCCATTCACACACTGTATAACCTCATTCCATCAGGGAGGAGGTGCAGTAGTATCCGTCCCAGAAACATTTGCTTCACGAACAGCTTCTTTCCCTCATCAGTTACGCTACTGAACTCCAAAAACACTGACAATACCACACACGCCGAACTAACACTTAACACTATTCATACTCTTCATCAGTCTCATTTCCACATTACTGTACATAACTATCTACAAAATATCTATGCATAGTGTGTACATGTGAATATGTATATATGTATGCATATATATATAAATCCATAACTCTTTCTATCTTGTATATATTACAATTATATGTGACAATATACACAATATATAAATATACAACTGTTAATATATATATATATCTAGCTATCTAGCTCTATGTACAACATCCTGCTCTGCAAGCTTGGAAAAGGGTTTGCTAGGGTAAAAAAAAATCACCTCAGGGTCTACACTCTCTTCTGAAGGATTTGTCTCCATATTCTCTCTAGCTTTGCACTATGGAGATAAATTCTGAAAATCAAGGAGCACCTGTCAGTTGCAAGGGTTGAAGATGAAAGGAGATGGAAATATTATACTTGGTCATTTATTTATTGAGAAAAATGATCCAATATTACATATTAGTGAGTGGCAAAAGTATGTGAACCTCTAGGATTAGCAGTTAATTTGAAGGTGAAATTAGAGTCAGTTGTTTTCAATCAATGGGATGACAATCAGGTGTTAGTGGCCACCATGTTTTAATTAAAGAACATTGATCTATCAAAGTCTGCTCTTCACAACACATGTTTGTGGAAGTGTATCATGGCACGAACAAAGGAGATTTCTGAGGACCTCAGAAAAAGAGTTGTTGATGCTCATCAGGCTGGAAAAGGCTACAAAACCATCTCTAAAGAGTTTGGACTCCACAAATCTACAGTCAGACAGATCGTGTACAAATGGAGGAAATTCAAGAACATTGTTACTCTCCCCAGGAGTGGTCGACCAACAAAGATCACTCAAAGAGCAAGGCGCGAAATAGTTGGCGAGGTCACAAAGGACCCCGGGGTAACTTCTAAGCAACTGAAGGCCTGTCTCACATTGGTTAATGTTAATGTTCATGAGTCCACCATCAGAAGAACACTGAACAACAATGATGTGCATGGCAGGGTTGCAAGGAGAAAGCCACTGCTGTCCAAAAAGAACGTTGCTGCTCGTCTGCAGTTTGCTAAAGATGACGTGGACAAGCCAGAAGGCTATTGGAAGAATGTTTTGTGGACGGATGAGACTAAAATAGAACTTTTTTGTATAAAAGAAAATGTTTGGAGAAAGGAAAACACTGCATTCCAGCATAAGAACCTTATCCCATCTGTGAAACATGGTGGTTGTAGTATCATGGTTTGGGCCTGTTTTGCTGCATCTGGGCCAGGATGGCTTGCCATCATTGATGGAACAATGAATTCTGAATTATAGCAGAGAATTTAAAAAGAAAATGTCAGGACATCTGTCCATGAACTGAATCTCAAGAGAAGGTGGGTCATGCAGCAAGAATCATGCGGTCATGCGGTGGGTTATGTGGAGTTGAAGCTGTTCTGTAAAATTCCTCCAAGCCGGTGTGCAGGACTGATCAACAGTTACAGAAAACATTCTCTTTATCTATGTATATACACACAGTATAATGTATCTGTGTGTGTGTGTCTGTACTCTTATATATATACACACACTTCTCATTTAAGGTCACTACAGCTTAAAGTGAGGTCTCCATCCTGGTCATTCAAAAACTTGTAATTTTGTTGTTGGGTACTAGTGTTTGTTTCGAGTTACATTTTAGATCACAGAACAACACATACTTTTAAAGTCGAAAGGTTCTTGTACAGTAAATGCAGGCCACGTGAGGCTCCAAATAATAACCCTCATCAATTTACTCCATCCCTGATTCCCAGTTGTAAAGAGCTTTTGGTCTGTGTGCAGTGATTTACTTTCTGGAACCATAACTCTCTGTAGTAAAAAGTTCAGCGTGTATCTTACTGGTCCATTCTGACAGCAGCGCAGAGGAATCTCCAGGTGGTCTTTAGGAAGTATGAGACAGGCAGGAGTGAGATTTAGAGAGAGCAGTGGGTTTCCTCAATGGTAACCGTCCATCAGCACCACTCTTGTGAACTGTAGTTTTAAGTCCGAACAGATGTTATCAAGTACAAGGATGTTTGTAAGAGCCTACCTTGTCACTCTTAAGGGTCCTTGGTTACTTGTTTAAGGATTCCTTGACTCGCACTTGCACTGATCTTCAAGGTCATTCATTTCTGAGGAGTGTTATATAACTGTGTCGAATTTCACTGCTTGTAAACGTGCCTGACTAAATACGGACTGGTGGAGGCTCAATTGTTCAAACTGTGTAACACTACTAAACTTTAACAACTTCTCCTCTGTTGTACTTTTTTTGAGCAGTCCATAATGCACTTCCTGCTCAGAGCTTTTGACCAAAGTTATGTGTTTTTTATATGGCAGTGCAGGTCAAACTCACACCTGAACTGACTGGACACCTGACTTCAATTATCCTCTTTTCATGAGATCCTTGTACTTGAGGTCTTGATGGCTTAAACCAGGGGTGGAGAAGGTCATGCAGAAAGGATTGCTTCATTCCAGCATAGCAGGAGCTAGTCTGACTGCACTTGTTGATTCAATTGTCCTTTGTCTTCAAACGCCTGCTTTTATGGTGTAAAAGCCTGCAGCCAAACTGGACCTTTGTGAGTGAGGTTCTTCATCCCTGCAAGAAATTATTACTTAAAAAATGGCTTGTCAGAGTGAAAGGAGTGTGGTCTTGTTGAAATGGTTTATTATTAATACATTTTGGAACAATTTTAAGAGCCAATCATTCAAACTTTGGGAATATTGTCAAACCTCAAATGTTAAATTAGTATAAATAAATCACATTGCTTCTTAATATTCCTTCACCAAGTTTAAGGAGGGGCTGCAGCTAACAGCTTTCACTCTCAAAAAGAGTTTAACATCTATATTCAGACTTCCTTTCAGAGCCATGCCTAAAACAAATATAATCATGCATTCTGACAGAACTGACAGGCAAGTAGAACTCCACCAGTTGGTTACATTTTGTTTGATTCCCCATGATTACAGAGCTTGGGACAGCCACATAAATGGTTATATTATATCATCAGCATTTTTGCCAATATGTCATCTATTGCCTTGCTCATTTCTCTACTCTGTGATTTATAAAACTTTATTCACCAGTGCCTGAGTTGTTATCTCAGTGTCATGCTTTATCCCTGCTTATTCTGTTCAATGGGGATGTCTAAGCCTAATCCCTAAATCCTAAACATAAAGCCTAATCTGCAATTCACTGGACACATGCAGAGGTACACACTGGACAGGGCCATAAAGGTTACAAGTCCCACCCAAGAGTCCAACCAAGGCTCTCGGAAGTATCTGCTGGCTCTTACCACTGAGCTCCTTAGGTTAACGCCCAAAGTTACATTTGTTGTAAGTCACTCTTGTAGGTCACTTTTATCCAGGTACAGTCTTACAATCCAAGCAGCTGTGGACATTCCCAACAGCCTGGCATTCTGGTCCACAGTCAAGTACATTAACTGCTATGCCATAATCGGCATAACTGTGTTGTATTTAGTTGGATGTTGCTTGAGTGGTGTAACAGTCTTAATATGCATAGACCAGCCTACCAATGCAAGGACCCAGCGGTGAATCCCAGCTGTGCCACCCAACTTGGTTGGGCATCTCCTGAAGTCACTATTGGCCATATCTGAGGGAGGTGAATCCAGTTGGGGATCATCCGCATCTCATCTCATCTTTTTTCCGCTTATTAAGTCAAGTAAGATTTATTTATATAGCGCTTTTTACAATGGAGCATTGTCTCAAGGCAGCTTTACAATTTTAGATTATCTTCTAATATCTAAGGTCAGTCACAAATTGAGCAAGCCTAGGGTGACAGTGGCAAGGAAAAACTCCCTAAACGTTATGATGAAGAAACTTTGGGAGGACCAAGACTCAAAAAGGGACCCATCCTCTTTGAGTGGCATAGATAATGTCCCCCTAACTTCTACCAACTACTCCGGAGGGATCCCCAGTCCCTCCCAGCCCAGGGATATGTAATCACTCCAGCAGGTACCCCAGGTCCACCTCCTAGTGGGAGGCATCCAGACGGCATTCCTCAAATGCTTCTGTTCCCAGATCGCGGAGCTCTTCACCCAACCACCCGCCAAAGAAAGCTCATTCTGACCACTTGTGTCCGCGATCTCAGGCTTTCACTCAATAACCAAAGCTCATGACCATAAATGAGGGTGGGCACATAGATTGACAAGTAAATAGAGAGCTTTGCTTCATGGCTCAACTCCCTCTTAACCACAGTGATCCAGTACAGCGACCTCATTACTGCTGATGTTGCATCCAACCTACGGTTGATCTCACAATCCCTCTTCCCATCACTATTGAACAAGAACAAGAGATACTTTATCTCCTTCACTTAGGGTAGGTTCTCACCTCCTACCTGAAGGAAGAATGGCATCTTTTTTGGAAGCTAACCATGGCCTCAGACTTGGAGGTGCTGATCTGCATCCCAAATGCTTCACACTCAACGCATGCTGGAGGCATCCATACGAAAAAGCCTGAAGGACAACATCATCTACAAACTGCAAACAAGTCACCTCCTTACCCCCTGGTAGAAACCCTCCTTCATCAGGTTCACCTGAACATTCCTACTAATGGCATCAAGTCTGTGGTCATCCATCACCTTGGCTTTTGTGATCTGACTTGCACACTGTCACTACCAACTCACAGAGCAGGCAATATCCTTGATGTTATCTTCACCAAGAACTCTGCCACGTCTAACTACCCAGCAACTCCTGTTCATGTTTCAGACAACTTTTTGTCTTTTTCTCTTCCACTGCTTCTTATCACCACTTCCACTTCCTCCACAACAGTGAAGATCTGAAGAAACTTAAATATTTCATTCTCCTTTACTGTGCCCTCGTCTTTACCATCTTCAGACTCCTTCTCAGCTCTTCCTGCTGACACTGGTGCTGATACTCTGCGAAATTCTCTCCAAGTCTCTGAACTCTCACTGACATCTCATATCCATTTGAGGAATGGTCAGTGTCGGCCCCTCCTTGGCTAACTGCCACCCTGCAGTCTCATAGATGTACACTTCACAGTGCCGAGAGAAAATCGAACTTAGCAATAGACCTAACTGAGTTTTTCTCATGTCACTAGTTTACTGAGATCACTACACTGGTGCAGCTATGATCAAATTTAAAACTGTCCATGTTAGTTACATTCTTTGGTTCAGAACTACACACCTACAAGCCATCTCAGGTCTTCAGCTTCAGATACATCCTTCTGTGAGGATGAGCCATGTCTGCAAGGACAGATATCGAGTTTTGCAAATGTCAGCTGGCAAAGCCCACTGTCTCTTTTCCTTCCAAAGAAGTCTGACTGAACTCTTCAAACCATAACCTGTTTGTCTCTTCTGTGCTGTTGCTCTTTTGTCGTACCTGCTCTTGGTACCTTATACAGTTTTGTCAAATTATCCTCAAGCTCTAAGTATTGGCTATTATATGTGACATTAGTGCCAAATTGAGAACTTGCTTTATAGTGTCAGAGTAGCGTTTCTAGTCTGTCTGGTAATTAAAACACCAACATCATCAAGTTTGTGATTCAATGCACATTCAGCTGTATGCACATGTTGTAAGTCAGCCTGGATAAGAACATCTCTGAACTGACTAAATGCCTGTGTTCTGTGTGCTCTGACCAGGGTTCAGGGTTGTGGCTTCAGTGGTTATGTCTTGATTGATCACCTTTAATAAAAAAACATGAATGCATGCAGTTCAAAGAAAATTCAGATACTTTTGTAGATGGGATGGATGGATGTTCTTTATATCTACACGTACACATATTAATCCTATATTGATTTTCTTTTTCAGATCACAGGACATGAACGGCCACACAACCCTAAGTTGTCAGGTGCAATGCAAGCTTATGTGGTTGTGCAGTTTACACTTCTATTGGTCGTCTTTGAAAACTTAACTGCAACGCAATATGTAAGTACCAAAAAACATTAAATTCTCAGAGATTAAAAAGACCTTGGGATAAACGTTGATAGACAGGAATTTTAGCTTTTATCTGTCAGACCTTTCAAGCTCATGCAAATCTCTCATTGTCTTTAATTGTTCATTGAAAGCTTTTCATTTGCTCAATGCTTAATACTACTAGGCAGGGTCTGTCTTCAAACGTCAGTTCGACTCAGTCTGTCATTATCTCAATTATAAGGCCTTTCACTAGAAAGTAAGGACAAGCTACTTTTAAGTAACGGTCGCCTATTATTTTCCATCTCACTCCACCTCTTCAACAAAAACACAGACACTACACTCCCTATTAGTGTCACTGGAAGTGTGTGCTTCTCAGGCATATTTTTGGTTAGCCCGAATTTGCAGACCCACCCTGGTTCCATGCTGAAGTTAAACAGCCATTCTTCCTACGATGCCTACCTCTGTGGCGTTTTCTCGGCATGGCTCGCTAAAGATCACCCTCGCCCTCCTTCCCCTCCTGTCACCAACCAATAAAACAGCCACCGGCGGTCCGACAGCAAATATAAACACTCGTGAGAGTCAAGTCCACCATTTCCTATCACAGAGTTCCTTCCTGTTGCATCAATCAGCCTTTCTAGAGAAAATAAAGTCTTCAGGCCATGCAATAAATAATGTCAAAGTGTGTATTTATACTCTTATACCATGCACATTTATTTGCAAGACAAGTGATGCTACAGCACAGCTTAGTGGTACTTAAAAGGAAGGAAAACATTTATTTTTAGGACCAGCTGTGTTAACACTGTGTTGTATCACATGGGTCAGTCTATACTTTTTGCTGGCGATATGACTAAATATTAATTATTGAGGTTCCACAAGGTAATTGCTATCAAAATGGTAATTGTTTAACAGACTAGCATCATAGATTTCAATCCACTTGTTGCGCTGAAATTAATAGTTATGTTAACAGTAATAGCAGTTGCATCCAACGTATCATTGCTATTGCAGGGGGGACGCAGCAAGGCAGAGGGAATTTTGAGAAAACATGTTGAAAACAGTGAATCCTGTTACACATTACATTTACATTTACAGCATTTAGCAGACGCCCTTATCCAGAGCGACTTACAATTCATACAGTCTTACAATCCAAGCAATTGTGGGTTAAGGGCCTTGCTCAAGGACCCAACAGTGGCAGCTTGGCACAGGTGGGATTTGAACCCTGGACCTTGTGGTCCATAGCCCAGTACCTTACCCACTAGGCTACCACAGTCCCAAACCTTTAAGATGCATATTGTGTGTCACTTGTACACAATGTAACTGAGGACAGTGTCAATTCACTTGAATATTTAACCCATCATCGAGCATAAGAATGGACTTATCCATTCACGCATAACGCCAAAACAAACAAACGACATTATCTGTTGGCCAACGACATCATATAGTGAGGCGAAGCAAAGCAAATCTGCAGCTTCATTCCCTAATGGAAACTCAGTTTTCATGGCTTGATTTTCATCCTCTGCACCTGAAATGTTCTGCAAAGTTTGCAGGGAATTGCCCAACAAGGTAGACAGAAGTGGTTCTTCTCTGTTGTAACTACAACGTTTAGAAAAAAGTTGCTTGAGTGTCACAGCAAACTTCTCTTTGTCACACTGTGTTTATAGCAGCGAGAAAAGACGCTAACACATCTGAAACACTGGACATATGACGGCTGAACAGTGAAGCCGATTTCATGTTGACCAAGTTAATCACAACAGCATCTCACATGCTTAGAAGACAACGAGCTTCTAAAAACTATCCATTATACATGCAGTTACCCTTATCCTTCTACATGCAAATGATAATGTTAATAGAATTAATAGCAGTGAGTGTACTTCTAAAAACATTTGAGTAGTTTTATTCAAGAACATTGTTTTAGCCATTATTTTTACCATGGTGATGTTTTATGGGAATCTTACAACAAAGAAAATAAGTGAAAGTATTTTGTGAGAATGTGTGTTTATTTATATGTGAATAAAACTTTAAAATACGAAGATTTGTTTGGGACAGTAGCAGTTTGGTTTGAGACAGTGAACTTTCTGGTTGCTTTCCTAACTGTGCAAGTTGGAGAAAAGTAAAGGTTGAACCCTGTTTTGTATTAGTTACAATGTTTAAAATAAATCCCAATTGAGTTCGGAAGCAAAAGACGGGTACATATGTGTGTGGGGAGGGGTTGAGTGTTGGCGGGGACTCAAAAATATTTTATCTACAAAAGGGGGCACTGCAGAAAAAGCTTAAGAAGCACTGTTCTAGCTGTTTGAATAGATGTTAATTATTGAAATTACGGATGGCACGGTGGTGCAGTGGTTAGCACTGTCGCCTCACAGCTCCGAGATCCCTGGTTCGATCCTGACCCTGGGCTCCGCCTGTGTGGATGTTCTTCCTGTGTTTGCATGGGTTTTCTCCAGGTACTCCAGTTTCCTCCTACAGTCCAAAGACATGCGTGCTAGGTTAATTGGTGTTTCTAAAGTGCCCCTTAGTGTGTGAGTGTGTGAGTGTATGTGCCCTATGATGGATTGGCGCCCTGTCTAAGGTTGTTCCTGCCTTGCGCCCTGGGTCGCCGGCTACCAGCACCAACTTTCTCGCAACCCTGTCTAGGATAAGAAAGTGAATGAATGATATTGAAATTACACAAACAAGCTGCTATTGCTAATACATTTACTAATCACTTAACTCAGCAAAACGAATTCTGTGGGTTACAATACATGTTTTTGTTTTACTAGATGTTAAATATTGAGCTTACACAAAGTTACTACTGGCAAAATGATAATCAGCAGAAGTAAAATTTTGTGGTTTACTTCACTTAGTTGGACTGAAATGGTCATAAGAATGTTTACAGTATTAACTGTCAGCTGCCTTAAGGATATCCCTGCTGAAAAGACCATCATATGCTGGGTTTTGGACAACCTGCCTTAAGAGCAAAATTAGTAGTTAATAGTAGTTAACAGCATAAACCAACTTGGGCCTACATGGAACATGGAACTCTTATGGTCTGGCTAACTGATCAGCATGTTAGCATCCAAAAGAAAACATATGCTGCTCTTTGTTGTTCTTTTTAGCAGGGAACAGACTGTCAGTCTTGCTAGCAGCCTCAGTGGATGGTTGGGTAGAACCAGCTGCTGGAACAGCAGTGTCAGGGAGCCCGTGTTCAGTCCTGGGTGGGACCTGTAACATGAAGTTTGAGAGGTGTATTTATGAAAAAAAAAACAACTTCTGGGGGTGATAAAGTGGAAAAACAGGAAGGGCATCAGGCATAAAAATCTTTGATAAATCTTAGATGCTGATTGTCCGCTGTCATGACCCCTAACAGGAGCAGCCGAGGGGGAATTTTATTTTAGACTGTCAATCTTGCGAGGTGAGTGACTAGATAATAAACTAGTTAATTACAGAGGCTGCACAAACTAACTACCGCCAAAATGTTAATCGCGTAGCTCAGTAGAACTAACATTGTAGAAATCAGTCTGCTTTGTTGTGCTGAAACTAATAGGCGTAAGGACTTTAACAGTATTAAAATAATCTCAGTGGCCTTGGGAGGAAAAGAAACAATAACATAGTTATACTGTGACTACACTGACTAAGAAAACACACAGAGGGTTTAATGTTTTCAAGGCAAGTTCTTCTAATTTTGCTTTGTGTTATTGTTGAAACAGGATAGCAGGACAAATTAAAAATTAGCATGCTGAAAGGATATTGAAAACATGAGCCAGATCCCTGTTTTCACTAAGAGGCCTGGACTGTGTCACGCTTTAGTAGCTCATGGAATATTGCAGTTGTATCAGTGTTTTAGGATACAAGCCACCTCATGCTGGGAGGTAAACCCCCAATTACACACAACCCAAGCTCCAATTACTGCCTAATTAACAAGTCCTTTGTGCATGAAGTTCAGTAATTTACTACTGGTTTTAAGGTGGAATTTTGAAGCAACATTCTCTGCTTTTCATATATGGCTTGGTAATGTAATGATATGGCGGTGAATTACAACGCAAATGGAACACCATGGCTTCAAGTGGAAAAAAAAGCTAAACTGTATACAATTTTGGATCAATAAGGTACAAAATCCATGAAGTTCAATTGTGGGAGTGCCATCCAGTATAACCCATAAAATTACTTTTAAAAAGCATTTATTTCTCCAGATCTGGGGCTGTATTCATAAAGATTCTAAGAATACGGTACTCTTAGAGAGCTCCTAACTTAACTTTTAGCTTAAGAGTGATTCAAAAGCAATTTGAGAGCTATTCTAAGCAAAGAGAACACCAAAAACTGTATCTCAATGAGGAGGCGGGGTTGACCCGGTTGCTAGGTGTGATGCATTCTTTTGAAGACTGTGATTGGTTGTCACCCCGTCACTCACTCTCACTCTATCTGGCTCTCTTTCTCTCTCACACACACACTGAGAAACACACACAAACACACTCTTTATTGGGGAAATACTGTATAGCCCATTATAAGCCTTTGAAATAACAGGCATAGGCTATTTCTGCGTATTTAACACTAATCACACACGCGTTTATTTGTTTTATTTTTTGACAGTTTATTATTTATTATTAATTTATTTTTGTAGTGTACTTGATCTCTTGGATAACCTATGAACTGGAAAAAATGCAGCTCTGCTCTATTCAGTTACTTTGAGTGACGCCGGGTCTATTTAACTGGTGGGGTTGGTTCGTATGTAGCTTTCATTCCGGGTGGTTTGACATTATTGCTCTGGATAGGACATGTGAGTACATCCCTAATAAGATCAACTACAAACATTATTCCTGCATGATCTAATGGGTAGCGTTTGATAACTGTTATTCAGTGTTTGGAGAACGTTCCTCTATTTTCTACTCTGCATAAGAGAACTCCTAAGCCTCCTAAAAGTTATCCTCCCTACTCCTAACAGTTTTTCACCTTAGGAGCTCTTTTAGGGGTTAAGATGCTTTATGAATAACTTTTGCTATTTACTAGGACCTACTCTTAACTTTGTCAAGGAAACACCCATAATTCTTACATTTTTCTTAGAATTTCATCACTAGGAGCTACTCTTAGCACCACACATCTTTATGAATATGGTCCCTGATTTGGCAAATTAGAGTTAAGAGTCTCGGGTGGCACAGCAGTCTAATATGCTAACCGACCATCACAGGGACCCTGTGAGACTCTGACCAGGAAAAAGCCAACTTAAACCTAGAAAGAAGTTTATAGAATGCACAAAGAAATGTTGAAGCATTTGTCTCTGGAACAGCAAGGTGAATAGTGGAACTCAAAGCTGCTTAGAGGCAGCAGTAAAAGTAAAGGTGCATGTAGGTGTGATATCAAGGTACGTAGGCAGGTTGGCTGGTGGGTTGATTCATGAATACCAGCAGGAAATTATTTCAAGTAGTATCAAAGGTATACAAGCGTTTGCACTTAACTGTAATACTTAACTTATCTCAGGTAATTATAGAGATCACCATGACTCTGTAATATTGGGACACTCCTGGTCTGTAACTTGCATCACACTGACCTAGCCGCCACCCTGGAGTACCAAATACTGAGCTGATGCACCTTCACAATGCTGCTGAAACCTTACCACACCAGAGGATATGAACAAGAGTGGTTCAGTGGTAGAGCTCTGGTTCACAGTACTAGTACCAGCCCGGTTAGTTTCTCACCTCTAATGAGAAAACTCTTAGCATGAAACACTACAAGTCCAGGGGAGCACTAGATGTTGCAAAAATGGTATAATGTGGATGCTATCTTCTCTTCAACCTAACCAGTGCGTTTTGGGTTAGGGACTGTGGGACACATGGCCCAGACAAGGGGTGCCCCCTTGTTACATTCTGTAGCCCTAACAGCCTCAAAAGTAAGTTACAGTATGTTGCTTTTACAATAATAATTGCATAAACTTTAGTCTGTAAACTCATGTTAGCTGGTCTTCATTATACACTGTGTTAGTCTACTGAGCTTTTCTTTAACTCATTTAGATTAGAGTTACGAAGACAGAAAACATGAGAAGAGGTGAACAGTGGCAATCGTATCAGTCTTTCATTATGGTTCTCTTCTCTAGATGCTGTCTCAGTTACATGTGCTGCTTATGTCTGGATACATATTATTCACACTGACATCTCTCGGCTATACGATGGACCAAAGGTACTCAAACTTCACTATACTGACCATATGTTTTAACATATATTTTATATAGTATAAAATTAGTTCAAACCTATACCAGATGAAGTTAAAACAGCTCCATATGGAAACGTCAGCTGTATATCAACACTATGCCCTGTATTATTCCAATATACACTCTGAATTGTCATATGATCAAAGACTAATGTCTTGCTCTAAACAGAAAGCATATTATTGTGTGGTATCTTACATCATTAGACTACCCTAAATCATCCTCCATGGGAAGATCTAGGGCCTTATTCATTTTTTTCATTTTTGATTTTGTACAGATGACATTGTTATGTGTTTCTGATTAAGTACTGGCTCTAAAATAATTGTATTGGTTTGCCGATATATAAAACCTCAAAAAATCCGGTTTGCTTATAATTATGTGAAGAGGCGTATGTGTCCTTTCATTGTGTGTCACCTAAATAGCAAAAGTCAAATGACAGAATGATAGAATGTGGTTTTAGTACATCATCTGGATGTTGGTAGTTAGTAAACTCTCAGCTTAAGTGCAGCTCTATGCACCATTTAAGATGTCACTCATTGTCATTGTTTGTTTATTTGGTTTATTTAATGTCGCTCTCAGCATCAATGGGCATTTAATGACAGACACAAAGTTATATCTATACACAAGGTTACTTCAAAGCTAGTCACATACAGTATATATATATCACACAAGTCTTGTGCCCAGTTCAACAAATAAGACAAAAATATTATACTTGGTCATTTATTTTTTGAGGAAAATGATCCAATATCACATTTTAGTGAGTGGCAAAAGTATGTGAACCTTTGCTTTCAGTATCTGGTGAGACCCCCTCGTGCAGCAATAACTGCAACAAAGCGTTTCCTGTAGCTGTTGATCAGTCCTGCACACTGGCTTGGAGGAATTTTAGCCCATTCCTCCGTACAGAACAGCTTCAGCTCTGGGATGTTGGTGGGTTTCCTCACATTAGCTGCTCGCTTCAGGTCCTTCCACAACATTTTGATTAGATTAAGGTCAGGACTTTGACTTGGCCATTCCAAAACATTAACTTTATTCTTCTTTAACCATTCTTTGGTAGAACGACTTGTGTGCTTAGGGTTGTTGTCTTGCTGCATGACCCACCTTCTCTTGAGATTCAGTTCATGGACAGATGTCCTGACATTTTCCTTTAAAATTCTCTGATATAATTCAGAATTCATTGTTCCATCAATGATGGCAAGCCATCCTGGTCCAGATGCAGCAAAACAGGCCCAAACCATGATACTACCACCACCATGTTTCACAGATGGGATAAGGTTCTTATGCTGGGATTGCAGTGTGTTTTCCTTTCTTCTTCAAACATAACACTTTTCTTTTAAACCAAAAAGTTCTAATTTAGTCTCCTCCATTCACAAAACATTCTTCCAATAGGCTTCTGGCCGTGATCTTAGCAAACTGCAGACGAGCAGCAATGTTCTTTTTGGAGAGCAGTGGCTTTCTCCTTACAACCCTGCCATGCACACCATTGTTGTTCACCAGTGTTCTTCTTATGGTGGACTCATGAACATTAACATTAGCCAATGTTAGAGAGGCCTTCAGTTGCTTAGAAGTTACCCTGGGGTCCTTTGTGACCTCACCAACTATTACACGCTTTGCTCTTGGAGTGATCTTTGTTGGTCGACCACTCCTGGGGAGGGTAACAATGGTCTTGAATATCCTCCATTTGTACACAATCTGTCTGACTGTGGATTGGTGGAGTCCAAACTCTTTAGAGATGGTTTTGTAACCTTTTCCAGTCTGATGAGCATCAACAACTTTTTTTCTGAGGTCCTCAGAAATCTCCTTTGTTCGTACCATGATACACTTCCACAAACATGTGTTGTGAAGAGCAGACTTTGATAGATCCCTGTTCTTTAAATAAAACAGGGTGCCCACTCACACCTGATTGTCATCCCATTGATTGAAAATTCCTGACCCTAAGTTCACCTTCAAATTAACTGCTAATCCTAGAGGCTCTCACTAATATGTAATCATTTTCATCAATAGATAAATGACCAAGTATAATATTTTTGTCTCATTTGTTTAACTGGGTTCTCTTTATCTATTTTTAGGACTTGTGTAAAATACTGATTATGTTTTAGGTATTTAAGCAGAAATGTAGAACATTCTAAAGGGTTCACAAACCTTCAAGCACCACTGTGTGTGTGTGTGTATGTATGTGTGTGTGTGTGTGTGTGTGTGTATATATATATATACACACACACACACTTAGCTTGTGTCAATTTAGTGTAATCAATAAACCTAATGCATGTCTTTGGACTGTGGGAGGAAACCGGAGTACCCGGAGTTAACCCCACACAGACACGGGGAGGACATGCAGACTCCACACAGAAAGGACCCAAACCGTTCCACCTGAGTAACAAACCCAGCATCTTTTTGCTGCGAGGCGACGGTGCTACTGTGCCGCCCCACCAATTCTTGTGTTCAATATAATAATAACAAGTGACAGTTTTGGATGAAGATTTCTTGCTCTCTATTTGCAGGCATAACGCTGCTTTGTTGGAGATGCTGCGCTGCCTGCTAATGGTAGCGCTCCACAGATTTGGCTATCTCACCTTTCCGGTGCCTCAGCTGACTCTTGCAATAGAGGTAACTTGGATTTAATTACTTAATTTAAAATATGGAGGACATATAATACACTCATCAATCACTTCATCATGTACACATTTTATCAGTTCCACTGACCATATGGATGTAGTTCTACAATTACAGCTTGCCGTCCATCTGTTTCTCTACCGACTTTGTTATTCCCCTTTACTGATGGATCATTATCAGCACTGCAGTGACACAGATGGTGGTGTTGGTGTGATTGTGTGTGTTGTGCTGGTATGAGTGGATCAGACACAACAGTGCTGCTGGAGTTTTTAAACACATTGTTGTCACTGCTGGACCGAGAATAGTCCACAAAAAACCCAACCACCAGCATCCTGTGAGCACTGAAAGATGAAGAATTAGAAGATGACTAACAAAAACTGTGCAACAACAGATGAGTCACACTGTCTGACTTTTCATCTACAAGGTAGAGCAATAAGGTAGATGTGTCTAATAGAGTGCACAGTGAGTGAACACAGTGTGTAAAAACTCCAGCAGCACTGCTGTGTCTGATCCAATCATTACCAGAACAACACACACTAACACACCACCACCACATTAGAGTCACTACAGTGCTGAGATTGATCCAGCACCCAAATTATACCTGGTCTATGGTGGTCCTGTGATCCTGATCATTGGAGAACAGAGTAGAAACAGTTAGACTACAGTGGTGATAAAATGAACAATGAGTGTAGGAACAAGGAGGTGTACCTAATAAAGGGATCAGTGTGTGTAGATCTCTAAATATAGCCGATATAGAGTAACACCACATTTAATATAAGTCGTAGCTTTCAACCTTTCTTGTAGCAGGTAACAATATTTGTATTCTTATTATGGATTTCCCCCACTATTCTAACAGAGTGTTTCTAGTTCAGAAATATTTAATTTGTCCTGCTTGTACTGCCAAATCTACCCACAGACTACCAATATTATTTGAGAGTCTTGGGACTATATAGTACGTTGCAAAATCTTCATTTTCCATTTTTAAACAGCTCAGTGTTGATTTTGAGGTTTTGGATCATTGTCATGTATTGCTCAATCTCTTTTTAGCTTCAGTTTCATCACTGACTGTTGACATTTTGTAGAATCCATTATTTCTTCTATCTGCAAAATATGTTTTTAGTGTCAATGGCTACCACATAACTCCAAAACATGTCTAATAGCTGGCAAAATGTCCCTTTCTTGAAATACTTCTCCTCTTGTTCTACAAACATAACTTTACTGGTTGTAGCCAAAGAGTTCAAACACTGATTCATCTGAATGTAGCACTTCCCGTGTTGTGGTACATACCTCGTACATTTACTTTTATGATGAGATCACGGTACGGTTTTGTTCAGATGACTCTTGCATATTGTGGACTGTTGCCTCAGTACTCCTGTACCATTCTCCTCAATGTCCTTGGCAGTGATGTGAGGGTTTTGCATTGTACACCTGACCAGTATATCATAGGTTCTGTCAGAGAGATTTTGCTCATCTTACAAGTTATGCTGTTAGACAGCCCAGCCCCAAAACCCACCACAGTATTGGATAAGCTGCTAAAATTATTATTTTTTTTTTAAATTCAGAATATACAGTGGTGCTTGAAAGTTTGTGAAACCTTTAAGATCTTCTAAATGTCTGCTTAAATATGACCTAAAACATCCTCAGATTTTCACACGAGTACTGAAAGTAGATAAAAGTTATCTTATTTGTCTCAATTAAACAAATGAGACAACAGTATTATACTCGTTTACCGGTATTTATGGAGGAAAACGATCTAATGTCACATACAGTGGTGTGAAAAAGTGTTTGCTCCCTTACTGAGTTCCTATTTTTTTGCATGTTTGTCACACTTAAGTGTTTCGGAACATCAAACCAATTTAAATATTAGTCAAAGACAACACAAGTAAACACAAAATGCAGTTTTTAAATGAAGGTGTTTATTATTAAGGGAGAAAAAAATCCAAACCTACCTGGCCCTGTGTGAAAAAGTGATTGCCCCATAAACCTAATAACTGGTTGGGCAACCCTTAGTGCCTGTTTTGCTGCATCTGGGCCAGAATGGCTTGCCATCATTGATGCAACAAAGAATTAGGAATTACACCAACAAATTCTAAAGGAAAATGTCAGGATATGTGTATGTACAGAATCTCAACGAGAATGTCAAACCAAAAGAAAACTAAAGGTAATATTTGGAATGATCTAGTCAAAGGCTTATCCTTAATCCGTTAGAAAAAGTTGTGGAAGCAGTTGATGTGAAGAAACCCACCAACATCCCAGAGTTGAACTCTTGTGTACAGAGCAATGGGCTGAAATAAAAATTATTCCAAGCCATTTAGTTGTAGTTATTGCGGAACGATGCTGTCACAGCAGATACTGAAGCAAAGATCCACATACTTTCGCCACTCACAGATATATAATATGGGATAATTTTCCTAAATAAATAAATGTCCAAGTATGTTAGTTTTGTCTCCTTGGTTTAATTGGGTGCTCGTTTTACTATGTTTTACCTATCTACTTTTAAAACTCCTAAAAATCTGATGATGTTTTAATGTCATATTTATGACCTTAAAACTACATAGCATTGTTTAAATTGTTCACAAACTTTCAAGCAGCACTGTATGCCCATATCACTCTACATAACAGCTTTTCTTTTCATTAAATGCAATAATGCTGCTGTACACATACAGCATACATCAGAAGTGTAAACCACTGGTTGCTTTTACCCTTAATTGCCCTAATTAGAATAACTGAAAGTGGCAGGCTGTTGCTTAATGGTGACTGTAGATGTCTGCTTTGGGACCCTGTGGTTGTAACTAAAGCAGTTTAGATGGAGCATATCACCACACAGCCAACAGCCACTTAGTACAGCTGACTGTCTGTGTGTGTGTGTGTGTGTGTGTGTGTGTGTGTGTGTGTGTGTGTGTGTGTGTGTGTGTGTGTGTGTGTGTGTGTGCGCGTCTGCGTGGGAGCTGACACCAGGTTTCACTACACAGTGCTCAGTGATGTATGACTCCAGATGCATAGCCCAATTGACCATAAAATTGCCATGTGTTTCTGGCACTTGCAACGTGACTGTAGATTGTGATGGCGTCCTCATTACTAAACCACTACCTTCAACCCTGGCTCTATTTTTCTCCCTCACAATCTCTCATTTTTCTCCACCCCTGCTTAAAGTGGGGGCAATGCTGCTGGATTCAATTAGGCCAGACTGTGGCTAACTGGAGAGGGCTGATGAGATTTACACATGAGGGTTAAATTGTTCCATTTATTTTGTGACCCTGCATCTGGGCGATAAACGCCCACCAAGTCCTGCTTATTTTCCTGCAGATCTGCAAGGATTAAAGGAGTATAAGATAGGATCCAGCATTTAGTGACAAACCTCTATGAAGCACCACCGTAACTCAGTCAACTAGGTTATTGATTTGGTGTGATTCATTAAATGAGATTTTAGGTATCTAGTTATTTCAATATTTTTTCTCATTCTCATGTGTGTGTGTTTTTATGAAGTATGTACAGTGTATGAATTTTGTAGTCAGATTTATTTCTATACTGCTTTTTACAATGGAGCATTCTCTCAGCTCTGTAAATTGAATTATAAGTTATTATAGGACTAAAATAATACTCAAAATAAAATATATGCCCACCGTTCATAATTCTCACTAAATTTGTAAAAGTGACTCTAGTGAATTTAGTGACTCTTTTACAAAAATATTAGTGTAGACAGGTAAAGAAAGTAACATTAAATCTCATCCCTTGACATTGCTGAATTTAGCAAATCTTTTTTTAATCTTTTTTTTATACCAAGGTTTTATAATACATTCTTAGAAATCAAATATGTCTTACTAGATCGCCCTACTGTTATGTTTCTAAACAGCTGCCTTTTGGATAGATCTTCTAGAACAGCTAGATCTTCAAACACAGAAGTCTAGCAGGTCTTAAGCAAGTTTGTGTGAGCTGCTTAATAGGATGCTCGGGTGGAGCAGTAGTCTAACAGGATATTATTAGGATATAGTTAGGATATTAGCCCAGTGCCTTCCAGCTGAGTTGAGCATCCCAGGCAGACACGATTGCTGGTGTCTAAGACAGGAGAGGCTGGTCGGGGATCATCCCCTTTCTTTGCAAAGGCGACCCCAGATGTTCTCTGGGATAGGTTCCAGACAGTTGATATAGCAGGACTTAAACTGTCAAAGGTCTTGTTGTGATATGTAGCAGCATATAAACCAAAGGCTGGCACTCATTACCGAGAGAGTGCCACATTAAAGCAGTAGGACTAACCCATAAACTCAGGTAGTGAGGTCACACCCCCAAACAGGAGCCCACCCATATCTTATGTTCTCACTCTTACACCCACACACTCTTTGTGCAATTGTTTACACCTACATCAGTGCAGTTTTAAGTGAACCGACTTGTAGATATGCCCACACATGGCTGAGATTTAAGGATACGATGCCATTCCAGATGTTGCATGTCTAGCAGTAATTAAAACGAGGCTCTCTCCATTTTAACTGGTGAGCTCATAGCAATTTAAAATGACCACTAATTAAACACACACCTGTTTCTAAAAGGATTTCTAATCTCACATTTTGTCACATTTCACTGTTGGGGCTTTTTCAGGTAAAACCACCAAATGGCTCAAATATTACAATTTTATTTGCTTAAACCTATTGAACTTCATATTGAAAAGAAAACTTCTTAAAGAAGGCAAATGATCACAACCAAGCTATACACAATCAGGAAAATATCATCATATCAAAAGCACACTGTATCATACAGAGCTGGAAATCTTCCAGCAGAGATTAGGTAGGTGAGCACATGTTCCTTCCTGCGTTCTTTCCATCCCCTGCTTTTTCACAGATTAAAGATAATATTTGCGTACCTCATTTCTCAAGGGAGGAACATAATCACGGTTTTACAATGAATTGAGTCTACGTTTTAAAGGAAAAGGTTACAATAATATTATCGAGGTCAGCCCACGCAAAAGCGCCACTCGGCACAGCATGGCCTTATCTTTCCATAGCACCTGACACACATTCAGTGAGGGCACTTCACATGTGCAGGCTACACAGAATATGAAGTCAGAATTAGATTGATAGCATTAGCATAAGCTTTGTTATTGGTACATGGTTAAAGTTTAGTGCATTATTGAACAGCCATAACAATACATTTACTGTACTACAGCATTTAGCAGACCTTCTTATCACGAGTGACTTACAAAGATGCTTAGTGTTCGCCTTAGAGGACATTTCTTCATGCTATCACAAAGATTCTGTGGCTTAAGAACCTGAATTAGGTAAAACTCTGTAGAGAAAGGAGCGGAGTGCAATGTGAAAACATTTTCTTAAATTAAACTTTAAATCACGCACCCAGATACACTCTGACAAAAAATAATAATGATGCACCAAGAAGGATTTGTGGGACTGTGGTAGCCTAGCGGGTAAGATACTGGACTATGGACCAAAAGGTCCAGGGTTCAAATCCCACCTCTGCCAAGCTTCCACTGTTGGGTCCTGGAGCAAGGCCCTTAACCCACAATTGCTTGGATTGTAAGATTGTATTAATTGTAAGTCGCTCTGGATAAGGGCGTCTGCTAAATGCTGTAAATGTAAATGTAAATGTAAATGATTTCAATGAAACTTGGAATCGAATGAAACTCTATATGTAGGAATGTAATGATGATATATTTAAGTGATCACAATATTACAGTGAAAGGATACATTTATTGGGGAAAATGGTACGATTGAAAGGAGGCTCTAGTTACCCTGTTAAGCCGCCTCTAGCATGGATAAAAGATGAGATACAGTGGGTCATAGAGGCATAGAGGTTCCATATGGTATCCTGTGCTACATTTGCCCACAGATATTGCAGCTGGTGCTATAGATCCTGCACACTTGTAGGTTGCCGAAACTGGCATCCTAGCTGGTCCCATAAATGATCAATTGGGGATACATCTGTGACCGGGCAGGCCAAGGAACCTGGCGGAGACATTCCTGGGAAACCCTTGTAATGTGTGGGCAAGCATTATCCTGCTGAAAAGTGGCAGTTGGAAGCCCTGCCATGAAATGCAACACGTGGTGGCAGGATGTCCTGCACATATCACTAAGCTGTTAGTGTCCTTACTAGGGGTGACTGACTGTTGTATGCGATGGTTCCCCAGATCATCACACCAGCAGTTGGGGCAGTGTGTCACTCCACAGCAAAGGCAGAATTGAAGCACTCACCATGAGGCCTCCATACTCATCCCAGCCATCATTGGATCCCAAACAGAACCTGGAGTAGTCGCTAAAGACAGTAAAGTTCCAGGCTGTAGCAGTCTCTCGTTCATGACACTACTGCAAACGAAGGCAGCAGTTTCTATATGGGTGCATTATTTTTTTGTCAATGAGTGTACAAAGTACCAAGTCAGAGGTAGCTAGGTTTTCAGCCTTTGTTTGAAAGATCAACCATTTGGACAGTCGTTCATTCCACCATCTACTACCCCTGGCAAAAAGTGTGGAATCACCACCCTCAGGATGTTTATCTTGCTTTTTCACTACATAGCAAATAAACAAATCACAGCTATGACACCAAACAAACTTAATAACTTAACATTCTGTCTTGGTGAAGCTTACCTCAAACAAATTCAGTTAAACTATGTTAATTAATGACATATTTTCAGACCAAGTAGAGAGGAAAATGATTAAAAATACAGGAAATATGTATGCAGTATTAACAAACTGGAAAAAAAATCTGAACAGCATGTATAGGCTACAGGCGCAAGTATTTAGTGTGACCGCCCCCTACACATGAGAAATAGCAACATCTGGCAGCTTCATCAGGATGCTAAGTTGACCCTTCTACAGTCCTAAAAAGCTAAATCAGGAATGACCTTTTTGGAAGTGTAGCAGCCAAGAAACCACTTTTGCAGAAGGCGAAGAGAGTGAAAAGATTAAGATATGCTAACGCTCGCGAAGACTGGAATGAATATCTGTAGAAGTTTTGGGTCCAATCTTTGACAATATGTTATATATGGTCATTATACCATTGCTAAAACAACAAATCTAACGGTGGCCTAAGACTTTTGCACAGTACTGTAAATCATAAGTTCACAGAATTCCATACCAATGCACTTGGTAGAACAAGATCAATGAAGGTGTGTGTTCATACACTTCATGGAGCTCAAGCCACAGGTTCCGCCTGTCAGGCAACCCACCGTAGATCCATTACAAGTCCCACAGGAGCCATACATCTTTATTCTACCCTAAGGATTCCCACTGAAGTGGTTTACTGAACATCTAGTGAAACCTGCTTGCCATGACCATGGTCTCCTTCATTACGACATCAAAGTGTTACACTCTAACTTGGCCTAGTATAGCTCCTTTGGGCTTGATTTATCCTCCACAGCCAAAGCTTCAGAGAAGTGCTTCTCAAGAACATGTGCCACCGAGACTTTCAACTTCATGATTAATCAAATAACACCAAGCATTTTTATGTCTATATCATTTAGCTGTAGGTACACTGTACTGCCAAACAACAAAGAAGGAAAGTTTCTTTGACTGGTAAAGTAAAACCCATCATGAGTGCGTACTTACTCTGCCCCTAAAACTAGTGGTCTGAAGCTTTTCAACAATTTGAATGTAGGTTTTTCAAATTTCCCATTGTAAGATTGGTGTACAGCCGTAAACACTGAGGATGCATACATGCACTTAATAATCAGATCATAATCAGATTTCTGCAGTTATCTGATTATTCAAGTGTTCATGTCAGCAGCATAGGCTGATTTCCCAGATTGGATTATGGCCTGCAAATCTGATTAAGAAATCTGATAAAGAGAGCTGGATTTTGGCTCAGTTATCAGAAATCACAGCACATCTGTACCATTACTCTGATTTCAGTGGGTTATGTAAGTCCGCCCATGCACACAAACATCCTGGCAGGGGCTAGTTGCCAGGTCCGCTTATTCTAAGCGAGTTTACTGTACGATATAGTGAAGCCACAATAACTGAACCGGCATATTTCTCTCTCTCTCTCTCTCTCTCTCTCTCTCTCTCTCTCTCTCTCTCTCTCTCTCTCTCTCTCTATATATATATATATATACACTATATATAGATAGATAGTGGGTCACCTGTTTTGGGCTTTCTGTTTTAGCCAATTTGCTTCTTTTGGGCTTGGTTCTGTAGACCTTGTTACTTGTTTCTCTTGGGATCTGGCAAGCCTGGAATTAAACACAGCACCTGTGAAATGGCTACATTTGAAGTTGTCACATCTTTCTGTGAGATTACGGGCTGGTTGAAATGAAAAATCCGATTATTGCCTGAGTCATGTAAACCCGGGAGCTCTCCCTTTATCTGATCATCTAAATGCATGTAAATGCCCTTTAGAATTTTCTATATTTCTGCATAAATATGACCTAAAACATCATCAGATTTTCCCACAAGTCCTAAAAGTAGATAAAACCCAGAACCCACTTAAACATATGAGACAAAAATATTCTACTTGGTCATTTGTTCACTGAGGAAAATGATCCAATATTACATATTAGTGAGTGGCAAAAGTATGTGAACCTTTGCTTTTAGTATCTGGTGTGACCCCCCTGTGCAGCAATAACTGCAACTAAATGTTTCCTGTAACTGTTGATCAGTCCTGCACACCGGCTTGGAGGAATTTTAGCTCATTCCTCCGTACAGAACAGCTTCAGCTCTGGGATGTTGGTGGGTTTCCTCACATTAACTGCTCACAATCAGGCCCACTTTAAATAAAACAGGGTGCCCACTCACACCTGATTGTCATCCCATTGACTGAAAACACCGACTCTAATTTCACCTTCAAAATAACTGCTAATCCTAGAGGTTCACATACTTTTGCCACTTACTAATATGTAATTTTCCTCAGTAAATAGATGACCAAGTATAATATTTGTGTCTCATTTGTTTAACTGGGTTCTCTTTGTCTACTTTTAGGACTTGTGTGAAAATCTGATGATGTTTTAGGTCATATTTATGCAGAAATATAGAAAATTCACAAACTTTCAAGCACCACTGTGAACCCGTTGATAGGATTACTGACAAAATTTCATTTTCTGTACTCACTGTGACATTGAAATTGCATTCAGTTAATATTTGATAGTCAGGAAAAGAGGAATGTTTGGACTCTGAACCCTCCCAAGTCAAAAGTTCAAATAATCCAATGCTAGACTAACACTATGTCCAGTAGAGGGCTCTATATTGCACGTGTACAGGACATAAAAGCCTGTGTGCTTGTCTGAAAACAGTGTGTATGTTGGCTGTCTGCATGGACAGTGCAGTTTGGAAACTTCTCATTATGGGCTGTATATCACAGTAATCACTGTACCGCTTCAGCCCTGTTTTTATTTCCATCAGCAGGCTCTCTGGAGTCTCTAAGCATTACACAAGGTTCATTTCCACTTTGCTGTGTGTGTGCTGGTGTGAGTATGTTGTGTTTGTGTGTTCTCCATTGAGGAACCCAATGTTATTGATCTTATGGACAATATCATATTTAAAGACTATTTTTCTCCTGTAGTGCAGCAGTATAATTTGCTATCCCACCGGCTCAGAGAGCAGTGTTTGACTCCCTTTGAGGTGCCTCCGGTCTGGCTGGGCTCTGCACGGACACAATAGGTCATATGTGTGGAGAGGAAAAGTTGGATGAGTGGTTATCTCCATGCCACTGTAAAAGCAGCCCCTGTTAACCACTAGAGGCACTGGCAAAGATGCTGGATGGCATGGGGACCCAGCACCCGCTGGCAAGTGGACTTCTTCCCTTGGCACAGGGGCTGTGCACACTGCAGCGGGATGTTGTAAGACTGGATAATTGGGCATAAACAATTGGGATATAAAAGGGGTAACAAAAATTCTGAAGATGAGCAAGAGTTATGTACCATAATACAAAAAGGTAATTAATGCAGAATGTATAAATAGCTTTATATATTCTTTAGTCTTTAGTTTAATTCTTCAGAATTATTGGCATCTATGATAAATGGGGATGGGGTAAGTCTTGGGCCCTTTGTAGCGGCGAGATGTGCATGCTGAGTAGCCATAATAACCTTAAAATCCAACAATGCAAGTAAGGTATATCATTTTTGTCAAACTATATACATATATATATATATATATATATAGTTTCTATTCATTTATGCAAATTTGAGAAATAGCTTGTGATTGGAAAATAAAGACTCTTGAGAGTATCTGTAAATACAGGTTCTAGGCTTTTTGATCCTCAGTTTTAAACCATCTTCTTCAGCTGTGGTCTTCAGCTTCAGCTTCTTCTCTGTGGTCATTTTACCATTTTTGTGTGGATTTGGATGTACATTTTGGATGACTGTACTGCCAGAAAATTCTGAAGAATGTCTTTAGCAATAGCATGACAATCTAATGTAATCTCTTGATACTTGATACTCCTGTAGTGATGCTTCAACACAAGTTAATAAACTATATGATCCTCTTTTTCATTCTTTCCTTAAATATCTATAGCCTTTATATATCCTCTTTCAGCTGCTCCTGTTAGGGGTCGCCACAGCAGATCACCGCATTGTAGATTTGGCAACTTTTATGCCGGATGTCCTTCCTGATGCAACCCTCCTCATTTATCTTGGCTTGGGACTCCCAGGCTGGGAGTACAACCCCAGTGGCTGGGGACTTTCCGTAAACGCATCATTTGACCTTTGCATTGCAAGCCCCACCCGGGATTGAACGCAGGCCCTCTGACACTGCCGTTTCTAATGGCTACTCTACAAACTGAGAAACAGAGGTTGTGCCGTCTGGTCGCCATTAATTCTAATTCTAACACTTGCTGTAAAAACCTAAACGTGGTCTGAAGTGCTTGACATGGCAGTAAAATTGCATTAGACAATAGAAAAAGCTAGAAAAACAACTTCTCATCAAGATACTCAGATTTTATGAATGTAGACTTGGAAACATGTCCAACCCTGTATGATTTTTGCCCCTAATACAAGACTGATCTTAGATCAGATGGGATGTTTATGAAACTTGTCATACTGAAAGCTCTTGGTTGTTGAATGATAAAATTTTAATATATACTTTTGCAGTGTCAAGCTTTAAAGTCCTCTTAAACGTGAGGTACTGGTGTGTGGTTTCAGGTATTGAGGGGGCAGGGACTTTCCAACACCCCCTCTCTCTTTCTCTCTTTTCTCTTTCTCTCTGAGGGAAACAGCTGTACAGCTCTTGAGGAAACTCTCGTTCTTTCCCATCAGAGCAGCAGGAGTCATGATGGACAGGGCTCTCTTTTGGCCAGAGTTAAGAACGCGGATGCAGTTTATGGGCTAGAACACAGGGGAGGCGCGCCGGTTCCGTCTGGGACACTTCTTGGCAGAACCTTTTGGCATCATTCCTCAGTGATCAGCATCAGCCTGACACAGAGCTGCTGAACTGTTGTATTATGGGAGAGTTTTTTGTACCCTTGATCTTAACCTTTTGTGATGTTTTTCTCCTTTCTGTCCTACTTTTGGACATACAGTAATTGTTACAAGAATGTAAAGTTACAGAAAGTGTTCCTTCTTCTTATAGCTTGGGTAACTGTTTATTTATTAGATCAATAACTGTTTTTTAACCCCTGAACTTACAACACAGAGCCAATAGCTCGCCCAAGTTCTTCTTCCTTTATTGCAGTTTTAGTACATATGTTAGATTACTTTTCCGTGAGTGTTTTAGCTATAGTTTAGGAAATAGAAAACATCCCAGATTGAGTTTAAAGCAAATACACTTAATAAAATTACAATCCAGGTGGTGCATGAAAGCTAACTCTACACAGCAGGAGCCAGGGTTTGAATTCCTGCTGTGGTCTTCCAGGCACATCGTACATCACATGCAGGTGCGAATGTGTAAGTCCCCTTACTGTATCAGGATCAGGAATTGTGTTTTTGGAAGGGTAGCAGCCAAGAAACCACTTTTTTGTAAGGGGAACAGGGTGAAATGGCTCAGATGTGCTCACAAAGGTTGGAATAAAGATCAGTGGAAAAATGGTATGAAGGAGTTTGGTAGCCTAGCGGTTAAGGTACTGGACTATGGACCAAAAGGTCCAGGGTTCAAATCCCATCTCTGCCAAGCTGCCAAGCTGGTCCTTGAGCAAGACCCTTAACCCACAATTGCTTGGATTGTATCAATTGTAAGTCGGTCTGGATAAGGGCGTCTGCTAAATGCTGTAAATGTAAATGTAGGAGTGATGAATCCAAGTTTACAATCTTTGGGCCAACTTGTAGACAAAATCCACCAATTAAAAACATGAGACAAAAATATTGCACATGGAAATCTAGGGTTGGCATAAAGAAAAAATTATTTTAACAAAAACAGATATGCCACGATTATTGGCACCTCTAGAAATTCTTAGATACAAAATTTACATTTACGTTAATCATTTAGCAGACAACCTTATCCAGAGCACCTTACAACGGATATAGTCTTACAATCCGAAGCAATTGTGGGTTAGGGTATTGCTGAAGGACCCACCAGTGGCAGCTTGGGTAGTCCAGTACCCATAGTTCAGTACCTTTACCGCTAGTCCACCGGAGTCCAAAATGTAATGAAAGAATGAGTACCCAATTTTATTTTGCCCTCATACAAAGTAAGGAATATGGAAAGTGTGGTAATAAAGTCCTCAATGATCACTGGTTGAAAGTGACCCCACCCCCATGCCAACAGATTATCTGGAAAGATGTATCAGGACATTTTAAATCAAAATTTGTCTGCCTATGTCAACAAACTAAAAATTGGTCATGATTCAATCTTCCAGCAGGACCAGATAAACACAAAATGGTTTACTAAACAAAAATTCAAGGTTCTGCATTGGCCATCTCAGTTCCCTGATCTAAACTCCATAGAACATGCTGGGTGAGATAAAGAGGAGAGTGCACAAGAGCAGACCTAGGAGCCGGGATGATCTGGAGTGATTCTGTAAAGAGCAATGGTCTCAAATTCCCTGCTCTGTGTTCTACAAGAGAGGGATTGAGATGTTATTGGAGAAGACTACGTGCAGTTTTATGGGTAAAGGGAGGTTGTGTGAAGTGTTAAATGCAGGTGTGTCAATAACCTGCCACATGTGGTTTGGTTAAAAAGATTTATTTATTGGTAAATATTTCTTTTCCTCGAACTAAATTCTTTAGTGCTTTTTATACAGGTAATGAGGTCAAACAGGTGCCATTAATACAAGTAACAAGTGGAGGACAGAAGAGCTTCTTAAAGAAGAAGTTAGACGTCTGTGAGATCCAGAAATCTTGCTTGTTCGTGGGTGACCAAAAACTTATTTTCCACCATAATTTACAATTCAATTCTTTAAAAATCCTACAATGTGATTTCGTGGATTTTTTTTTTCTCATTTTGTCTCTCATAGTTGAAGTGTACCTATGATGAAAATTACAGACCTCTCTCATCTTTCTAAGTAGGAGAACCTGCACAATCAGTGGCTGACTAAATACTTTTTTGTCCCACTGTAGAATCACTTTGTAGTTCTGCAGTTACAGACTGTAGTACATCTGCTTTTCTACATACTTTGTTATTCCCCTTTACCCTAATGGTAAGGGTTTCTCTAATGGTCAGGACCCACAGGACCCCCACAGATCAGGTATTATTTGGGTGGTGGATCATGCGGTGGTGGTCTGTTGCGATGCCACGATTAGAACAGGCACAGCAGTGCTGCTGGAGTTTTTAAACACTGTGTCACAGTGTGTCACTCTCTCTCTCTCTCTCTCTCTCTCTCTCTCGCTCTCTCTCACACACACAAGCTCAAATGTAGTGGTGAAAAGCCATGGTCGCTTAATAATTGTTTTTTGTTTTTCACTTTCAAAACATTATTTGATAAATTACATGAGATTATCAGTACTTTATTATAAAAAAAGCTTTACGTTAATGGCTTTGCTCCTTTAAGCATGTTTAAGGTACGATACTAACTACAATACTCTCAAGGGAGGGGAGTCATAATCACTCAGTGAGTGATGAGCACTGGGAAATGTAGTGAGGAAACGCCGTGGTCGCGGTCGAGTTTTAAACGTGTTTATTATAGGCTTCCCTATGATATATACTGTATATATTAAACTTCTCAACTCACAAGAAAGTCAGCTTATGATGGATTTGTTGGAACGTATCCCCATCGTGAATTGGGTAGTACCTGTACATGACTTGTATGTGAAAATCTGATGATATTTTTAGGTCATATTAAGACAAACTTGTATAAAATTTTAAAGCGTTCACAAACTTTGAAGCACCACTGTATTAGAGCTGTGGAAGAAAGTCATCCCATTCATTTTTATTTACATCTTGTGGATGTTTGGACATGGCATGTACCATTTACTTGGGGATCTGATGGCACCAGGATGCACTATGGGAAGACGACAAACCTACGGAAAAGCCTGAGTCTGGGATTTCATGTTGAGTGTACCTAAACATTTTTTGTGGGCAAGATTGCCATAATGTTTTGGCTCATTGGTGTATATCTCACACATCTCACTTTAGTTCCACAAGTTTCAAAGATATCACCCAGAAAAAACATCCCAGTCTTTTCTGTGTAACAATATTTCTGAAATTCTTACAAATTCTTTTTTCCTTCAGGTTTTTGCCTCTCTGTCTGCAGTCTTCTGGGGAACACAGTCTATCACCAAGCCCGCAGACAAGGAGAAGCACCAATGAAAGTGACAAACCCAGAACCTACCTAATCCACATAATCTTATATCACATAGTCTTGTTGGTACATTTATTGATTTTATTACAACTTGATTTTATGTATGAGATTTGTGATGTTTAACATGACATAAAATATAGAAACTGTGCTTAAACATGAAAAGAAATATTTAATCCAACCAGCAGCACATGGTGAAAGGTGGGAACCAATCCTAAACATAGCATCAGTCCATTGCAGGACACACACACAGAGGAAAACTAGAGACACCAATAACTCCTGTCTTCAGAATGTGGGTGGAAACGGGAATACTCAGAGTAAACCAATATAGATAGAAGGAGAACATACAAACACCACACAGAAAGAGACTAGGCTGGGACTCAAACTCAGATCTCTGGAACTGTGAGGTGACAAACTTCACTTGGGATCATTCACTATGGTACACATTGTGTTCTTAATCTAGACATTATGGAAAAGTATAATTATACAACTCAGTGCTGAATTAATTCTTGGTTTGTATTTATCATAACAGTCAACTATGCTAAATTAAAGCCTATGCTTTACTGCTACTTTGTTTACAATGGAATGTGTCCAGTGATACTTGTTCAATTGACATTTAAAAATAAATTATTTAATCTACTTTCATGTTTAACCTTTTTTCATTTGAACCTGTTACTGTGTATGAAGCCACATGGTGGCATCAGAACAGCTGCAAATTAAATCCAAGTATGAATAGTCACTTGTATATTCATGTATATAAGCTAATATAAATACTTGGGTATAATTGTTCTCTTTTTACTCAAGACTCCATTACACCATGTTGGCTCCAACTATATAAACACACATTCTCATTTAATGTCAGATACTCAAGAGATCTACAAAGAAGAACTTTGGCTGTTTAACCTGATATAGACATTGCATTTTGTGAAGCTATATCTAACTGCTAGAGGAAACGGGATTTAAAAGCTAGGTGAAATGTCGTAATGCTCAGCCACAGAGCCATCAGAAAGCTCCGGACTAATGATGAAAAGCGATTTATGCAAGTAATGACTGAATTCAGTCAAGTTTAAAAAAGGTAAACTCTGTGTAAAAGTCAAAGTCAGATTTATCTCCATAGCGCTTTTTACAGTGGAGCATCGTCTCGAAGCAGCTTTACAATTTTATATTATCTTCTAATATTTAAGACCAATCCCAAATTGAGCAAGCCTTGGGCAACAGTGGCAAGAAAAAACTCCTTAAACGTTATAAGGAACAAACCATGTGAGGACCAAGACTTAAAACACATTCAGATCACCAACATTAACCTACTGGCGCTGCTAGGACTGGAAATTTAAGACTATGAAATTATAAACGTACATAAACGTTTGAGCATCCCTGGTGGAAACTCTCATTTGGTAATAATAATGCAACAGCATAACCACTAGAAGAAAACAGGTACTTCCAAACACCCGTTATTTTTGGGGGGGGAAATAACTGTTTTAAGATTTCACTACATTAAGACCTGAAAGATGTTTTGTTGTCTCAAAACGCTAAACCTAAATCTTATACTCTTTCACTTTTGCAATCAGACGACCTGTCTTAGTAAATCCTATTAATAAATAGTTTTTAGTTAACTTCCCACAGTAAAAATCCTATGAAATAGCAACATTGGGCTTCGCCTTTCAAATCCGCTGGAGTCTTTAGCAGGAAAAAGAAAGATTTTCCAGCAATTATGCAACTCACCACACTGGGGAAGTAGCGTTCTTTTGTAAACTAACTAGCAGTAACGTTGCGTGGCCTCTAGGTGGCGAAACAGGTTTATTATTTGATTTTTGATCATAGTCTTTTGCCAAAAAACGGACAGTAGTCAAAATATTATTATTATTATTATTATTAGTAGTAGTAGTAGTAGTAGTAGTAGTAGTAGTATAATAACTTACATCGTTTGGAAGCACCATTAATTAAGAAATTTTACTGCTTAAGCATAAACTGATCATAAATCTGAAGTGTACAAACTGTGGCCACCTTTCCAAATGATCCATAGTCTTTTGTAAGGTCTGGAGTATTTCAGATGGTACTTTCCACAGGTTATTTTCCAAAACTTGATCCCATACAGTTTTGTCATTCTCAGTTCTAATATAACCTGCAGTTCATGTTTGATTAACTATATCAGGTTTCGAGTTGCAAACATGTTCACAGTAATTTAGCTCATGCTGTTTCAGTCCAGGTCACCACATCTCATATAAGTCATGTCTCTTCTATGTATAATCTCAGTAGTTCTTTCCACAGCCTGTCTAAGGGCTTTGTGTATGGGAAAAGCTTGTGTGCACCTGAAAAATGCCATTGCCATAGAATGTACACAACAGTATATGACAAACACAACTGAGGAAGATATTGGAGGAACATAGCAGTAACATTCAAGTACTTTAATAACTGATTACATTGAGCAGACCCTGCTAAGATTTGGGTATTCGTGTTTATCAGCAGTGTGATCAGACAATTCTTCATAATGCTCAGTGGTTCGTTCACATAATAAACTACTCTTTAATTGACTATGTGTCATATACAATATTTTAAACATTTGACTCTCATATAAGATTAAAAATATCAAACGTATAATTTTCATGTTGGGAAGCATGTATTCTAAAAATGGTGTACAATTTGTTAGTTGCATTTAAAAATAAAACTATATTCTGTCATGCTGATGCACTACAGCTGAGTACTATAAATACTTTATAGCAAAAGATTATGAGACAAATAAGGCAAAAGTGTTGATTATATTTTGTGATAATAAATGGTTATTATTAAAGTACCCAAATAACTCAGTGAATGTTTGATATATGTACTCTTTTTTGTGCAAAGCCCAGTCAGTCTTAGGAAACCAGCAGTTTGCATCTAGGAGTATTTTAATTTGTTTTAATGGATCAGCGGTGTTGAGCTATGACCGAAGGCTCCTTCACACCCAATAAAATTACACCCAGTCTATTTGTATGCATTGTGAATTACGAGATGAGATTAGTAGAAAAAGGTGATTTTGTACACACCCATACAACATAATTAGTACTGTCGTCACATGTGATTTACTTTCTGCTGCCTTCCTTTCTATCTAATTCAACTACCATCATTTTTGGATTGAAGGAAACTGTCAAAACAAGAATGATAAATGTTATCCATAATCACAGGGCTTTAGTGAATCATCTGTGTCATGTTTCAGTTTATACACATCACTCTTTAACTCAGTCCATGAGTGACTATAACAGTTGTGTTACTGTAAAGCATTGAAGACAATTGAAAAGTCATTTAATCGTGATCAAACAGCTTAGTCAGATGTTACTGACAGGCTGACTTTTGTGCTACAATAGAATGATTTTCAATTCCAGTATTATATATTGATGTATTGTAGAATATGATAATTGAATAATAGAATTATAAACTTGTATTCAATACTTAGCTGCCTGTGCTGTTTATATGGCAAAGGATGAAATGCTAAACTGCAAATACATCGGCACAGTGGTGTTTGAAAGTTTGTGACGCATTTTGAATTTCCTCCTATTCTGCAGAAATATTATATAAATTAAAATATACATTATCAAATGTTCACACAGGTCTTAAAGAAACATAACCCAGTTAAACAAATACAACAAAACTGTTATACATGGCCATTTATTGAGGAAAATGATCCAGTCTTACATAATTGTGAGTGGCAAAAGTATTTGAACCCTTGCTTTCGGTAAAACATGAAGTTTATTTAACCATTCTTTGGCAGAATGACTTGTGTGCTTAGGGTTGTTGTCTTGCTGCATGACCCATTATCCTTTAGAATTTGCCATTAGAATTAATTGATTCATAATGATGGCAGGTTGTCATGGCTCAGATCCCAACAATGATACCACTGTCACCATGTTTCACAGATGAGATAAGGTTCTTATGCTAGCATGCAATGTCTTCCTTCTAAAGAAATAGCAATTCTGATTTAAACGAAAAAAGTTCTAGTTTGGTCTCATCTATCAACAAACATTTATCCAGTACCCTTCTGGCTTGTCCACATTATATTTAGCAAGCTACATAAGAGCAGAAAAGTCTTTGTTGTTTAGAAGGTACCTCTGGTACCTTTGCGACCTCATGGACACACCTTGTTCAAGAAGTGATTTTTTGTTAGTTGACTCCTGAGGAGGGTACCAATGGTCTAGAATTTCTTTCATTTGTCTACAGTCTGTCTGACTGTGGATTGGTGGAGTCCAAACTCTTTAGATATGGTTTTGTAGTCTTTTCCTGCCTGAAGAGCATCAACAACTCTTTTTCTAAGGTCTCTGCATGACCTTGATTCCAAGTGTTTCAGCATTCAGGACTATTTTGCCTGTCTATCTGGTTGCTCTGGTTAGTGAACTCTGGACTGTGTTTTTTACTATGATACTGCTCTGCCCTTTGGTGCCCAATTTGTGTGTTTAATAAAGTGTCTTGGAATCAGCATTCTGCATCCGCATCCCATTTCTGCCAGATACAACAGAAAAATGAACCACCCTGGAGATGGCAGACGCTGAAACAATCATGGACCCAAATGCTGTGTCCAGTCAATGATAGCGGTGATCACACGGTTCGTCACTGAGATCCAGGTGCAACATCAAGCTACCCAGCTTCCCACTTCTCCACCCAGTCCAGCTCTTGCACCACCTGTGCTTCCTGTTAGAACACAATCCAGCTCCCAGGAGGCTTTCGTCTCAATTGCACTACCTGAAAAGTACAGCGGTGATTTGGCTCGTTCCCAAGGTTTCCTTCTACAATGCTTGCTGTACCACCCAGCTAGTAG
This sequence comes from Ancistrus triradiatus, assembly GCA_025084515.1. Taxonomy (NCBI): domain Eukaryota; kingdom Metazoa; phylum Chordata; class Actinopteri; order Siluriformes; family Loricariidae; genus Ancistrus; species Ancistrus triradiatus. The sequence goes on from JAJAGP010001039.1 coordinate 221,715, forward strand.
TGCCTCAGACCGCATGGCGCTCTTAATCTCCCTGCAAACCAGTTGAGCTCTCACCTGGAGTAATGCTATATAAACTGAAAAATTCAAGAACCATTTCAAATGATTTCTTGTGCTGTTTTCCCCATGGTGGTCAGGGCTGTGGAGAGCTCCTACTGCGCCTCACACAGAGACCTCGCACAGCAGCGGAATACAAGTCCCTGGCCAGAGTGTGGCTGGAATGAGGCAGCCCTCACCTCCCTGTTCTGGTATGGCCTACAAGAGGACTGCAAATAGGTACTGGCATGCCTTGGTGTCGGGTACACAATTGATGGACTCATCAGTCTGATGATCCTGCTCGACTAGCATCTCTCCTCATGCTGCGGTCCTTGCCTGCCAAGCTTCCAGTCTCTGCACCTGGTTTGCTTTCTGAGGAGACCCCCATGCAGGTTGGCTGAGTGATGGTGACGCAGTGCTGAGGGCCGGTGTGTCTACTGGAGAACACCAGACCTCTGTATGACCAGTTTGACCAAGCACATGCCAAACCAGCTCCTCTTACCTGCGTGTGCAGTCTACCTCTCATCCTTGTTGAGTCTGTTTTCATTCACAGTCTCTAAGCACTCTTTCACACTACCCATTCTTCTGAATACTGCTGATGAGCTTACCAATGTTCCAGCCCTGCTTGTCTCCACCACCCAGGGGAAATTCCTCGGCATCTGCCTTGGCATCTGCCTGGTCTCCTCATAGAACTGCTATTTTCACCCCTTCACATGGCTGCAGTAGACGGATGACCAGTGGGTCACCATCACCCACGAGACCCAAACTTTAGACATCTCCATCAGTGCTCTTCATGCTGAGAGTTCCCACTTCTACCTGCTTCCAATGCTGGGCACCTCACTTATCCTTGGCCCGCCTTGACTCCGCCAGCATAACCCAGTCATCTCTTGGTCAACTAGCAAAATTGCTGGTCTCCCTTCTCACCATCATATCCTCACCATTAGCATCATTTACACATCATAACAGTCAGGCAATTGGTACAGGTGAGTAAATGGTTTAAATCACATAATTGGGTCATTTGAAATCTGCAGTTAAATATTTGCTTGGTTTATTCAGGCCATAATCAATAGGTCTTAAATCCAGAATATGTGTACACAGTTTATATTTTTTTGTGTGTGTGATTAAATGCATAGTTACTACCGTACTGCAAATGCTTATTATTCTTGAAGACTAGCTGTCGTGTTTATGTTACAGTTGAGTCTTATTTGGAAAATAAATTAGGTCAGAGTTTATGCCACCATGCTCTGCTGCTGCCGGCCTGACTGGTATATCAGTACCAAGTGTTCACAGAAGATAAGATAAATCATGTCCTCATGTCCTAGGCCATCCATCTCTGCTGGTGGCGGCTAATCAGTGTGTAATAATCAGGATTATTATTTATAATTACAGGAAGTAATGGATCACTCCTTGCTGGACGGAGAGGCCTCATTAATTCACCTGGAACTGCTGGGATAGTTTCAAACAGCTCTCACTTTAAGTGCTTCATCTGTGTCACTGTCCACTGGAACGATGTCATGGACGTGAATGAACTTCTGTCTGCCTCGTCTTTTTCTTTCTCTGCAAGTAAATCTAGTGCAGCCGATTTTGTGATATTCCAGATTTATTATCCATAACCTAGTTTAGTCGTTTAGGGAGACTGCATATTGGGCTACTGTTGCTTTGAACAGCGGTGGGATAATGGTGGCACAGTGTTAAAAGTACTGGATTATAGGCCAGAAAAGGGAGGCTTCAAGAATGAGCACTGCCATGTAAGGTAGAAGTAATAAGACCTTAATTTGACTCAGTGTCACTCGATTATTATTTACAATGGTACCTCGGTTCTCGACCACCTCGGAACTCATCGAATTCGGTTCTCAATGCATTCTGACTAGAAAAATTTGTCTTGGTTCTCGTCGTTTCCTCAGTACTCAGTAAACTTGTATGTGTCGAGCCGCTCAACTCGATTCACGATTCATGATTCACGATTTGCGACTCAGTACACAGTGATTCAGTGATTCAGGTTCACAATAGACCTTGCTGAGTGAAGATCTTCACTGTGTTTATCATGTCTTTCTTATTTTTACATCTACAGTACTGTATCCTTAGTGCAAATAAATCTCCATTGGTGCTAAAAAGGTTAGTTATAAGAGCCAATCGAAAGGAAAACAGGAACACAGGAATCCTCCAAATCACAGGCTGCAGTTAGCTTAGCAGCTATGCTAGCACCATTAGTTCACCAATAAAGGTAAAAAGAAATAGCTTTTACTTTTCACGTTTAATTCATTACTAAATCACATGAGATTTTTCAACACTGTATCATAAAATAAGCTTTGTGTTAAAGATTTTGGCCAACTGTAGGTTAATGTATGTGTTTTAAACATTAACTTACTTATCATTACTTATCATAGGCTATGATACAGTACAGACCACTCTACCAAACTCTTGTTAAACTTCTCAGTGCATGACACATTTAACTTGTGATGGATTTATTGGGACATACCCCCTTCATAAGTCAGGGAGCACCTGTACAATACAGCTCTATTAATGCATATAATGCCTTATAATATCCCAGTGTGGATTTTCTGGGATCTGGAACAGATTAATACAATCCATATTATTCCTTATGAGAACAATTTGCTTGGTACTTGTCGTTTTCGGTTCTCAACAAGCCTTCTGGAACTAATTAACAATGAGAACCGAGGTGCTACTGTACAACATTTAGCAGCAAGTTACAAATAATACAGCCTTACAAGGTACAATCCAAGTTGTTGAGGGCTAAAATCCTAACAGTGGCAGCCTGGCTGTGTTGGGTATTTAACTTTCAAATTCTGGTCAACAGTCCAGTTCTCTACAATTTAGCCACCACAGTTCCCAAAGTCGTATCATGATTTACACTTAAATCATAATACGCCTTGTTCTTGAAATGCGAGCAGAGCAAATTTGCACGTACATCATTTATAAAACACCTTTTCTGTAAATGGCCGCAAGCGCAAAAATAATGAGAGCACTTCCTTCAATAAAACATCGACTGACACATCAGAATAGTTTTTATTTGCCTTTCTGTGACATTTTGGATACTCTACATTTACATTTACAGCATTTAGCAGACGCCCTTATACACTTACAATTGATGCAATCTTACAATCCAAGCAATTGTGGGTTAAGGGTCTTGCTCAAGGACCCAACAGTGGCAGCTTGGCAGAAGTGGGATTTGAACCCTGGACCTTCTGGTCCATAGTCCAGTACTTTACCCACTAGGCTACCACAGTCCCACTAGGCTACTCTGTTCCTCATTCCAATGGCTTCCTTATGTGGTCGTCATTCGTGGTCATGGATTATGGTAATTGTATGCTAATCATAAAGGTGCACACGGCCGATTGACAAATGGTTGGTATTGTTTAAGATACACAAGTTCTACTAATAAATCTGAAGATTATGCGGTGTCCGTGAATCTGCCGGATATTTTTCGGAAAAATCCATTTTATGCGTAAAATGAGACCCAATCAGTGTTATTTTTGCAAGTTTATTTCGATTACCCTTTGTCTCGATCCTAAAGAATATGTCCTATTTTCTCTGCTTTTGGTTTTAATTACTGATTAAATACAATAGCTCTTGGTAACACTTGCCACTGTTATTCCTCACATCGTTCCACAGGGCTTCAGCTTTGATCTAGTGCCTCCTTATTCCTAACATGAACTTTTCACTTGTGTTTTCTAATGCTAATAATGTTGGATAACTCATGCAAAGGAGGCTTTTGCTTTTCACAGTTCTGCCTTATAGATACTTTATTAGAGGGTGAGTTCCAGCCTCACATCTGGTTGAGAAAACAAAGTGCTTGCTTAATACAAGATTCTGTTGGTGATGGCACAAATCTGCTCTCTGCATACCAACAACAATGTCACGCCATCACACACATGGCCAGGCACTTCTGCGACTGAATGTGTCATTAGCATGCACGGGACATGATTGCGTTGTGCAGTGTTTTATAACATGCGAGGGTATTTGATACTAATATGCTTTGAGAATGCAGTTCAGGTGACCAAGCAGAAGGAGGAAAGGACATGAAAAAGACAATACACAGTGTGATACAAAGAAAGTGACGAGGAATGTGACATTCTCTGGTACTATAGCTTATGTAAACCCATTTTGGGCTGACTTGATGCCTACACTTTGAAAGCCGTGGTGTCCATGTCTGCCAATGCTGGTGCAAAATGACATGCTTCAAATGAATAAACTTCTGTACAGATCCTGGATGGTAGCATGGGAAACACAAAAGGTAGTGTGTAGCTGACCTTGCAAGCCACTTTGGTTATGAACTATTGATTTATTTGTTTTACAGTTTGAGGCTTTTACTAGCTAAGAGAAGCATGTTATTGATGTGCCCCAGAAATGGTAAATGACTTGTTGCACTCAAATGAACTCTCTTTCTTTTCTGATAGTGCAGATGAGCTTCATCTGGCATAATCTGATTAATATTTGCTGAAACGTATGTAGTACGCCATGAATGAGGTGAATAGCTGTTACGACTTCCAACCACAGACCTTTCCTGTACTTCCCTGTCAATTACAGGCCTGCCTGATGTGATTAGGGCAAATGAAGTGTTTGTTTCTTTACATTCAAACCTCCCCAATGTTGCCTTTCATGTGAGCAGTCGTCTGATAACAATCTAATGTGGTTTTGAGTGCCTGCAAGGCCCAGAAAGACAGTAATTGAGAGGTCTATTTTATTCACCATCCTACCATGTAAGGCCTATTCATTCTGTTAGCGCTGTTTATTATTGGGAAGGAGCGGAAGGCAGTGGACTAAGCATCATCTAGGCAGATCTGATTAGCTTCAGAGCAGGCATTGCTCTTCAACTGAGTGACTGGTGGAGTGGCAGGCATGTTATCCTTCCAGATGTTCGAACCTCCCAAATATGGCTTAAAGGGAACATGCAGAGAAAACATGACATCTATCCACATACACTGGCCAAAATTATGTGGACACCTCTTCTAATCAGTGGATTTGGCCATTTCAGCTACAACCTTTGCAGTAGTTATAAACATAGAGCAGGGGTGTCAAAATTCCAGCCCTAGGGCCAAATGCGACCCATGGACAGATTTTGACTGGCCCGTGGCATCACTCTTAAGAATACATTATCAGTGGCTCGCTTGATATATAGACTGACTGATCACCACTTAAGTGACATCTTGCATGTAACAACTACTGCTGCCAAACTAGATCTAATGTGTTTAATGCAGTCGAGGGTGCAAAACCACGCCTTACATTAGTTTCTAGTGGGCTGTCTGTTCTGGAAGTTGTAGCATCTGGTTTGAACTTTAACACAATGACTATTTGATAACAGACACAAAAGTAAGAACACATCTGTCACTCACTGACTTCCATAACCACTTAATACAACTCATCTAAGTCATCATTGTGTTTACTCGATCCAATTCCTACATGCTTACCTAAAGAATCAATATGCAATATTATAGAGCCACTGCATATTGGGTGAAAATTCCTATGTGCCCAAATCTTTTAAATGCATGATTATAGTTTGTCACCATTGCTCTAGTCTTGCTCAGTTGTTGCTGTAGGCCTAGATATTTGGTTTATCTGGTTTGAGACAATATTCAAATTAAAAAAGCACTATATAAATAAACCTACTTTGTATAACTTTGGAATGTGGGGGGTAAACGGAGTACCCGGAGGAAACCAAGGCAGACACACTGGGACCATACAAATTCCACACAGGGATTGCATTTATTACTTTTTAATCATTTAAGAACATGTCTTAGGATGCTTGGTGCAAGCTTAACATTTCTTTGCGTCTTCTCTGAAGGAGAGCTGCGTCATGGAGAGTGTGTCATTCAAGTTCATCCCTCGTCTGTTTGCACAAACCGAGCTCACCCATCTTGAGAGATGTTGAACTTGAATAGTGGAGACCTTGGAAGGACCCCAGAAGAAGAAAACCCACAATTATGACTTACATTTACACTTACATTTGCTTTTAGTCATTTAGCTGATGTCCTTATCCAGAGGGACTTATAACTGAAATAAGTTACAAGTAATCAAGGAGCATCAGCTTCCACTTCAGCAGAGGCAGGATATGGAGCAGGAACTACTGCTCTACCAGTTGAGCTACTTTCATTCATATCAAATATCCAGCGTTCCTCATGTAGTGAGGGTTGAGTCTATGGTAGCGCAGGGGTGCCAGGGGAGCAGAGTGAGCTCTCACAGGTATTTCCCCATTAAGTATAATTTTTAGTCTGAGACGGGGTAATCAGTCCATTTTTTCCATATTACCTACAACATGAAATATGTTTTTGATGACTACCCAATGTGTTGCTTTTTCTCACATCTTATTTTGCTATATTTGGAAGACCAAATATACGTGAAATATTAAATGTGCGCCCGAATTTTCCATACTGCAAATAGGGTGATTATTTTGCTTCAGGAAAAAGGCATATTAGTAGTTACATCACGTGAAAAGAATTGTCTGGTCAGATTATTTTTTAGATGACTTGCTCCTTGTTTAGTCTGTCAAAAATTGCTTCAATTTTTATCCATCAAAACAAAGGGAGTAATAGAAAGGGAAGGTGTGTAAATGCCCTCGTGCCATAGGGACAGATAATACGCATCAGTGCTTAGATGGTTATTGGGGATAGAAAATAGATCTGCTGTTTTGAACATAGCAATTGTCACCTGTTCAGAGGTCGGTTTGATTGATGTCATATTTAACGAAAGAAGGGGCATTTATAGCAATAATGTTAATAGAACACAATTCATAATAAGACCATTCACATTTCCACAACCTAATCATGTTGTTTTGACAGAAAACGTTCTTGCAAATGTTTCCATTTTTTCTTAAAATTGCTTGCTTATTATCTGTTTATAATTCCTCATTATGTTACTCTGTATGGTCTAATTAATGCCAAACTGGACTGAAATCCTGTTTGTGCTGTGGCCATAGATATCAGGTTATGAGTAAAAGAGTCTTGTGGAGTACATGGAAACCACGTCATGATATACAGCAGGTCATTATAAACAGCATGTAAACTTTCATTACACTTTGACTGCTGCTGGGGTTGCTTTACAGTGATAGAAATGCCAAGCTTATTCTTGCCATCAATCAATGGAAACCTGAAACCTGATCCAAGAACATTTCAGTACATTTATGTCATTTAGCCCTTACCCAGAGCAACTTACAACTAATACAATCTTACAATACAAGCAATTGTGGGTTAAGGGCCTTGCTCAAGGACCTAACAATGGCAGCTTGGCATAGGTGGGATTTGAACCCTGGACCTTCTGGTCCATAGCCATAACCTTAACCGCTAAGCTACCAAGGTACCAGTAAATAGTTGTTGTTCTGTCGTTGCTTCCAGAGGCGGTTTGGAATCTGTTAGTTAAGTGAGAGAGTACACTACATTAGACAGTATCCACACTTTATAGTAAGAATACTTCCAGTGCAGCTCTGGCAAGGCCGAAATGTACTCTCTGGAAATGTGGCATCAGATGACAATCCATATTGCTATAAACTGAGATCTTAGCTTGTGCTACTGCCAGTGCCTGTCTTTGGAGACTGCATGTCTGTAAGCTAGACTGCACGCATTGATATTGATGGGTGTGGTTGAAATTGCCAATTCAGCTACTTAGAAGAGATGTCTACATACTTTTGAAGATGCAGCATGCAGTCTGCGGTTCACGCATGAGGCCCATATCAGTTATTCCCTTGTTTACTTGACCTATCTCGGTTTGTTCCCGTTCCTCTTGCTGCACTTACTACACACACTGGCAGACACAGACCGATTCTGCCTGGTCACCATTCTACTCTATTAATCATGTGGGACTACATGTTATGAATGGAGAAGTAAATAAGACTCCTAAGTAATAAGACTAAATGAGGTAATCAAGAGAGCAGAGTGCTTTTCGAAATGCCAAGAGCGTCTATTACATTAACGAATCCATCTCTCATCATTGTGGCATGGCGCAAAGCTTTTCAAATTGACAATGAAATATGCTGTATGCATAACAAGGCTCTCATCTTACAGAAGCGAGACCGCGCATTTGCGTCTCGTTGTGTCTTGAGCCATCGCAATCGCAATGATGCTTATTACACCTGCCGCATGTCAGCTATTAGGCTGAAATGTCAGGGGAAATATGGTAATTGACATTTAAGCTTTGACGAGTCGCACTTTGTGACATTCGTGCATTGTGAGAAAGGTAACAAGGGGTGCATGTCAGTACAAATGTTAGTCGAATAAGGCTAAGGCCCAATACCAGACCGAGCGGACCATTCGCCTAATTAAGTCAAGATCTGAGATCCGTTGGTGTGTAACTATGGGCTTTATGCGTATAATATGAAGTACAGCTCAAATCATGAAATTATATAGATGTATTTCTAAAGGAAATCAGTTTTTATTCAGATACCAATTTCGATGCTGACTGACTCATAGGTTTTAAGACTCCTCCTCCTGTCCAGTTACCATCCCATAAGGATCAATATCATAACCTAGACTGTTATCAACATATACCAAAATTGGTGGAATTTTGAGCTTGAGAATATAATAACAACCCAACCCCAAGCTACTGGTATTTCCTTCATTCACAGATATGCTGATGATCCAGGACAATAGTATTCACTAAACCTCTTCATACTTTTATTAATGTTTCACCTCATCTTCAGCCACAGGTACGTGCACCAACACAATGTTCAATATTCAATTAGTTTAGTCTCTTACACATAATACCACTCCAGGTTCACTGGACAGAGACATATGGGTGATTCACTGAATTTTGTGCCATTTTAAGTCCCCCAACCTTACTTCAAAGATTTTTTCGATTAAAGGAAACCACAAAACGCATTTGAAAGGCATCATTTAACAGAACTAGGTGTTTTTTAGTTATAATGTAAAAAAAAAAATCATTTTTAAAATATGAGATATCTAAGTAGTAGACAGCAAACATGTTCTAATATATATCTACTTTATTTACAAATATATATATATATTTTTTTGTATTTTTCTGAAAAACTCAATGACGCTGCCAGAAGGACTGATTAATTATTTTATAGGGGGTAAATTGTATGGCATAACAGGGTTGAAAACAAACTGGGGGACATATGTAAATACTTTTTATGTTTTTTTTGTCAGATTGAGATTGTCAACACTTGTATGAATAAATGACAGTAAAAAACTGTTTAGGAAAAATTTGACATTAATGCTGCAAAATATTACAAAAAATATGAAACCCTAATAAAATCATAATGTTAGAGTAATAAATCCAATAGTACTTCTGGTACCTGCAGTCGCTTCTTCCAACATATTGTGACACCTTTGCAGTTTTAATCTTTTTGTTAGCACAAAACTGGGATGTTGGCTTAAATTTTTTTTTTCAATTAACAAATTGTATGGACAAACATGACTACATATATTTATGAAAGAAGCAAACTTCTGTTATTTTAACATTAGCCTTTAAGTGAAAATAGCTATACAAAAGAATAATATATGATCTGTAGGCATTTTTAGTGTAGTATTTTTAGTGTATGTTTATTGTCTTCTTTTTATTTCTTGCTCCTTTTTATTTGAACAGTTTTTGTTGTATCTAATATAATTAGATACAGACATTCAGAAAATTGTGGGCACAAACTGACTTAAACCCTGGTCGGATCAGTGCAGTTCTTGTAGTTTCTCAGCTTGGGCTCAACATATTCACTGTTGGTTTCACCTTGGAGGAATTTTGAATTAGATAGTTGACAAATTTAGCAGCTGACAGAGAATTAAAGAACGTGAAAACCTCAGTGGATTTGAGTGTCATATTTTTTTTGTCAAGTTTTATGTCAAAATATGGATTTCTTCTGGGCGAGCTGGTAGAGATTACAGAACAAATCAGGCTCATAATTACTCTGGAGATTATGCAGATGTGTGAAATATGTTTTTCCATAATGATCCATGTGATCTAAAGCACACCAACCAACACATGTCAAACATTTTGATAACAAATGGAAAAGCGTTATAAACATTGATCACAGTTCCTGTTTTTGAACCAAAGAATATGAATGTGATATTTGTGTCATATTTGCAGTATTTGTTAAAATATAACAGTAAAACATTATGTGTAATGGCAGCATATATAAAAAGCAAGACAACATAAGAGAAAAACAGCTAAATTTGGAATCAGATATCAACAAATCTATGAATTTGTGCACCGATCAGTCATGAAATTAAACTCAGCTGCCTAATATTGTGCAAATCCCCATTGTGCCACCAAGGCTCTGACCCGTGGACTCTGAAGGTGTCCTATGGTATCTGGCACCAAGGTTTAGCAGATTTTTTAAGTAAGTTGTGAGGCAGAGCCTCCATGGATTTGACTTTTTGTACTTTTTGTTTTTGGGGTTTTACATTTACATTTATGTAATTTACCAGACTCTCTCATCCAGCTGAAACAATTTTATAATCCAAGCAGTTGTGGGTTAAGGACCTTACTCGAGGTACCCAACAGTGGCAGCTTGCCAGAGGTGGGATTTGAACCCTGGACCTTCTGGTCCAAAGTCCAGTAACTTAACAGCTAGACTATCACAGTTCCAGAGCTTGCTCCTACTTCGTGCCCTATGCCACTGGCTAGGCACCAGCTCTCCTGTCCAGGATCAAGCAGATAAGAAAGTGAATGAACGCCTGAATGTACATAACAGGACACCTAATGGTGCTACATTCTGTATTTTATAGAAAACAGTGCAAAGGAACAGTACCAGCTCTGTCTATGTTAGTTCAGTTTAACTTATGACAAAAAGCTAAAATGCTCAAATTAACACCATTCCAGATAATAAGCTCTGTCTCATTTGACTGATCGTCCAGTCTAGTGATATTGTGGGTAATTAGATACCATTTAAATACCAAAGTTGACTGATCTCTGTATGTAAGACAGCCTGTTGTCATTTCAGTGAGGAGCAGCAGCAGAGGACAGGCTCTAATCACACAGGAGCTCCTGACATAATGTAAGCTGTTTCCTAATGACTCTGCGCTCATGTCAAAGTCATTACTCTCTCAGCGACGGCCCATCATCTGCCCGGACAAGACATAATTGGAATAACTGTTGAGCTATGAGAGCATATTACACACGTCCTTTTATTAATTTGGACACCAGAGTTTTGCACTGGTAATTATTGGGGTGGGGTAGTCGTTAGGGAATCGAGGTAGTAAATGACTAACTGACTGACTTGAAAGAATGTCTCGTGTCTTTCTTCAACTATCCAGTGCAGAATGCTTTCAGCTGAGGCACTGGGAAAACGCTGTCTTTTTTAGTGCTGTCATCACATCGAGACCAAAGGCTAGATGCTTTCTTGTTTTTATTTATTGGGTTGTTTGTAAGAAAAGCTGGATATAATCTAGACGGTAAGCCTGTCATTTTACAGTACCGGCTTAGAGAGAAGTGAGGCTTGTGGGATCACATGCGTCCCTTTGCTCTTCACCAGACTACAGCGTTCAAAGACATCAGGAGGAAGCAAATTGATTTTCTTGGCCTTCGTCTAAAAGTAGTGCCGTAGGCTGGCAGGGGGTCCTCTTCATGGCGGCTTGTTCAGTCAAGGGCCTGGAGGAAAAAAGTGGTTGCTGCAGAGTGTTTTAGATTTTGGATCAACAGAAAAGGAGAAAAGTTGTTGTCCGTTTGTTAGGAGCTGACCCAAGTATCTTTCTCACACATAAAATAAATAGATTATACAACCCCAAATCAGAAAAAGTTGAGACAGTATGGAAAATGCATAATAAAAAACACACAGCGTTTCATACATTTACTTTGACTTTTATTTCATTGCAGAGAGTATGAACCTGAGATATTTCATGTTTACGTCATTTCATTTGGTAATAAACATCCATTCCTACATTTAAACATTAGCAGAATTCTCAGTATCACATTCTCATATATATATATGTATACAGTATATATAAGAGCGCCATTCCTCTCGTAAGGCCCCAACGTTACAGAAATCCCTGCCTAACTATGGAGATGGCGGGTTGTCGTGTTACCCCGGTTTCAACAACGTGGGCTGAGCTGCCGGAAAAATTGACGGTAACCCCCGCAAATGCTCAGCTTACTTGTGCCAGTTTCCCGATTATGCTGATTTTGGCCGCCTAGTGTTTTATAACTGGCGCCTCACAGGTGAACCGCGCCACTGGCCGGACACAAATTGGTCAAACTTATATTGGGGACCAGTGACCAGCTTGTAGAGAAGCTGTGGGAGAGGTACAGTCTCCCCGTGGAAGACAAGCTGGAGTCCTCCAACCACCCACATTTGACCATGTTCGCTGGTAACTTTCTGGATCTCCAGCTCACCAGCAGCCAGGAGGTACTGGCCAAGCGCCGGTTAGCATGATATAGCCCTGCATCTAAGTACACTAGCCACGCATCTGTGCACGCCGCACCTGTTAGCTTCGTTGAGGAGCTGTTAGCTCCCCATAACATGGTATTCGAGTCGCTAGTGCCCGTTAACCCTGGATAGCTTCGTGTTTGAGCACGTTAGCTCAGTAGATGAGCAGTTAGCGACCCGTAGCTCAGTACCTGAGTCGCTAGTGCCCGATAACCTGGTATTTAAGCCACGGACATCCTGTGCCACGAACATTAGCGTCGCCTGGACATGTACTGGCTTAAGCAGGGGGACATGCCTGGAACTGCAGGATCTGAGTTACTCTCAGCATAGTGTGTTACTGATGGTAGCAATTGGTACTGACACTGATTGTACAATTTTCTTCCTGGTGTCCTTCAACAGGTCTTTGGTCTTGGCCATGGTTGAGTTTGGAGTCTGACTGCTTGAGGCTGTGGACAGATGTCTTTTATACAGATAACGAGGTCAAATAGGTGCCATTAATACAGGTAATGAGTGGAGGACAGAAGAGCTTCTTAGCTCTGGTAGCTTTGGTAGATCAGGTTCCTCCGTGTAGTCCTGGGATTTTTGCTCACCGTTCTCATGATCATTTTGACTCTCCGAGATGAGATCTTGCGTGGGGCTCCAGATCGAGGGAGATTATCAATGGTCTTGTATGTCTTCCATTGTCTTACAATTGTTCCCACAGTTGATTTATTCACACCAACCTGCTTGCCTATTGTAGATTCACTCTTCCCAGCCTGGTGCAGGTCTACAATTTTCTTCCTGGTGTCCTTCGACAGTGGAGGACAGAAGAGCTTCTTAAAGAAGTTGTTACAGGTCTGTGAGAGACAAAAATCTTGCTTGTTTGTGGGTGACCAAATACTTATTTTGCATCATTATTTATAATTAAATTCTTTAAAAATCCTACAATGTAATTTCCTGGATTGTTTTTTCTAATGTTGTCTCTCATAGTTGAAGTGTAGCTATGATGAAAATTACAGACCTCTCTCATCTTTTTAAGTAGGAGAACTTGCACAATTAGTGGCTGACTAAATACTTTTTCACCACTGTATATTGTATAATAAAACATTAATTAAAGAAAAGATCATATAACATGCAGCTTTCAAAACTACTGATGTAGTGGGTCTCTACTTGTGCCTATTTGTGGACCACAGCTCTTTTCCTCATCAGAATTTGCAACCTATATAACGTATGCAGAAACACATATACAGCCTCAAGAAGTGATGCAGGCATTTGAACCCTGAGTTTGGAGGGTCAAAGGAAGAGAGAGTCACATCCAGCATCCTGTATATGGCTGAAGTTGTGATTGCATGCAAGGTAGGCTTGATTAATTAGCCTGTGTGGAGACGGTGCACGGTGTGTTTAGTCCCCTTGTCAATACTCATCATCACTGGCTGTAACGTCAGTCAAGAATCACAAACACCCTATCTGTTAACTTGCATACATATGCATGGAGTCAGGGCTGTTTTCTACTGCAGTGAGACATTTCAGGGCTGCTGGTGGCTGATGGGGGGAGGCGTAACCCCTATCATGCCTTTGTCTTTATTTTCTTATGTTTAACATGAAAAATGTTTTTTTAAAAAGCAATTACAGTTACTAAAAGCAGTGACATTAGATGTACATAACATTAAACCACTTGCCTGATATTGTGGAGATCGCCATTTAAAATCCCCTTTACGTTCTGTAATGGTCAGGACCATCACAGGACCACCACAGATCCGGTACTATTTAGATGGTGGATCATTCTCAGCACTGCAGAGACACTGATGAGGTGGTGGTGCCTTAGTGTGTGTTGTTCTGGTATGAATGGATCAGACACAGCAGTGCTGCTGGAGGTTTTAAACTCTGTGGTCACTCATTGTGCTCTCTATTAGACACATCTTTCTTATTGCTCCACCTTGAGACAGTAGCTCATCTGCACAATTTGTGTTAGCCGCCCTCTAGTCCATCATCAGTGCTTACAGGATGCTGGTTATAGGATGCTGGTAGCTGAACATTTTTGGTTGGTGGACTATTCTCAGTCCAGCGGTGACACTGAGGTGTTTAAAAACTCCAGCAGCGCTGCTGTGTCTGATCCACTCATACCAGCATAACACACACTAACACGTCACCACCATATCAGTGTCAGTGGAGTGCTGAGAATGATCCACCATTTACATTTACAGCATTTAGCAGACGCCCTTATCCAGAGCGACTTACAATTGATACAGTCTTACAGTCCAAGCAATTGTGGGTTATGGGCCTTGCTCAAGGACCCAACAGTGGCAGCTTGACAGAGGTGGGATTTGAACCCTGGACCCTTTGGTCCATAGTCCAGTACCTTAACCGCTAGTTCCACCACTCAAATAGTACCTGATATGTGGTGGTCCTTTGGGGGTCCCGATCATTAGAGAACAGAGTGAAAATACAGAGAACAGAGTACAAAATACACCATGTTTAGGGGCACTTTTACTGCTCTGTGATGTCCTCCTTTCAACTTATTTTACGCCATATTATCTCTGTTGATTCCAGTAATCACATGTTCTGCACACGCCTCAACAACTGGGATCGATTTTATGCTATTCATCCAGATGTGCAACCTATTGGCAGTTGGTGCTCCTATCAGTTTGAGACCCTTTTTTTACAGGAGGCACGACACAATAAAATATAATCAGTGCAAATGATAAGAGTAACAACGACTTCTTAATTTTCCTCTTAATTTCCCCATGGACCCATTAATTTAATATAAATACATTTTTAATTGATTTAGTAGGTCTTAACTTTCTTTTCGTCCCTCATTCACTCACTTTTACACTTCACCAACACTGCATCTTAACTCATCCCATCGTTTCAGCTGCCAGCTAAATCTGTGAAGGCGCCAGCGTGTTTGCAGGGTTTTCACTCAGCTAATGCCACACTAGCTCTCTCTCAGGGACTTGTGCACCTCCCTTTATCTTTTACACAATATGGCATTTCTATTACTGTATGCCATCATAAAAGTAATAACACAATGCTGGTTAAGATATCTATACATTATTGTTATCTGCTGTGTGGGACATAAAGGTCTCCAATGATTAATATATAACTAATTGAGCAGCCAGTATAGACTTAATACTTCTGGACCCTAACCATAATCCTAATCCTCCAGTTATTTATGATTCTTATGATTGCTTTATGATCACTAGACTTCTTTAGGATATGTGTGGCTCTCATTACTAGCCCTAAATTGTACCTGTCTCTCACTGTAAGGAACACTGCATACATTTTTTATATACCGTCCCAAGTTTTTCTGATTTGGGATTGTGTATTAAAAAGTTTATAGCTGTGCAACATTGTGCATTTTACATAAATTGCATAAATTCTGAGGTTTTTAGTCAACCGATATATCCCTGTTAGACCAGTATAATCTGATCAGGAGAGGAATAATGAAACTGAAGTCGCGTCGCTTTATTTATTTTATTCATCTTCAGAAAATTGACTCGACTGAGTCGTTACATTTGTGATTAGCTCACCTTCTGATGGTGAACAAATCTGGTAACTATTCAACCATTAACATTTCATATCCCAATAAGTCAGCACTAGTGATGGGGAGTAATCGCTGAGGTAATTGAAATTGCTTGGGTAGTTTAACATCATTTGTCCATCATGGTGATGGCACAAGACTGCCCAGGAGAGTCTCCTAATAATCAGATTATAATTACGGTCATATTCATATGTCTCAGCTCAGCAGCCTATTGTGCAGTCTGAGTGTAATGCCTCAGGATGGCCAAAGGAGAGATAAAAATGAGCAAGCACACATGCGTTCATGTAATCTTATTTGGGCTCTTGCTGAAAATACACTGTGAGAAATGCACATGAATGCCCTTAGTGAGCTTAAAGATTTTGTGTTATCCCACTGTATCTTTGAAAAATGTTTGAGATATTTTAAGAAATTATACCATTTGTTATTTGAATTTAATAAATAATTCACGCGAGAGAATGGGTTTAGGATCTCTCTATTACATACTTTCCTTTCTCTCTCAATAATGCATGAATGTGGTTTGGAAGGTATTGAGGATTTTGTAGAATTTGGTAGGATTTATCTAGGTGTTCACACTGGCCATAATGCTAGCTGATGTATCACCTTGTTCTGAAAACAAAGCATATACAGAGTATTAGCACAGAATCTGCTGCATTTGGCAGTAATATGTACTGTTATACCTGTGTTTTAATATGCACTATATGACAAAAAGTATGTACACACCCTTTCTAATTAATCTCTGTTATTTCAGTTTAACAGGTTCATACTATGAAGCATGCTGGTCATCTCCATAGATAGACAGTTAGTACAACGGGCTGTGTCACACTTTATCATGACAGTTTTATACATTTCTACCTGTCCAACAAGTCATCAATTTTTGGTCCTGGTCTCATAGTCCATAAAGAAATGGTTTGCCAGCATTTGAAATGAACTGGAATGACAACAGTGAGCCAGGGCATGTCTAACCTCAGTGCCTAACCTCACAGTCACAAAAATCAAGTGGAAATCTTTCTCAGAAGAGAATTGTATTGTTATTCTTCAGAAATATAAAAAGAGTGTTTTCACTCACTTATTGAATATATGATCAAGCTACAATAGTTTTGCACTGTTTACACAAAAAAAAAATCGTAAGAAACTCAAATCGTGAGCTCAGTATTGTGAATCGAATCGAAACATGAGCAGAGTGTATCGTTACAACCCTACTATATACCCAACTAACCAGTTTAAACAGGCATATTAGCTTTTTTTCCAGTAGCTAATAGGGGTATTGGTTTAGACAATAATGGCAGCTCTTTGACCTGTCCAGCTCAGTGACATTTAAACCTGTCATTTGTGGAGGAGAAGATATTAATTGCCTTTGTACCTCTACTCACTGATGGGTTTCACCACAGCATTAACTCGAGCACATTCAGTCTTTTCAGTAGTGGAATTATTGCAGTTGTTGGGTGTATGACCTTAGCAAAGGCAAAGACATTTGATCCGCTTAACAAGAAACCAAATAATGAGGCGATTGGTTTTTAATTATGACATGGGAGGATCTTGTTGGTGATGGACGAAGACCCTGAGTCAGCCTAGCTCCCTGGTTTTATTTGCACCTCGGGTGATTACCAGGAGGAAGGTGAGAAGATTTGACACTTTGCAGATTAATTTACTGCTGCAGCCGGACTGGGGGTGATAATGAGGTCGCGGATTAAAAGCAGATGATCAGTCCGCCAGTGGCAATGTGAAGCCTTGTTAACTTACACTGTTCCTTTTGTCACTGATCTGCTGTGTAATTATAGGCTAATCTCTAGCTTGGAGATGTGTTGAGTGGGGAAAATCGGAGAAAAGGACTTTGAGTTGTCTTTGTTTGTTTGAACTGTTTACTTATGTAGCCCTAACTCTAGTGGTGATAATTGCTGCTCTATATTCACAGGTGTAGCAGCCCGCTGTACATCTATGTCTAACGTAGTCCCATGCTTTGTAATTCCATTTGTATGAAAAGTAGAGATGGGGTTAGTTCTGGGATTTTCCTCATTTTTTATTAGGTCTAAACTGACCCTTAACAACAAGCACTTGCCATCAAGCATTAAAAATACATTTGTTCATTAATTCTTTCATTCATTTTCTTAACCGTGGCACAGGGTACAAGGCAGGCACAACTCAAGACAGGGTGCCAATCTGTCATAGGACACACAAACTCATACACACACTCACACACTCAGGGCACTTTAGAGACACAAATTGGCCTAACACGCATGTCTTTGGACTGTGAGAGGAGACCAAAGTACCCAGAGTAAACCAAGGCGGAGATGGGGAAGACGGATTCCACATAGGAAGGACCCAGACCGCTCCACCTAGGATCAAACCAACGCTGTGAGCCAACAGTGCTACCCACCAAGCCACCGTGCCGCCCTAAAAAAATACAATAAATACTAATAAAGTAGATTGCATTTCATGGCTCTAATATAAGATTAAGGCATCCAGTGACATAGTGATTAGCGCTGTGGCTCCACAGCTCCAGAGACACAGGTTTGAGTTTCAGCTCGGTCACTGTCTTTATGGAGTTTTAATGTTGTCTCCGTGCCTATGTGGGTTGCCTCCATTCCAAAGCCATGCATTAGGTCTACTGGTATCTCTAAAGTGCTAGTCCGATACATTCATACGGGGCCAGATACGTGCAACCAATTAATCTAATGCATATCATTGGAATGTGGGTGGAAACTGGAGTACCCAGAGTAAACCCATCTGGACACTGGGAGAACATGCAAACTCCACATAGATGGAGTTTCAGGTCAACGACTTGCCTCCATGCCTTACTGATAGAACTCTATATAGCTTGCTTATACATATGTCAATAGTGATGGACCTGAAGTCAGATTGCAAATACAAGTTAACAAACATAAACAGAATGTTTATGTTCATTCATGCTGTTGTCATTTTGGTTTTTTTTTTTTTTTGGTGTATGGCAAATGAAAATTGACCAAATGAATAAATGTAAACATAACCTGAAATTCTCAGTGATGTGTAATTAATTACTTTCTGAGTGATGTGGTAATGTATCAGTTACAAGAGCTGAGGTAAAATTTTAACAGGAGAAACAAAAAAAGCATTCACATGAGATGAGATGATTAGAACCCAAAGCCAATCTAATCCACTGGATCAAAGCTGGGCTGTGCCACAGCAAAACATGTTATTGACACAGCATAGCTGTGGGTGAGATTCTGATTGCAGGTTTCACAACTGCATTATTGTGTGCTTTTTTCTCTGACCCACCTGAAGGCCAATAAAATTCAATTATTTTACAGGCCAACTGAAGAAGCACTTATACAGTCTGAGAGCAAATGCACAGGGGCTAAACCCTTCCCAGTATCTGCACACATGACTGACTGACCCGTGGCTTCACGTTAGCCTCCGTGGTTCCACGCTATACCCCCGTAGCTTCACGGTTCTGCTGTGGCTTCTGTTAGCATCTCTTGTCTGGCTTTGTTTCCGCCTGCCAGCTCTAGCTACTGCCTGTCCTAGCTTCGCCCTGCGATCCCCTAGCTTTTCTGTTTGCTGTGTTTCCCTTGGTTCAGGTTTTCTCTTCTTTATATTGTTATTAATATTATTAGTTTATTATCCTTGTCTTAGCTTAATAAACTGTTTGTTTACTAACTGCATTTATTTGCGTCCTGTTTGCTCCACATACTGTATTGTGACAGAATTCTACCACCAAAAATGCAGATGACAGGTTCCAGTCCCCTGCCGTGTGATCCGGACTGGTTCGGCAGGGATCCGAATCAGTGCTGGCAGTTCATCGACCAGTGCAGGACTTATCTGAGCACTTTTCCCACCTGCTCGGAATCATCACGGCTGGACTTCGTGGTCCTGCGCTTGACCGACAAGGCGCTAAAGTGGACCGCGGAAGTATGACCCCTGTTCAAGTCAGGGACCTGCGACCTATTCCTGGAGGTACTCAGGCCAGAGTTTAGCCCTCACCCGGTGCTTGTTCAGGAGCACAGCCGGGCCCTGGAGTCAGGACCCAAGTTCCCAATCCTCAGTACCCACCTCAGTTCGTCTATCACCTACGGGATCCTCCGCTCGCCAGGACCCTGAGGAGGTCATTCTTACCTGAGCAAGCCGACACCTTTAGTTCTGTTTTTGAACAGTTAGCGCCCCGTAGCTCACTATCTGAACCATTAGCACCCAGTAGCCCAGTACCTGAGCATGTTAGCTCCGTATCTGAGCATGCTAGCTCCGTATTTTAGCACACCGTGCCTCATAGCTCCGTAGATGAGCCGTTAGCGCCCAGTAGCCCTATATTTGAGCACGTAAGCCCCGTATCTGAGCACGCCGCACCTGTTAGGAATGTAGATGAAATGTTAGCGCCCCGCAGCTCAGTTCCTG
This sequence comes from Ancistrus triradiatus, assembly GCA_025084515.1. Lineage (NCBI taxonomy): Eukaryota > Metazoa > Chordata > Actinopteri > Siluriformes > Loricariidae > Ancistrus > Ancistrus triradiatus. The sequence continues at coordinate 241,958 of JAJAGP010001039.1, forward strand.
AGCCATTAGCGCCCAGTAGCCCTATATTTGAGCACGCTAGCTCCGTATTTGATCATGCTAGCTCTATATCTGAGCACACCGTGCCTCTTAGCACTGTAGATGACCCATTAGTGCCCCGTAGCTCAGTACCTAAGACATTAGCACTGACTAGCTCTGTATATGAACAGATCAGCTCATTTCAGGGGTCTGACGTGCTGCCTTGCTCCTTATCTGAGCCCGCCAGGCACTTTAGTTTTGTACATGACCATGTTGGCTCCATATGATTTCGTTGGTTCTGTATTTGAGCCGTTAGCATCTTGCAGTTCCGTATCCGAGCATGCCTGAACATGGTAGCCCCATATTTGAACTCGTTAGCTTCGTATCTGAGCATGGTCGCACAGTACAGAGGTTCACTACGCTGCTTGGTTCCGTACCTGAACCCGTCGCGCAACTTACCCCCAAACCATCAGATGATTCACTTAGTTCCGTATCAGAGTTCATAGTTCAGTAAGGCCTTCCCAGAAGTCGTCTGTTCCTGTGAGGCCTTTCCAGAGGTTGTCTATTTCTGAGAGGCCTTTCCAGAAGTTGTAAGTTTCCGAGAGGCCTTCCCAGAGGCCATCTGGTACTCTGAGGCCTGCACAGGGGCCGTCTGTTACCCTGAGGCCTTCCCAGAGGTCATCAGTTCCAGTGAGGCCTTCCCAGAGGCCATCGGTTCCAGTGAGGCCTTCCCAGAGGCCGTTGCTTTCCGTGAGGCCTTCCCAGAGGCCACCTGCTTCAGTGAGGCCTTCCCAGAGGTCATCGGTTCCAGTGAGGCCTTCCCAGAGGCCATCGGTTCCAGTGAGGCCTTCCCAGAGGCTGTCTGCTCCAGTGAGGCCTTCCCAGAGGTCGCCTGATTCAGTGGGGCCTTCTCAGAGATCATGTTTCAGTGAGACCTTCCTGTAGGTTGTCTGTTTCAGTGGAACCTTCCCAGAGGCTGTCCGTTCCAGTGGGGCCCTTCCAGAGGCCGTCCGTCCTGGGGATGGCCACCCTAGCATTTACTCCTGAGGCCTCCTATACTCTGAAGTTTCCTCTATTCTGGACTCTTCGTCCTGCCTCCCACCACCCATTGCATTCTGCTGTAGCTTCTGTTAGTTTCTCCTGTCCGGCTTTGCATCCGCCTGTTGGCTCTAGCTACTGCTAGCCGGCTTTAGCTTGTTCCTGCCTGTCCTAGCTTTGCCCTGGTTTCCCCTAGCTTTTCTGTTCTCTGTGTTTCCCTTGGTTCAGGTTTTCTCTTCTTTATATTGTTTTTTGTACTATTAGGTTATTATCCTTGTCATCATTTAATAAACTGTTTGTTTACTGGAACCCTGTATTCATCTGCGACCCGTTTGCTTCACATACCACATTGTGACAGCTTGAGTACCAGTGCACTCTATTTAAGTATTAACTCACTATGCATATGTACAGTGGGGCAAAAAAGTATTTAGTCAGCCACTGTGCAAGTTCTCCTACTTAGAAAGATGAGAGAGGTCTGTAATTTTCATCCTAGGTACACTTCAACTGTGAGAAACAAAATGAGAAAAAAAAATCCAGGAAATCACATGGTAGGATTTTTAAAAAATGTAATTATGGTGGAAAAGAAGTATTTTGTCCATAACAAAAGTTCAACTCAATACTTTGTAACATAACCTTTGTTGGCAATGACAGAGGTCAAACGTTTCCTGTACGTCTTCAACAGGTTTCCACACACTGTAGCTGGTATTTTGGCCCATTCCTAACTTTGCAGATCTTATTTAAAGGCAGTGATGTTTTGGAGCTGTCGCTGACTTTCAACTCTTTCCACAAATATTCTATGGGGTTGAGGACTGGAGACTGGCTAGGCCACTCCAGAACCTTGAAATGCTTTTTACGGAGCTACTCTTTCGTTGCCCGAGTGGTGTGTTTGAGATAATTGTCATGCTGGAAGACCCAGCCACGTTCCATCTTTAATGCTCTCATTGATAGAAGAAGGTTTTGGCTTAAAATCTCACGATACATGGCCCCATTCTTCCCTTAACACGGATGAGTCGCCCTGTCCCCTTTGCAGAAAAACAGCACCAAAGCATGATGTTTCCACCCCCATGCTTCACAGTAGGTATGGTGTTCTTGGGATGCAACTCAGCATTCTTCTTCCTACAAACTTCACGAGCTGAGTTTTTACCAAAAAGTTCTATTTTGGTAGAAGTTCTATTTCATCTGACCACATGATATTCTCCCAATCTTCTCCTGGATCATCCATATGCTCTCTGGCAAACCTCCGATGGGCCTGGACATGTACTGGCTTAAGCAGGGGGGACATGTCTGGCATCTGCAGGATCTGAGTCCCTCTCGACGTAGTGTGTTACTGATGGTAGCCTTTGTTACTTTGGTCCCAGCTCTCTGCAGGTCATTCATCAGGTCCCTCCATGTAGTTCTGGGATTTTTACTCTTCATTCTCATGGTCATTTTGACTCCACAGGATGAGATCTTGCATGGAGCCCCAGATCGAGGGAGATTATCAATGGTGTTGCATGTCTTCCAGTTTCTTACAATTGCTCCCACAGCTGATTTATTCACACCAACCTGCTTGCCTATTGTAGATTCAGTCTTCCCAGCCTGGTGCAGGTCTACAATTTTCTTCCTGGTGTCCTTCGACAGCTCTTTGGCCTTGGCCATGGTTGAGTTTGGAGTCTGACTGTTTGAGGCTGTGGACAGGTGTCTTTTATACAGATAACGAGGTCAAACAGGTGCCATTAATACAGGTAATGAGTGGAGGACAGAAGAGCTTCTTAAAGAAGAAGTTACAGGTCTGTGAGAGCCAGAAATCTTGCTTGTTTGTGGGTGACCAAATACTTATTTTCCACCA
>JAJAGP010001040.1:0-125840 GCA_025084515.1 Ancistrus triradiatus
TAGGAGATAGAAAGCTTCCAGAGCAAAGATGCTTAGGTGGTCCTATCACCAAAATATTTTTATACTAGACTGACAATAATAATAATAATAATAATAATAATAATAATAATAATAACAACAATAATAAGCCATATACGATATCTAAATGAGATTCAGTATTCTAACATTTATAAGTTCATGCCATTTTCAAGAGAATTACAATTGTCCAAGTTATTGGAACTAAAGACACGAGCAATTCAGCAACACAATAGGGTACGAAAGTACAAATACTTGCAGTATTAGGAAGGTCGAACTTGGGCTTTTTCACAGTAACACTCATATCAAACATGAGAGCTTGATTAAAACGAGTTGCCAAGTAGAAGTGGGAGACAGGTATATATGAATGGAAGATGAATGGTTATTTCAAAGGTGAATAACTTATTTTTACACTTATCTTTAATCATCAGTTTTATTTAGATTCTATAAGGTTCCAACTGTTTAATAGCTGACTGTATGACAATGATTTCTCTGAAGCAGCAGCAGCAAAGCCGGACTTCCCCAGGAAAACATGTACTGTGAAATTTGACAGTAGAACCATGACGTGGCCAAATTACCACCAAAATTCATAGTACGACTGTGAAATTATTCATGGTCAGTTCATAGCCAGAGGAATTAAATTCTCTAAATAAGATCTTATGTTTGTCTCCTTTACTTCTCCAGTTTTGAACAGTTCATGTTTTCCTTCACCTTTTACTATAATATTAATTTCCATAGCTTACAATATCTGCATAATCCATTGATAATATATATTAGCATGATATCATTTAAAGCTTAGGTTTTATTTTTCACAAGTTAACAATAACAATGATGATTTATCAACACAAATATAAATTATGCTTCTTCAACCAACTAATCAAACTCGAAATATTTTAAAGAATATTTAGGACAAGATTTCCCTTGAATACTTGGTGTGGTTCATCCATAAACACACTTTTGCGTACCACACTCCGATGATATCACACCCTACAGCGTGTCGCGCGTTACTTTATTTTCTCTTTTGATTCTTCTCTACCTTTATTAAGTTGTTTCTTATATTAAATAACTGATCTTATTTGTACATCCTCTAATAGTGCACTCTGTTTTAAACCCTTTCCACTCTGCTAAAACATCTCTGTACTGTATTTTATTTTAATTGCCGTCCATAGTTTTACTTTTCTCCGTTTTCTTTTTCTCCCTCTACTGCAGTTTCACAAACATACCAGTCACACACACACCTAGATTTCTCACTGTCGAGGTCACACACACACACACTCTCTAGCAGCTTATCTCATTCGCTCGGTGTACACTAGACGCACAGAAGACACACTAAATATACACATTTACACATTAAACACAATATTCACTGTAAACATTTGGACGAGTGCATTCAGAAATCCCTGTGCCTCACCACTTAGACTAGTTGCGCTTTTCCACTTCCATTAAAACAAAAAACTACGAGATGGCTTAGCTGTTACCCAGCATCCATCAAACCCTTCCAGTTCTATCTAACTGGGCTATGCGCACTTCACAGGAGAACAAGCACCTGGGTCGCAGCTCTACATGACAATAGTCATCAAAGTTAATGGGATCCCCGTAACTGTCCGAGTCTTATTTCAGGTTTTTTATTCAAAAAACCATCACCATCGCCCAAACAAAAACTAGCGACACGAGTCTATATCCAAATTACGTTCTGGGATCAGGGAATTCCTCTAAATGACTCATGATCACTGTAGTCAAATTAGTTGCCACAAATACCCACTTTCCATTTAACTGGTATCTACCTAATGTAAATTCCCAAGCCTTTAAAAAACACGCCCTGCGCCGTCCTGGCCCTTCTGACTACACTCAAATAACCAGCCCTCTTTTTAATTACTCTCACCTCTTAAATTACTCTTACTTCTGAACTCAATCTTATCTCTTAAATTACTCTTACATCACTCTTATCTCTAGATTACTCTTACCTCGTGAAGTCTTTACCTGTTCAAGGATCCTTCAGACACACATGACATGACATACAACACATAACATAAATGCTGTCTGCCTCTCCACCCGCTAAAATTTATCCCTTAATTTTACAGTGTTCTTAATACTTTGGATCTTGGCTTAAATTTAGTTTAGACAACTCTTCACATCCAGCTTCGAGACAGCATCTCCAAACAAACACAGAAATAGTAAGCATAAATAGCCTACCTGTGGCCACGGTTTTCTGTGGTTGCCCGGAGAAGGACCCTCGGCTGGATGTGGTGTCCTCAAGTCGTGCTGTTGTCCAAATCCCATCCTCGTCGGCAATTTTCTGTCATGGTTTTTTGACAGAATACATTCTGCTTACTTAATCAAAAATCACACTCAAGCCGAATTAAAGTTTCAGTGGAGAAGCAGACAATTTTATTGCATCCACTCATGAGTACATACAATAAGGGCAGCCACACATCATAGCAGTGATGCAGAGAAGCCAGAGAGCCACAAATCTCTGGCCCTTATATACAGCTCAGTCAGGTTCAGACATTATGTCATCATTGTTTTCCAACTTTTAGAACATCTGCTGCCCTGGCGCCCCACCCTCAGGTCACCCTGACCTGGCATGTGTGAAGATGAGCTTTATCCCAGATTTTAGTTTCAGCGTCAAGTCTCTAATTTCAATTCTTACATAATTATATTAAATCCAGATCATGATTAATCTCTGTGACCATGAAGAAGCTTTAAACTAACACTTTAACATCAAAAATATAGTTATTCATCATATGCACTTACAGAATAAAAGGATCACTTGGAATAAATTTGCATATTAATCAAATTAAAAATGAGTGAGTAATTATACACATGAACATGTGAAATAACCCAAGTTACTGGAGTTTACAGCATGTCTTCGTACAGCATATCTTACGCACACACATACCCATACTTTGCAAAACTGAGGACACTTTCCAGCCAAAGAACATTTTGTACTTCCAGAAGGGTTTGAAATGCACCTGCAAAATCAGCTCAAAGAGACTTCTTCTGAACGAGTGACATCGCCACAATTAGAAATGCAAATATATAAGATGTAAATGATTATATGACTACAAAAATGTGTGGCTTTCGTAGTTACAAAGGCATATGTTTCTAACAAATCTTCAACACTGACAATAAAGCAGATCTTCTGTGATGCCTCTGAGAGGGCATACGTTTCTGTGGCCTACGTTTGCACACAGTGTTCACAGGAGCATGTCCATGTGTCTTTTGTGTTGGCAAGATACAGAGTGGCTCCTCGCAAACAGATATCTATGCCACGCCTAGAATTTTGTGCAGCTGTCACTGGAGCACAATTGGCAGAAGTCGTCAATACAGACTTGGACATTCTCGTATGTGACATAACTATGTGGACTGACTCGACAACAGTATTCAACTGGATCTAATCCAATTCATGTTTTCATGGGTACATGCATATCTGATATACAGACTCTTACAGAAGTAACCAACTGGAGATATGTCAACACGGCTGATAACCCGGGGAATGATCAGACTAGAGGCAAAACACTGTATGAGCTCAGCCACCCACATCACTGGAATCAGGGACCAGAATTCCTTTATCATCACTCACGTTCCTGGCCAGCTTCACCCCAACTAGGAGCTCAGGAGGAGGATGATGAACTAAAGAAAACAGTCTTCTGTGTCAATACAACACTTACTCACCCTCAATTGTCTGACATCAGCCAGATCCAGACCTGGAATGATTGCTTGAACGCCACCCATGAGTTCCTTCACGGGGTGGCCAGCTCTCCAGGGGAGTGTATAATGACTCCTGCTTTTGCTTTGGCCACTGAACTCCATTTACTCAGACAGGCCCAAATGGAGAGCTTTCCAGAAGAATTGTCTGCTCTAGCCACCAATAAGTCAGTATCTCCTAGAAGCCAATTAGCTGCTCTCACTCCAGAGTATGATAAAGCCTTTGGTTCTTAGATGGGTCAGATGAAGGCTTCATAGAGCAGAGGATCTACAGTGGTGACTGACAGTTTGTGAACCTTTTAGAATTTTCTATATTTCTGTATAAATATGATCTAAAACATCATCAGCTTTTCACACAAGTTCTAAAAGTAGATACAGAGAACCCAGTTAAACAAATGAGACAAAAATATTATACTTGGTCATGTATTTATTGAGGGAAATGATCCAATGTTACATATTAGTGAGTGGCAAAAGTATGTGAACCTTTGCTTTCAGTATGTGGTGTGACCCACCTGTGCAGCAATGTCTGCAAATAAACGTTTCCGGTGACTGATGATCAGTCCTGCACACTGGCTTGGAAGAATTTTTAGCCCATTTCTCCGTACAGAACAGCTTCAACTCTAGCATGTTGGTGGGTTTCCTCACATTAATTGCTCGCTTCAGGTCTTCCACAACATTTCAATTGTATTAAGGTCAGGACTTTGACTTGGCCATTCCAAAACACCTTACATTATTTTTCTTTAACCATTATTTGGTAGAACGACTTATGTGCTTAGGGTCATTGTCTTTCTGCACGACCCACCTTCTCTAGAGATTCAGTTCATGGACAGATGTCCTGACATTTTCCTTTAGAATTCTCTGATAATTCAGAATTCATTGTTCCATCAATGATGACAAGCCATCCTGGCCCAGATGCAGCAAAACAGACCCAAACCACGATACTACCACCACCATGTTTCACAGATGGGTGATGAGGTTCTTATGCTGGAATGCAGTGTTTTCCTTTCTCTAAACATAATGCTTTTCTTTTAAACCAAAAAAATTCTAGTTTGGTCTCATCCATCCACTAAACGTTCTTACAATAGCCTTCTGGCTTGTCCACATGATCTTTAGCAAACTGCAGAAGAGCAGCAATGTTCTTTTTGGAGAGCATTAGCTTTCTCCTTGCAACCCTGCCATGCACACCATTGTTGTTCAGTGTTCTTCTGATGGTGGACTCATGAACATTAACATTAGCCAATGTGAGAGAGCCCTTCAGTTGCTTAGAAGTTACCCTGGGGTCCTTTGTGACCTCGCCAACTATTACACGCCTTGCTCTTGGAGTGATCATTGTTGGTCGACCACTCCTGGGGAGGGTAACAATGGTCTTGAATTGCCTCCATTTGTACACAATCTGTCTGACTGTGGATTGGTGGAGTCCAAAGTAGATGGAGATAGATTATCTGGAGTAGATGGATGTATCCATGCAGCAGAATTAGAAGTCAAGGGTTGGACATAACTCTGACCAGTTGCACAGATTACCAGCCTGGGCAGATGATGAGGACAGTTTGGATAAGTGGCCTAAAGACTTTCCATTATAGATTCAAATTAATTTCTAATTTTGCGGCAACCTTGTAGAAAATTTTGTACAGCCCACTTAATTATTCCTGTTTGCTGAATGTCTAGTAGGTGGCGGAAGAGTCAATGGACGGGAAATTAATTACCTTTTAATTTTGCATTTCTCCCTGCTGCTTTTTACACTAACATTCCAAGGGCATACAAAGTAAAACCATCTGCACACCTTGGACTGTCAGACCACATCTCACTGAAACTGATCCTAGTGTACAGACCACTGATCTGCAGGACCAAATCAGAGGTCAAGACTGTACAAGTATGGACTGAGGAAGCTACCTCAATGCTCCAGGACTGTTTTGGTAGTACTGACTGGTACCTATTTGAACAGGGGGCAGATTTGGAGGAATATGCTTCATCAGTCATGGGATACATACAGTTTTGCATGGAGAATGTCCTCACCAATAAACCCCTCCCCAAAAAAACAAACAATAAAACTGTTTCCCAACCAGAAGCCGTGAGATAAACCAGAATGTCCGGGCTTTGATCAGGACTCAAGATGCGGCCTTTAGGTCGGGAGACAAGCAGGCTTATTCAGCATCTTGAAGGAACCTCAGAAGGGGCATCAGGGAGGCAAAACGCAGACACAAACAGTGTATTGAGGAACACTTCGAGAACAACAACGCCTGTTCATGTGCGTGTGGAATGGAATTAAAGCACTGACGGACTACAAAACCAGCACTCTGTAGGCCAGTGGGGACATCAATTTCCCGGATGTGCTAAACCAGTTCTTTTCCTGGTTCGATAACCAAAACCGGGGAACCCGTTACAAAGCACCACCTGCTGGGGAACAGGCACTGGTGTGAAAACGTCATCAGGTGAGATTCACACTGCAGAGAGTGGATGTCAACAAAGCAGCCGGTCCCGATGGAATTCCTGGAAGGATACTAAAGATCTGCGCAGACCAACTAGTGGAGGTATTCACAAACATCTTCAAACTCTCGCCAAGTCAAGTTGCTGTCCCATAGTGTTTTAAAACCTCCACAATCATCCCGATCCCTAAAAAATCTCCCTTGAAATGCCTCAATGACCAGTGGCACTAACACAGATAGTCAAGAAGTGCTTTGAAAGACTGGTTCTTTCACACATCAGAGCCAGCATTCCCTTGGACCTAGACCAGCTCAAGTTTGCTTACAGAGAAAATCGATCCACAGAGGACGCAATCTCAATGGCACTTCACACGGCACTGACACACCTGGAACAACCTAACATATGTGAGGATGTTATTCGTGGACTTTAGCTTTTAACACCATAATTCCTCACAAACTGGTAAACAAACTGGGGAGCCTGGGCCTGGACAGCTTTATCTGCTCTTGAGTTATGGACTTCCTCACAGGTAGACCACAGAGTGTCAGGATTGGAAACTACACTTTTACTCTTATCCTGAACACTGGGACCCCACAAGGCTGCATGCTTAGCCCCATGCTTTTCACCCTGTTCACTCACAACTGCATCCCAATTCACACCTCCAACAGCATAATCAAATTTGCTGACGACACAAGAATAGTTGGACTAATTTCGAATGGGGATGAAAGTGCCTATAGGGATGAGGTGAAATGTCTTGGTGAATGGTGCGAAGTCAACGACTTAGTACCTAACACCTCCAAAACAAAGAGATCCAAGAGATCATTGTGGATTTCAGGAGAACAAAAAAGTCAGACCACCACCTCCCCCTCTACATTTCTAGAGAAGTTTAATGTGTGAAGTTCCTTGGAGTCCATGTGACTGAACACCTGACTTGGTCTCCTAACACCTCATACCTATGCATGAGGGCACAACAGAGACTATATTTCCTGAGGAAGCTGAAACAGGCTCAACTCCCTCAAAAACTCCTAGTGAATTTTTACCGCAGCTCCATTGAGAGCATTGTCTCCCACTGCGTGATCGTGTGGTATTCCAGCTGCACAGTCTTTGAGAGGAAGCATCTGCATCGCGTGGTCAGAGTGGCAGAACGCATCATTGGAACTGACCTTCCCAACCTGGACAGCATCTACACCAGATGATTACAGAAGAAAGCTGGCAGCATCAGCAGAGATGCAACACACCCTGGACACCACTTGTTTGACCTGCTACCATGTGGCAAGAGGTACAGGGCTATCCGTGCTCACACAAACAGACTGAGGGTGCACTCACACTAAGCACGGTTACCTGAACCGGGCCAGAGCACGAATGGGGAGGGGGGACAAACGTGCTCTGGCCCGCACTCATACTAGCCTCACACAGAAACGCGCTCCGACGTGCTTTCGTCATGCTTTCGTCATCACCATGCTCGCTCGCGCAGCACTCTTCATGGTTGTACATATGATCGGGTAATCACATACGTTTATGCCGTTCTTTGCTTTTGTTTTGTGCGTGCTGTGCAGCTGCCTCCGTAAGCACGAGATGCCGAAAAATAGTTCATCATCAGTACATATATTATAAGGCTTATTAGGGCTGTGTGTCAGCGTGCAAAGAGAAACAAAAAGTCACATAGTAAGTACAAGCAGAAAGTCCGCTGTGCAATCAATGCACCTTATTATAAGGCTTATTAGGGCTGTGTGTCAGCAACAACAAAAAGAAATAAAAAAGCCATGTATAAGTATAAGCATAGAGTCCAATGTGCAGCGCGAGAAGCCGGAACATTATCAATACACTTATTACAAGGCTTATTAGGGCTGTGTGTTAGCGCCAACAAAGTGCTAACAAAGATAAAGAAAAAAAAAATCACATACAGTAAGTACAACCATGAAGTCCGCTGTACAGCACGATAAGCCGAAATTCAGCACGTCACATAATAAATGCACCTTATTATAAGTCTTATTAGGGCTGTGTGTCAGCGCACACAAAGTGAAATAAAAAGCCATGTGTAAGTATTAGCATATAGTCCGCAGTGCAGCATAATCAATGCACTTATTATAAGGCGTATTAGGGCTGTGTATCAGCACGAATAAAGTGAAAGAAAAAGCCATGTATAAGCATAAGCACAGAGTCCGCTGTGCAGCATAAGAAGCCTGAACACAGTGAGCTGCATAATCAATGCATTTATTATAAGTCGTATTAGGGCTGTGTGTCAGCACGAACAAAACGAAACCAAAGAAAGGATGAAGTATGTTATTACCCAATCACATATGTGCAACAATGAAGTGTGCTGTGCTGTGTGAGCACGTCTGTGATGACGAAAGCAGGCCGGAGCGCGACCTATTTCAAGCACTGACACTAGCCAAACGAACCGCGCTCGGGTACCAAACACACCCGGGCGAGGTTCGAATTGCCTAGTGTGAGTACACCCTGAGAAACAGCTTCTTCCTTAGAGCTGTGGCCTCCACTTCACCAAACTGACTGATATAACTTCTCACACCATCCTAATATGCCGGACATTCTGCATATTTTGCACATATGCTTAATCACTTCACACAGCAACCCATTTGCTACCTAGACACCCATCCCAAGAGACTGCTCTCCTGGACACTCTGCACACTTTAAACACACTGTCATAATGCTATTCATACTCATTATTGTATTTTGCTACTTTGTTTATAACTGCTACTTTGTATATAACTATCTTTTTATTCTTTATTTATTTATTGGAGAGTGTTACACTAAATTTCGTTGTACGCAAGTATAATGACAATAAAAGGCTTCTACTTACCATAGTTCCCTCGTGCAGCACATATGTGGAAGTGGAGACGCTGTTTAAGTTGGTGTCACTAGTTTAACCCACATTGTGTGCGTCACTATAAAGAAACCACACAAACGCACACACACACACGCACGCACGCACGCACACCAATGCTTGCCCCTATGCTGAACCCGTATACCAGTCCTCGCTCTGTCCTCCATTTCACCAACTTATGTTTACTTATTTTAGTATCACTCTGAAGAACGGAGCAGGACAAAAATGTTTGATCCTTGAATCGAAATTTGCTCAGAACATCATCAAGAAAAGCACACAGCAGAGTGATCAGATAAATATATAGTTATAGATGTAAATTAAGTCATACAACACAAAATAAGTCATACAATATCATTTTCAAAACATGGAACATCAGGTTTTATTATTACTAAAATAATTGTTATTTCAAGCAGGTCACAGTAAAATATGTGCTGTTCACTGATGTTATGAGAGACGAGACACGGTGGATCCATCAATTTTTCCTTTGTCCTGCACTGTTTTGTAAAAAGTGTGAAGTGATACTTCATTCATATTAACAACAGGGTAGTAAAATAAACAGTAAAAAGTATAAGATCCTGCACAAGGTCTGAACCAGTTCCTAATACAGAGACAACATTTAAAGACAAACACATAAAGGTCTTAGAAGAAACTGTGATAATCTGAATCAGTCACTTACAACTGTACCCATGTAGATACACAAAGTCCCCACAATACAATTCAAAACTAAAATAAAAACTAAAATAAACATTAAATAATTGTTCTAAGCATCATAACTTGTTTTTATTTTATTCATTAATGTCAAGGAACCTACTATTTTATGCCTAGGAACATGTGAATTCTTGTACAATAAGTCAATAACGCCCCAAACCATCTGCAGGCCCACAAGATAAATCTGTTAAATTAACTGACTTTTATACAGAGTCATGGAATATATAAATGACATCCATCATTTTCATTACACCAAAACCACATCCAACTGCACTAAATATTAGATAATAATAATCACTGATTTGAAATTCAGACACAGTTAACTTGTGAATCGCATGCAGTGAGAAGGCTATTTAATGTTAAACATGATGCTTTTTTTATTATTATTCTGGGAGTGTCTGTTAAAATAGAACAATGTGCCTTCTACTGTGATAAATAATTAAACCCAGGTTCCAACTGATATGATTTGTCTATATTTGGAACACATTAACTTCATATTTGATTAAATTTGATGTAACGCCTGTTATAAACTGTGTATGTTCTCTTAGTAATCCTGCTTATTAACACTTAATATCTAATTAAATTAACTACCTACTGCTGAGAAGGAAAAATGGCACTGCTATTATACAATAGCATCTGAATCCACCAGTTTGCTGCTACTGAATCATTTAGAGAAAACAACATTGTTACATTATTCAGTACTTCAGTCCAGATCCATATCAAACGGGGGTGCAAAATATTTAACTTCCATTATCTAGTATTCAGCTTTGCTCCTCTGTCAGACCTGAATGTTCAGCATTAATAAAAGTCCAATTTAACTGTTCAGAAGCTGGTTAATATGACTTCAAATCCTGATGGCATTACAGTATTTTCCAGGGACACACTGCAGTAGTTCATATCATATTACAGGAGTCTATAAAACAATATAGAGCTTGTGAGTAAACCAAATCTCCTTCCTATGAAACCACTGTATAATTTTGTGTCAATTTCATATGTGGGTTTGGATAATGTTTGCATGTCTGAAAATGAAACTCACAATAACTTATTTTTGACTTTCAACAGAAACTAAAAAACAAATCCTCGTTTAACTCTTCTCTATATGTGCATCAGGACAAAGCTTTATGCATGACAATAATAGGAACCCTAAAGCGATTGCCTAGAGTCAAACCACACAGATTTACGTCTTTAAACATGGCAGGATTCTGTGAAACAATAAAGAAGTTGTGGGTACATCAGACCTCCTTCCTGTTGAAACAAGATTGCATAACGTATTTGCATGAATAATGGGTATATTTTAAAAACTGAAAAGCACCACTTTCTACTCTATTACGTTCAACAACGAAATGAAAACTGCCAAGCATAATCACGCACTGATGACAAAATGACAAAACTATGAAAATAACAATAATTATTACTGTAACAATCTCCTGGATACAGAAAGCTTCAAATCAATTAGATTTCCGAACTAAACCTGATACCTTATAAGAAGTTGCTGTGAAACCTTTAGCATTTTACCAGCGACTCACTGTATTGTAGTAAGTATGTAATACAGAATGTATTCAATTAATATATACAGAACCATCATATGTGCAGTACACACATAACACAAATAATGATCTAGTTTGGTTTAGATTTGTTAGCACCTGTGGCACCTATAATGGTTTTTATAAGATAATATTGTTCAGAAACAAACAAACAAACAAAAGCTTTAGTTTGAAATGTAGTAATGATTTATAGCTCTACATCATCAGTCTACTCCCAATAGCACTAATAAATATAGCAACTAATAAATATGGTAATATTACACTTTTTAAAAGTTCGTATAGGACTATAACAAACTGCTCAAAAAAAATAAAGGGAACACTTAAACAACACAATATAACTCCAAGTAAATCAAACGTCTGTGAAATCAAACTTTCCACTTAGGAAGCAACACTGATTGACAATCAATTTCACATGCTGTTGTGCAAATGGAATAGACAACAGGTGGAAATGATTGGCAATTAGCAAGACACACTCAATAAAGGAGTGGTGTGTCTGCACAAATGGTTAGAAACCGACTCCATGAGGATGAAATGAGGGCCCAACGTCCACAGATGGGGGTTGTGCTCACAGCCCAACTCCGTGCAGGACGCTTGGCAGTTGCCAGAGAACACCAGGTTTGGCAAATTCGCCACTGGCGCCCTGTGCTCTTCACAGATGAAAGCAGGTTCACACTGAGCACATGTGACAGAAGTGACAGAGTCTGGAGACGCAGTGGAGAGCGATCTGCTGCCTGCAACATCCTTCAGCATGACGGGTTTGGCAGTGGGTCAGTAATGGTGTGGGGTGGCATTTCTTTGTGAGACCACATGCTGGTGCGGTTGGCCCTGGGTTCCTCCTAATGCAGGACAATGCTAGACCTCATGTGGCTGGAGTGTGTCAGCAGTTCCTGCAAGATGAACGCATTGAAGCTATGGACTGGCCCGCCCGTTCCCCAGACCTGAATCCGATTGAGCACATCTGGGACACATCCACCAATGTCACGTTGCACCACAGACTGTCCAGGAGTTGGCGGATGCTTTAGTCCAGGTCTGGGAGGAGATCCCTCAGGATACCATCCTCCACCTCATCAGGAGCTTGCTCAGGCGTTGTAGGGAGGTCATACAGGCACGTGGAGGCCACACACAATACTGAGCCTCATTTTGACTTGTTTTAAGGACATTACATCAAAGTTGGATCAGCCTGTAGTGTGTTTTTCCACTTTAATTTTGTGTGTGACTGCAAATCCAGGCCTCCATTGGTTAATAAATTTGATTTCCATAGATGATTTTTGTGTGATTTTGTTGTCAGCACATTCAACTTTGTACAGAACAAAGTATTCAACGATAATATTCTATTCATTCAGATCTAGGATTTGTTATTTGAGTGTTCCCTTTATTTTTTTCAGCAGTGTATTTACCATCTCAGTGTTACAGGATAATGAGAAAGGTCCACGAAAATGATCCAGCCAACAGCATCCTGTGCTCAGAGAATAAACCAGCGATGTAGAATTAGAGCAGGATTAACACGCACTGAGCATGAAGAAGACGAGCGATATTATCTAACTGTACACATACAAGGTTAATGATTAATGCACAGGACATTAAGATTTATCTTTATATCTAACGAAAGAGTAATGAAAGAGGTTTTTATATGATCAGTATTCAAACAATATCAGGCAGAAGATATTTAGTATTTATATAAAACTGATTAAAAAAAAATAGGGCTTGAAAGGCAAATAAGCACAAAATACTTTTCCATAGGATTTACTTACTACAAGTAATTATTATTATCAATAATAATAATAATAGTAATAATAATAATAATAATAATAATAACAACAACTACTATCCACTTCTTTGTCTTTGTATCATTTAACTGTTCATGTTATGTGGTATAACATGTCATAGCATGTATTATTATGTGCTCTAAGTGCAGCACACGGTTGTCAGGCAACAACAGAACATTGCTGATCATGATAAGCTCTGCATATGCTGATTTTGCAAAATTATGAGCACCCCCAGCCAATTTATTATTATATTTTTATATTTTTTTATTTTTATGTCTAAATGGATATGTGACTACTGTATGATATGTATCACATATTTGTTGCATTACCCGACTTATAATTATAGATGACTTGGCCAGAAAGACTCGGCCTTGAGGTATAGTCACGTTGAAAGAAACTCATGTTTCTTGTAGCTATATTCTACAGTTCATATTTAAATTTCATTTCATGCTTAGGATGTTGCAGTACCGGATGAACTGATGGTGGACAGTCTGCCATGGTCTGGACCCCTGTTCCAGTTCAGAGTACATCTTCTGACTATGATGGACTCCAGTCTATAGACAATTGTGGAGTATTGAAACTTAATTATCTCCTTGTTCTGGTCCTCAGGAGTACTCCCAGGACATCCACAGAGCAAACAGGATGTTTGCATACACCATTTCTCAATGGATCTCCTGTGAGCTGCATGTTTGTATCTTCTTGTTGTCTATTATATTAAGTCATTTTATTTGATTTCGCTAATGGCATATTAGAGTTGATGCTTTTTCCTGATTTTCACAGCGGGTGGAGGTGAAGCTGCAGCATAATACACGTTATGCAGGCCTGGAGTCCTCTGAGCACTGGTGGGTGCTCAGCAATGAGTTTTACCAGCTGCACCAACAGGTAACTTCTAAAAGGAAGGTTTAGCTTTTGTATGGTTTAGCTCATAGTTAATACCTGACTGAATTATATTTGTCTTGCAGCTCCCTCCGATGCACTACGGCACAGTCATTGTCACGGCCTGCATTAAAGTAAGACTGAATTTGGACAAAAGACATATTTAGCTGTGGTGCTTACTTTCCATGCGTCTTAATTGTCTTCAAGTAACTGTGACCTAAACATGACCTGTTCTGTTTCAGCGTGTTGTAGACCATATCTCCGAGGTGTCCATGAACATCAAGGCGGAGTCATCAAACACCTCACAAGTGCAGGAAAACTTCCTGGTAAGAGTTTATGAAACATTTTCTTTAATTGTTTTTTCACATGGGCTTTCAGAATCCTGTTAAGTGTGTTTCTGTGGGTGTTACGGCAAACTACCATTTCCAGGACCTGCAAGGCTGTGTGGCAATGAGAGGATTTTTAAAGTTTAAATAAAATATTCTAACAAGTTCAATAGTAGGTGATAAAAAATACGTGTTAATAAAGACAGAAAAAGAGAGGGAGGAAAAAAGAAAAAGGAGACTTACAGTACCATCCCAATGTTTTCTGGGATTAATTAATGTTTTATTAATGATTAATTAATGATTAATGTTTTCTCATTAATTAAACTCATGAAATAATTACTGTTGCAATCAGGTGGAATTCCAGAGGCAATATTTGCAATATGTCTAGTTAGAATAACAATAACAAAAAGAAATCTAGGTTTGTTTGTTTTTTTGTTTGTTTATTTTTCTTTTAGTAGTGAGGAAAAATATGCAGATTGAGCTTTAGTAAAGGCACATTGGCATACACTCTGAAATACCTCCAGTTTACTATGTCACTATTTACATTCTAAAGTCCTAGCAGTGGTCTCTATTGTGTGGTTTCAGCTTTTTTTCCAATAAAGCATTTTACCCTAGTTGGAACAACTTTATATAAAGTTGAGTCAAACAGACAATAATTGGTAACTCTTAATTCAAATTTTTGGGCTGTATGCTCAGATTTATCGGCCTCTGTTGGCATTTTACGTCTGGTAATGAATAAATGCAGCTGAAGTAGCAGACAATATAGCGTGCTTGGTGTGATGACGAGGTACTAGGCAGATGTTAGTAATTACAAGTACTTGGGTCATGTCTGTGTATTTTAATATGCTATATACTTCCAATAGGCATTGTTTATAATACATAGGCCTTATACAAGATGATATGGGTACAAAAATGTGTGGCCTCCGCAGCCACAAAGGCACATGTGTCTAACAAATCCTCAACAATGACAAGTAGGAAATGTGTGAAATATTAAGCGATTCTTAGTTTCCCCATCCCATTTTCAGCATTCAATACATTGCTTTAGCATTCTATACAATGCCTTATTTCACATATTGCTTGTAACATATACACTTTCAAGAGAGACAGTCTCAATAGTGTTATTTCTGGATGATGGTGCATGGCTACTAGCAGACAGTTGGTGTAACCTGTTTGTCTGCTGCCTGGGCCTGGCTCAAGACCTGGTTCAGGCCAGTCAGCACTCAACTAATCCTGCCATAAGACTATGGGCTATGTTACAAGAAATGAGAGCAGCAACTTCCTGAGTGGGATGGACACTGTCTTCTAGTAAAAGGCCAGGCTTACTATCCAAGGTTGTCCAGTTATCTATTAAACCCACATTGTTTTATGAGCACCACTAAGACTGCTTTGGGATGTGGCCAGAGCACATAAGTGGGCATAGACTTTTGGTCTCCACTGTATATACAGTACACCAGCATTGCTGCTATTGTCCAAAACTGGCTGCAACCAGATTAAAACCATTAATTTACCAATTGTGACATGAAAGCTCTGTAAACAATAAGTTGCCTCATAAGGTCCTGTTCCTACAAACAATAAATAAAATGTAAATATGCATGAAAATAATTGTAATTTCCTAAAACCATGCAGACAGAGTTGTAAATAAATTCTACATAATACTCCTATGTATAAGACACAAACATTACAAAGTAAATATTGCAGTCATAACATATTGTTATATACATACATATATTGTTATATGTTATGACTATTTTATTTACTTTAATAATGTTTGTGCCCTGACAGTTGGATTATTTGGTTTAATTTAACGTCGCTATCAGCATCAGTGGTCATTTCAGCAACACATGCAAAGTTATATCTATACACAAGGTTACATCAAGAGTAGTCATAAATATACACTCAAGACTATGACAATTGAGCGTAATCAATTAACCTAACACCCATGTCTTTGGACTGTGGGAGGAAACCAGAGCAGCTGGATTAAACTCACGCGGACATGGGGAGGACATGCAGAAATGACCCAGGCTGCTCCACTCTGGGATTGAACCCAGGAACTTCTTGCTGTGAGGCGGTGGTGCTATCCACCAAGCCACTTTGCCACCTGTTCTGAGCATAACGCACCACAGAGAAGCTAATATTACACAGTAATTACAACCATGAGTAGCATATGTACTATTACTATACTATTTTATTTACTAGTTGTGTATCTTGAGTATTCAGTCTCCCATTTTTCATATCCATTTTTCTTATCCATTGCGTAAACCACTTACCACTGAAAGTGTGCATAACAGTATGAAAAAAAATTAATCAGTAAGGATTTATGCTATTTTAATACCATTTAAGATACTATTAAACTGATTTACATATACTGTTAAGACATACCTTTATGTTGCAAAGACTATTACTGCTACAAATTACACCTTTCTTTCACGGCTGCTCAAAAGCCTAAGTACACGAGAGTCCTTAATCTGATTGGCACCTCATTTGGCAGCATTCTTAAATAATACATGCCAAAAGAGGAGGAGTCAGAGATCCTGTAATCATACTATAATCATACACAATTTACAATATTATTCCAAATGATTCACATAATCAGCTATAACAGTAAAACCACCTGTTTCCACACTCATTATCCATTTCAGCGCCATGTACCATATAGATGCACTTTGTTGTTCTACAATTACAGATTGCAGTCCATCTGTTGTTCTACACACTTTTTTAGCTACGTTTCATCCTATTCGTCAATGGTCAGAACCCCCACAAGAACACCACATTATTATTTGCAGGTATTATTTGGGCACACACTACATGCCACCACCATGTCCATGTCACTGCAGTTCTGAGAATGATCCACAACCAAACCTGCTCCATGATTGTCCTGACAGTTGGAGAACAGATTAAGAGGGGGTAATAAAATATGCAGATGGATGGATTATAATATGTAAATGTTTAACGATAGTGCATCAAAATGGTGACTACAGATCAATGTAATGGTATCTTGATTAAAACCTTTGTAGTACTATGCAGTGAGAAAAGGTCCAAACTGTCCCTCAGTCTTGATCATAAATTATTTTAATAGTGTCCACATCTTCCTCTTTAAGCAGCTGCATCTTATTCAGTTCATCCTTGTGTGGTGAGAAGAGACTCGCATTTACTCTGATGATCCACTCAGCAATCATTTCGGTGGTGTAGTAGACTTCCTCTTCATTTCCCTCTTTGTTTCTTTCTTCTTCTCTCAACCCTGCAATCCTGTGTGAGACTTCGGTCTCTATGTCAGAGTCTGAAAGTGGCTGTCCGTGAGGTTTGTGTTCAGACACACTGAGAGCATCTTTAATCCTGTCTTTTATCACAGTGCTGTCACTCAAGCTGGGATCCTTCTCGTCTAAACGTAACTGTCTACAGGAATGGCTTTGTGTTATAATCAAAGGCCTCCTCAACAATCTCTCGCTCTCAACTCGCTCTGGCTCCTGAGTAGTTTCTGTTATGCTGATTGTAGCTAGGCTCCTATAGATTAAGTCCACTGTACACGTTAACTCACCCCTTTCCTTTTGTCTCCGTATCAATGTCCGTGCTACAGGACCAGATGATAAAGTGGCTTTCTTATCCGTCTGCAGTGCCTGGTTTTCTACAGTGTGGTCTGATGCATGGCTTTTTGCATGAGTGGAAGTTCCTCTTGAACCACATATAGGAGGCAGCGAGTTGCTGTTGACCAGTGTCCTGACATTTTTTCTTTTAACTTTATCCAGCCGACTGGTTTGCAACACCACCTGTCG
This sequence comes from Ancistrus triradiatus, assembly GCA_025084515.1. Lineage (NCBI taxonomy): Eukaryota > Metazoa > Chordata > Actinopteri > Siluriformes > Loricariidae > Ancistrus > Ancistrus triradiatus. The sequence continues at coordinate 17,977 of JAJAGP010001040.1, forward strand.
AGATCTGAGGACAAAACGTGGAGTGTTGCAGCTTTGTGTCCTACATGGTCGAATAATTCCATTCAGTGTGTCAGGAGCCAGTAGGTGCCCAGTATGATTGGCAACTTTAGAAAGACCGTCCTGGCCAACTGTTCCATCTTCAGGTCCATTCCAAGCCCATCTTATCCTTCCGTCCCAGACCTGCTTGCTCTGATTAGCAGTTTGTGTTGTTCTCATAGCTCACTTGTATTTTTCAAGCAATGAGACAAAGTTCTGACTAGGGCTCCTTTGCTCATGTGTTACACCTCTGGACTGTCGGTTTCATGTTCCCTCGCACTGCCAGTCATTCGATCTGTAACCAAACCCGCTGCTTTTGCAGAGAGCCATGAATCACAAAACAAACCTGTGATATGTACTATGCTGTGTACGTATATATACAGTGCCATGCAAAGTTTGAGCACCCCTGGTCAAATGACATGTTTTTTGATTCTCCAACCTAATAAACATAGATATAAATATTTAGTCAGTAATCCATCTATACACAAACACATTATTAGGTACACCTTGCTAGTACTGGGTTGGACCCCTTTTGCCTTCAGAACTGTTTAAATTCTTCATGGCACAGGTTCAACCAGGTGCTGGAAGGACTTCTCAGAGATTTTGGTCAATATTGACATGAGAGCATCACGCAGTTGCTGCACTTTTGTCAGCTGCTCATCCACGATGTGAATCTCCTGGTTTAACAAATCCTAAAAGTGCTCTACAAAATTGAGATCTGGTGACTGTGGAGACCATTTGAGTACAGTGAACTCATTGTCATGTTCAAGATGCCAGTTTGAGATGATCTGAGCTTTGTGACATAGCATATTATCCTGCTGGAAGTAGCCATCAGAAGATGGGAACTCTGTGGTCACAAAGGGATGACACTTCTCAGATAGGCAGTAAAATTTAAAAATTGCTCAGTTGGTATTTAGAGACCCAAATTGTAACAAGAATATATCCCCCACACCATTACACCATCAGCCTGAACCGTTGATACAAGGCAGGATGGATCAGTGCTTTAATGTTGTTTATGCCAAATTCCCACCCTACCATCTGAATGTCACAGCAGAAATCACTACTACTACGACTAATCACACAAGGCAACAATTTTCCAATCTTCTGTTGTCTAAGTTTGGTGAGCCCATGTGAATTGTAGTTCAGTTCATTTTTGAAGGTTCAGTTGTAACAAGTGGTTATATGAGTTACTGTTGCCTATTCTATCAGATCATACCAGTCTGGCCATTCTCCTCTGACCTCTGGCATGAACAAGGCATTTTATCCCTGACAATCACAGTTCTTCCCGATTCTGGTTCTTGACCATGTCTACATGCCTAAATGCATTGAGTAACTGCCATGTGATTGGCTGATTAGATATTTGTGTTAACAAGCAGTTGAAAAGGTGTACCTAATAAAGTGGTTGGTGAGTATATATCTGCCTACATCTACATCTAAATATTTATATCTATCTATTTATCTTTCTATATCTATTGACTGTATATCTATAACAGTATATCTACTGTATTGTCTAAACAAGCATCTGTGGGATGTGCTGGAAAAACAAGTACACAGAGGTCCCACCTCTCAACTTACAGGATTACAGAGGATCTGCTGCTAATGTCTTGATTCCAGATACCACAGGAGACCTTCAGAGGTCTTGTGGAGTCGAGACAGGGTCCAGCACATCCCACAGATGCTTCACTTGGAGGACAAGACAACACCTTCAACTCTTTGTCATGTTCTTCAAAACATTTCTAAACAATCTTTGTGGGCAGTGTGGGCAAAGGTGTTTTGCACATAAAAAACTCTTTGTATCTACTGGACGTTGTGCTCTTTTGTCTTTCCCTGAATCACAGCTTATTATGTTTGTTTATTTGACGTCGCTATCAGCATCGATGGCCATTTTAACAACAGACAAGGCTTTAATGACACACAAGGTTTCTTAAAAGCTATATATATATATATATATATATATATATATATATATATATATATATATATATACTGTGACGGTGCACGGAATGAGGAGGCAAACGCAAAGCCAAGCGACGGTAAGGCAGGTTTATTCAGACTTAGTACAAGACACGGTAGGATAACGGGTATGGAGACAAGGGTAGGGAACCTCGTTGAGAAGCGAGAGTGAGAGGGTGAGTGGTGGTTTTATGTGTTTGGGAAGTCCGGGATGAGGCACAGGTGCATGTGATATATATATATATATATATCTATATATATTATATATATATATATATATATACACATACACACACACACACACACACACACACACACACGTCCTTCTCAAAAAAATTAGCATTTGTGATAAAGTTAATTCTTTTCCGTAATGTAATGATATAAACGTTCATATATTGATTCAATTGCCACACCAACTGAAATATTTCAAGTCTTTATCTCACAAAATTAGCATATCATGAAAAGGTTCTCTAAACGAGCTATTAACCTAATTATCTGAATCAACGAATTAACTCTAAACACCTGCAAAAGATTCCTGAGGCTTTTGAAAACTCCCAGCCTGATTCATTACTCAAAACCGCAATCATGGGTAAGACTGCCGACCTGACTGCTGTCCAGAAGGCCATCATTGACACCCTCAAGCAAGAGGGTAAGACACAGAAAGAAATGTCTGAACGAATAGGCTGTTCCCAGAGTGCTGTGTCAAGGCACCTCAGTGGGAAGTCTGTGGGAAGGAAAAAGTGTGGCAGAAAACGCTGCACAAACGAGAAGAGGTGACCGGACCCTGAGAAGGATTGTGGAGAAGAGCCGATTCCAGACCTTGGGGGACCTGCGGAAGCAGTGGACTGAGTCTGGAGTAGAAACATCCAGTGCCACCATGCACAGGCGTGTGCAGGAAATGGGCTACAGGTGCTGCATTCCCCAGGTCAAGCCACTTTTGAACCAGAAACAGTGGCAGAAGCGCCTGACCTGGGCTACAGAGAAGCAGCACTGGACTGTTGCTCAGTGGTCCAAAGTACTTTTTTCGGATGAAAGCAAATTTTGCATGTCATTCGAAAATCAAGGTGCCAGAGTCTGGAGGAAGACTGGGGAGAAGGAAATGCCAAAATGTCTGAAGTCCAGTGTCAAGTACCCACAGTCAGTGATGTTCTGGGGTGCCATGTCAGCTGCTGTGTTGGTCCACTATGTTTTATCAAAGGCAGGGTCAATGCATCTAGCTATCAGGAGATTTTGGAGCACTTCTGCTGAAGAGCTTTATGGAGATGAAGAGTTCATTTTTCAGCACGACCTGGCACCTGCTCACAGTTCCAAAACCACTGGTAAATGGTTTACTGACCATGGTATTACTGTGCTCAATTGGCCTGCCAACTCTCCTGACCTGAACCCGATAGAGAATCTGTGGGATATTGTGAAGAGAAAGTTGAGACGCGCAAGACCCAACACTCTGGATGAGCTTAAGGCCGCTATCAAAGCATCCTGGTCCTCCATAACACCTCAGCAGTGCCACAGGCTGATTGCCTCCATGCCACGCCGCATTGAAGCAGTCATTTCTGCAAAAGGATTCCTGACCAAGTATTGAGTGCATAAACATAAACATAATAATCTGAAGGTTGACTTTTTTTGTATTAAAAACACTTTTCTTTTATTGGTCGGATGAAATATGCTAATTTTGTGAGAATTTTGGGTTTTCATGAGCTGTATGCCAAAATCATCAGTATTAAAACAATAAAAGACTTGAAATATTTCAGTTGGTGTGCAATGAATCTAAAATATATTAAAGTTTAATTTTTATCATTACATTACAGAAAAGAATTAACTTTATCACAATATGCTAATTTTTTGAGAAGGACCTGTATATATACACACACACACACATATACACACACATATACACACACTCGAGCAATCAAGTAACCTAATGCATGTCTTTGAACTGTGGGAGGAAACCCGGAGTAAACCCACACAGACACAGGGAGGACATGCAGACTGTGAAGCAGCGGTGATACCAACCAAGCCATGTTCAATATCTCTGAACTGTGTGTATATACACAATTGAGTTTTTGACAGCAAATGCCAAGTAAATAGCAGAGAAATAGACCATTAAGCACTGAAATAAGCATTGTCTAGTTTATTTTTTATTGAGAGAGTATCTGTACTAAATGCTTAGAAAATGACAGTTACATATGTTCTCTAAGAAATCAATGAATAGCTTATGACTAACTTTATACCACTTCTAAATTTTAAGTGCAAACGAGAATACATGTCAAATCCTAACTAAAGGTAAAAATATCTGTAACTGAAAGAAACGCCGGCTTTCTAGAATTGCCACGAGCAAAGAGTTAACTTGTCAACAGTTAAGTTCATTAGTGAAATTTTGACGATTACATGTACAGCAATAGAAAGCATTATACAGAGTCACTAGTTTGACAAGATATTCTTAGTATGCCTGCTGAATTTGGTTACCGGATTATTGTCAGGTGGCTGACATCAGAGGTCAGGTCAGTTTTTGATGGGTACAGGACCTTTAGATTGCCCTCCGTGTCCACCACTTTCACCTGCTCTATAATCAATTCTGGTGAAGTTGAAGCATCCACTGCTGGGCTAGATTCTGTCTCACCATCTGAAGAGGGCTCGTTTTTATTATCAAAGGTAAACTTATTCAGCTCTGCCATTTTAAAAGACAAACAAAAACATAGTTTGAGAAAATTATTAATCCACTAATCCACTTAGTGTGGTAAACATGTTTACTGAGAAAAAAAATGAAAAAGAATCTTCATTACTCTTCAAATAACAATTACAACACACATGTTCATACAAACATTTGAGGAGAAACAAAAGGCACAGTATCTCGGTAGAGGGAGAAACAACACACCTTGTTCTTTTCCTATGACACCAGTGTTAGAGGTCCTACCTTCTGATCGACGCTAGAGGACAGCGTTGGTCCGCTTTTCGTGGTAGGATCTCTGGCAGCCGCCGCAATCGCGTAGCTTACTGACGTGCATACGCGATTGCGGTAATTAATTCGCAACACCTGCTACTTCTGGCTATTTAAGAGCCTCGCCAGTCGTAGTAGGTGTTGCGCCATTTGACCTGCACGCTATTCATGCCCTCGCGATCGCCGCTTCGGCTTTTGTCTTCTACAGCTTATTGGCAGCGTGTTTGGAGACCTCACCCGTCTCCCTGCTCTTATACAGAGCCCCCGTGCTTCGTTAGTTTGTTTTATTTTTCATTGTTAGGGAGAGAGGACGGACTGGGCCCGCCAAGGGGCTCAGTTCCCGTAGCGCCGGGAGGCGTGAGGTAAATTGCCAGGGAAGTAGTTTTTCAGAGTAGGGTAAGTCTTTGTTTTATTTATTTTTTTCTCAGCCACCGCTCCTGGCTGCTTCTTCCTCTCGCCGCCTGACGCTACGTGCCGTTCTGCTGTAGCACTGTGCACGAGCTGTGCCCGCGTTCGGCTCGCGCCCCCCTGCTTCCCTGGACTGGCACGCGTGCAGAGGATTCTCCCCCCGCCCCTCTCTCTCCAGCTCAGTCCTGAGCTTCGGCTTGTAAGAGGGAGATTCGCCGATTTCTCTCTGGCAGGCAGAAGCTCAGTCTTTCTTTGTTATTAATTCATTTATACTTTATTAATTATTGTTTCATTTCTTTTGTTAATTTCAGTTTATTAATACCATCTGGAGCTAACTGTGTTTGTGTCCCAACCCTTATTTTTCAGTTCTGACGGTACGTCATCATTGTTGATATGGCGAACCGTAACAACCAGCCATGTAGACTCAGCACAAATGTATTTTTAAGCAAAAGGGTTGAATTTGGTAGCTTAGTGTTAAGAGGTAAATTATTCAGAATGTCCAGATCAAGTTGTGTGATCAGTTAAATATTCATTCATCAGAAATTTGAGCTATTGCCAGAAGCTAAAGCAAACAGTTCTGTTCCAATCAGAACGGAAATCTCACGCCTGCTTTGCAAACTAAACCCCAGTTTTCCCTTCCATATCACATTTCAGACTGCAGCTTCTCCCCATGAGGGGACTTTAAAAAGAAAATGAACTGACAAAGGGAGCAATATAACTTAGTACTAAGTGAACAAACTGCTCATGACATTTTGTATGTTTAAAACATTCAGTATTACAGACTCTTAGAACTACACAAGACTGACTTATTGTTAGCAGTACTTACAGTTGGGCAAAAAAGTATTTAGTCAGCCACTGATTGTGCAAGTTCTCCTACTTAGAAAGATGAGAGATGTCTGTAATTTTCATCATAGGTACACTTCAACTATTAGAGACAACGTGAGAAAAAAATCCAGGAAATCACATTGTAGGATTTTTAAAGAATTTAATTGTAAATCATGGTGGAAAATAAGTATTTGGTCAAGATTTCTGGCTCTCACAGACCTGTAACTTCTTCTTTAAGAAACTCTTCTGTCCTCCACTCGTTACCTGTATTAATGGCACCTGTTTGACCTCATTATCTGTATAAAACACACCTGTCCTCAGCCGCAAAAAGTCAGACCCCAAGGAGTGGCTCCGTAAAAAAAGCATTTTAAGGTCCTGGAGTGGCCTAGCCAGTCTCCAGACCTCAGGAACCATAGAAAATGTGTGGAGGGAGTTGAAAGTCCGTGTTGCCCCAAAACATCACTGCTCTACAGGAGATCTGCATGGCGGAATGGGCCAAAATACCAGCTACAGTGTGTGCAAACCTGGTGAAGACTTACAGGAAATGTTTGACCTCTGTCATTGCCAACAAATGAAAATTCTTTAAAAATCCTACAATGTGATTTCCTAGATTTTTTTTTCTCATTTTGTCTTTCATAGTTGAAGTGTACCTATGATGAAAATTACAGACCTCTCTCATTTTTGTAAGTAGGAGAACTTGCACAATCAGTGGCTGACTAAATACTTTTTTGCATTTCACTGTTTTTGTATGTTTACCTGTGTGTGAATGGGCAAGTAATGCTTCAGCAAAATAGCTGGAAATAAATTGCCCACTCGTCACAATACAGGTACAGCTTCAGTGGACACGGTATGCAAAAATAATAAAAAAGATTGTAATTCTAGACAAAACAGCCCACATGATCACTTTTTGAAATGGAGAATTGTATAACAATGTAAAATAGAGTTACCAACTGACAATACCAATAGTCTACCAACTTTGTAGTAGAATATTAAGTAAAACTAGAGAGGTGCATTTCCTGAAGAAAATGCGAGTGTGATTACCACTTGAAATGGTCGACCCTGAGCCTACCTAAGGGGCCCCATGTGGATCACATACCACCTCAGATTGCACCCGGGACCAAGCCTGCCGAATTTCGTGGCTTCGAAGGTCGAAAACTGATTGAGTCATGGTCATTGACCCGCCAGGGGCCCCAGTGCCCAGCCGGGGTCCACAGGGGCCCTTTGGGCATAACATCTCACCTTAGATTGCACCTGGGACCAAGCCTGCTGAATTTCGTGGCTGTAGGTCGATAATTGACTGAGTTACGGTCATTGGCCCGCCAGGGGCCCCAGTGCCCAACCGGGGTCCACAAGGGCCCCACGGGCATCACATGTCACCTTAGATTGCACCCGGGACCAAGCCTGCCGCATTTCGTGGCCGTAGGTCAATAACTGACTGAGTTATTATTCGTTAACTTTTGGCCCATTCATTTCCTATGAACCGGACTGCCCTATACAAGCACGCAATGGCACTGGAACGGGGTCGATATATCGAAAGTTGCGGCAGTTGATACGCGTCGAAAATTGTGGAATAATAATAATAATAAAAAACGGAATAATACTACTTTCGGATAACAATAGTGTGGTTGCCTATATAGGCAATCACACTAATTAATACTTACGAGTGCAACTCTACCAGTTGTGACATGCATTATCTACTTATCTACATTATTGACTGTAAGTGCCTTTGTGAATACAAAAACAGCGTTTGTGACTCTTACTATAATCAGAGTGTCCATGATGTCTTTACATGTTTGCAGACTGATGGAACTTGTCACTTCCAGGAACAGCTCACGTGTGGTCTTCTTTACCTGGTGGAAAGATATTGTCCTTTTAATCATCACAAGCTGTATCAATCAAACTGAATAGTAAATGCTACAGTAAATATTACAACATTCCTCTAATCATCAAGACAAATTGCACATTAATAAAGTATAAAAGAAACCGTCTAGGAGGTGATAACTCTAAGGATTGTTTTGGTTGGTTGGTTGGTTTGTTTATTTAGTTTGATTGACAGTCGCAAAGTTATATCGAAACTAGTCATACATGCTCAGATTGGGCCAATTTAGCATAATCAATTAACCTAGGCCGTTTCTCAGGCCGTGCTTGTGTTCTCGTGTACTTGTGAAACGTCATCAGTCGCAGCCCAAGTACTGTTCCATTTCTAAGTTCGCTTCTAACCAAGTCCGCTCCAAATCCCCGGATGTGTTCTTGATCCGCCCATATTATCGAGGATGCATTGGAGCAGACTTGTGCGGACTTGAACAGCGAAATATCCCACAATGCATTGCCAGCTCGGTAATGCTGGATGAGAGAACTCCCTAATGGATGGATAATTTCTAAAGTAATAATGTTATTGTGTCACGGAATGAAGTTATAAGAGTTTTTTAGGCGAGAATGTAGTTGTTTAAAATTCAACTATGCGGTCAGTTTATCAAGATAAAGCTTACATAAAAAAATGCTCAAACGATTTCGGAGATGTGACGGGACGCTATTAACGTATTTATTATGCATTATATTTATTATTTGTTCAGCCTGCGTTCTAAATATGAATTGTCTGATATAAATTGAAGTTCAGAATTAAATTCCCTTCTAAAATAAGACTTGTTTGCTGCTCGCTTATGTTTGGGAAGGTTTCTATTTAGGCTTAAATGCGATCGGTCCGTTGTTAGACGTAGATCAAACTATTTAATGGAAAGTAAAAGATCTGTGCACTTCTTCCACCACTGACAGGCTTTATACAAGATGTTTTAGGATTTTATCTACGTGTAAAAAGTAAACCGTGTGGTCTCCATAGCCAAGTACACTGCTGTTCCAATTGTAGAATAACCGAAATGTGGGAGAATGTCCAACTTCCTAGTCCAGACTTATGAAGTACGCAAGTCCGAACTTCGCATACTTGGTATTGAGAAATGGCCCTAATGTATGTCTTTTGATTGTGGGAGGAAAGTGATCCACATGAAGTAAACCCACATGGACCCGGGGAGGACTCCACACAAACAGAGTGCGAGGTCGGAATCGAGATATGGTTGGTACTGTACAGTGTATGCTAGAGCTCACCATTTATATTTCTGTAAAACTAATTTGTCTAACCTAGAATCAGCTCACATCGATGCATAAGGTAGTAATTTATTGCAAATGATGTTACTGCATGAGAAAGTAAATAATCACTGGTACAGTTTAATTGTAAGTTTCTGAATACACATCAACAATTTTATTGTTGATATCAAAGATGAGAATGGGGAAAAATATTGTTGGTGCCAGACATGTTGGTTTGAGTATTTCTCTACAGTTCATTCACAATAGGGCAAGAAAGAAAAACAACCAGTGAGATGAAGTTCTGTGGACATAAACACATTGTTGATATGTAAATCTCAGAAAACCTTCTAAATAACAATTAAAAAAAGAAGGTCATAAAACAGTGGTGCCTCGGTTCTTGACTGCCTCAGAACTCGTCAAATTCAGTTCTCAACCTCTTCTGACTCGAAAAGATAATTTGCTCAGTACTCGGTGCACTCGCTTAAACTTGTATGAGTCAAGTCAATGACTTGTTTCAGCCAAAATTCGATTCATGAGTCACGATTCAGTACACAGTGATTCAGGTTCACAATAGCCCTCAGTGCAGATCTCCACTATTTTTATCGTGTTTTTTTTTAACATCTAAAATACTATATTATTAATGCAAATACATCTACATGGGTCCTAAAAAGTTTAGTTTATAAGAGACAACTGAAAGAAAACAAGAACTGAATTCTTCAGAACACAGGCAGTTATCTTAGCAGCTATGCTAGAACCCAGAGTTCATCAATAGAAAAAGTGTTTTGCTTTCCCTTTCAGTGCATTACTCACTAAATTACATTAGCTTTTCAACACTTTACTATAAAATAAGCTTTTAGTTAATGATTTTGGCCAACTATAGGTTAAGTGTTTTAAACATTAACTTATCATAGTATCCTTTCCACATCTCCACTAAGATACAGTACCATAACTCCTCAGTACATGATAGGTTTAAATAATTAAGGATTTGTCAGAACATATTCCCATCATAAATGGGAGAGCACCTGTACAGTACTTGTCACAGTGACATCATATCTAAATGACTGAATAAGTTAATGGCATACCCTAGCTACAAGTATACAATAAGAACAGCTTACCTTTGTCCTCTCACTGTTTGTGATTGGAGGGAAAGAGATCACATGACCATCAGAATCAACCAGGCAAGGGTAGTGATCCTTTCCATCCAGCAGCTGAAGGTACCTAGAAGAGTAAGACAAAATGGCCCTCACAATTCCGAAGATATTTGACTTTTGGATTCATGTTAAATTGAGCTTTTTATTACCTCTCATACATGGTATAAACTCGAACAGAAGGAATATTAATACAGATCAACTTTAAAATCCTCAAAGAACAAAGATCACATTTAAATTAAATGTATCCCTGCCCCTGCCAGGAATACTTTGATGTATTCCTATCCATGTGTTCAATAAAACTGTTTATATGTTATCAGACTGCTGCAAATAAAGATGTGGTTATTGAATAAGAAACCAATGACCCAATATATGATTTCTGGACATAATGAATTCTTTGATGAATAAAGACCAATGAGTGAGTTCAGATCAGATCACATTTTACAAATGCCTAAAGTAAAAAGCCAGACAATTCCAAAGCATTCACAATCGTTTCCTTGCAGCTACAGTATATACCATATTTAACAAACTGGATCAATTCTACATAGCTGGAAGAAGTACAAATGACGTTTTCTAATGAGAGGACCAACTGATGGCCAAGTGACAGATCATTCAGGTTACACTGCAACCTGAATCATGTAACTGTCAAGAACTGACATTTCCACAAATTAACCTGCCTAAAGGAGAATGAATATTTGTGTGGGGGCTGTTTAATGACTCACTTATGGAGTCCCGATACATTCTGCCGCTTTTTCTGTTTCCTCTGTTCATGTGCTTCTTGCTGTAGAAGTCGCAGCAGGTCAGAAGCTTTCATCTCCTTACGAGACAGAGGCACGATCTGCACACACAGTTAGAGTTACAAAAGATATTAATGTCTTTAACTATTCTTATGATTGTAAGTCAAATTGGATCACAGACAGTGGGGGCCAAAAGTCTGAGGCTTCTACTAAAATTGCTTACCGGTATATTTTGCATTTTTCTTGAATTTAATAATGTTTTCTTGACAAATATATAACCAACATAATTCAAGTGAAAAGCTGAATCTTTAAAAAAAAAAAATCATTTGATCAATTTCAGAATTTACTGGCATTTCTTTTTTTACCGCCTCTGTGTGATGACTGCATGCACTGGCATGGACTACAAGTTTGTGTAAACCTGATGATGCAAGTTATCACAGCATGATTTCACAATATTCCAAAAAGCATCTTGTGATGTTCCTGAATACTTGACTTTCTCTGTCTGCAAGTACCCCAAAAAATGCTTGATGGGGTTTAAGTCAGGTGACCATGGAGGAATGTCCACCATAGTCAGGACTCCATCTTCTTTAGCCATCTTTTTTAGCCAAGTAGTTGTCACAAGGCTTTGCAGTAGAACCCAAAACAAGCATCTTTACTAGTGGTCTCATACCTTTGGCCCCCACTGTACGATTTAAATAATAAACGGCACCCTTCACTCTTGTTTCTTGCTTCACAACAATCGACATACTTAAAACACAGTACTGTGCAATGGTCTTCGGCATTCTATATTTTTCAATTTATTTTCTGCATATTGAGTTTTAGAACACTGTTCACTCACTGTTCACCTTTTTAGAGACTTTCACCCTATTGTGTTAGTCATCCTAAAATCCTTCATCAGCATCCACGGGACGCTGCCTACAGGATGCTGGTGGCTGGACATTGTTGACTGGTGCACTATTTTCAGTCCAGCAGTGACAGTGAGGTGGTTTAAAACTCCAGCAGCAGTACTGTGATCCAATTGTATCAGTGAAACACCCACTAACACATCACCACCATGTCAGTATCACTGCAATGCTGAGAATAATCCACCACCCAAATAGAACCTGATCTGTGGTTGTCCTGTGGGGGTCCTGACTATTAGAGAACAGAATAAAGGGGACTAAGAAAGTACATAGAGAAACAGATCTACTACAAAGTACAGTGCCCACTAAAATTTCTATAATTAATAAACAGAATATATACCGAAAAATACAGAATGCCTAATACTTTTGCACAGAACTGTATGTGCATACTGAGGCAGCATGGAATATATTTGACACACGGCTGGAACAAAAGTGACAGTGGTAGTTTGAGTTGAAGCTACACTATCCAATATTTCTGCTGTTGAGTGAACACAATTTAATAACACAAATACACAGTTGTAAGTCAGATTTTACGATACATTCTATTATTGTGTTACAACAATGGGCCAACTAACCAATCCCCAACACAGCCAAGCACCATTAACCCTTGATTTTCATCCCTTGACCTGGACAGTATACTCTAAGCTATACCTAATAGATTCAAAACTAAGAAGGAAAACTTTAACTGAAATTTGTTCTATGACATGTCCACCACAAAGTCACTACCAGTCTTATTACAATGACAGACGCAGAGAGGAAAAAATGGCAAAAGCATAGCTCATTTATTTTTAAAGTGTCTAGTTGTTTACAGAGACACTAATTAACTAGCGCATGAGAAACTGGACTCCAGATCATTTATAAAAGCAGACAGATGGCATGAATTATGCATAGTACCTTCATGACTGGCTTTTATGAAACAGTGTGCAGACTCTGATTTGAACATACAACCTGTGAGAGCTTGTGTCAACTTCATACTATTGTTGTATTGCTTTAGCTTTTAAACATTCAGTAACCAATACATCAAGTATGGCTATGATGTAGCTACTTTGGTACTTCATCTATTATACCCAACTTACAGATGCACTTTGCCTACAGAATTATTTACTGTAGAACATTTGTGCCCAATTTGTCATCCAACTTGTACCCCATTCATCAACTGAAAAGGACACGAACAGACCATGGCTGACCATATACTAGAGACAACTCAATGGCTGTATTGGAAAGGGTACACTTCATGTTACTAGTATACTAAATCTGCCTAAAAGTAGTATGTAGTATGCAGTGTGGAACCAAAATGAAAATCTGTAGTAGCCCTGAAGTTATGGGGATGTTGTACTATTCCGGTCAGATTTTCCAGTATGCAGAGGGAGCCATCTTCATACTGCTTCTTCAAAAGAATATAGTGGTGGGTATTCTACACAGGTAAAAAAGAATCAGTTACCATATCCTGAATTTCTGTCTGGTTCTATACATTGTTAGAAGTGCAGACAAAACCACTGCATGCCAGCTCTTCCCTCTTACATTTACATTTACAGCATTTAGCAGACACCCTTACCCAGAGCGACTTACAACTTATACAGTCTTACAGTCCAAGCAACTCTGGGTTAAGGGTCTTGCTCAAGGACCCAACAGTGGCAGCTTGGCAGATAAGGGACTTGAACCCTGGACCTTCTGGTCCATAGTCCAGTACCTTAACCGCTAGGCTACCACAGTCCTCTTAAAGTCCTCTATCCACCCAAGGTGAGTAACTCTCTGCTCTCTCCTAGTTACTCTCTGCTTCAGTGTTTCTCTTCAAAGTGAAAATTTCAAATAAAAGCCCCAAAGTGCTGTACCACCCAACACCGGCACAGCTGTGTGCCCTTGGCTACAATCCAAGTAAACCAGGACACCTCACACATCTCTTCCACAACTAACATCAAATAGAACACGACAAGTCCAGTTTTTGCACACCACTTTCTATATTGCGTAGATAAAATACATAGCATATTAAAATAATGTATATGTGCATTTTTATCTGTAAGTTTACATTTGGGCATTAGTGTTCTATTTCTGTTATATAGGCACTGAAGTTCTATTAGGTCTTGTATTTGTTGTGGCACCACACCTAAAATAATAAATATTCCTTGTACTTGGTGAATAAAAGCTTTTGTATTTGCTTTTTTGCTATTGTATCCTATTCTATTTTACTTGGGTGGTGAACCATGCACTAGCACAGCAGTGACGCTGACACATTGTGTTGTGCTGGTATGAATATGAGCTGCAGAAGGGTTGTTATGTAAACTTAAATACACCTACCTTACTGGTACACCACAGTGCAGTTAGATACTACAGCTATTTTTTACTCATTCTAATTATGGTGACACAAATATGAGCAACAGACATATTCTGGTCACATGATGCTACTAGTTCTAACCTTTTGGGCACCAGAGTATTGACTGCCATTTTTACAATCCCTAAGAACACTGACTGCAATAGTCACACCAGCACCACTGACAATTTTTTTCTACCATGATGTCACACATTTACACACATGCTTCTCCACTCATACCCTTAATTCAGCCGGAGGTCTGGCATCATACTGCAGAGGTGCCTTTAGTGAGCTCATGTCATGAGTAGCGATCGTAGCTGCAGTCCTTTTGGCACAAATTTCATCATGAAGCTTGGTCTGAAGAATGTAGAAGAGATTAATCATCAAACATTTGAAATACAGATATCAGTATAATACCCCACAATATAGCTAGGATTAGACTCTTAGTGAGGGCTGAGATCACTAGTCACATGCTTCTATTTATTTATTTAGTTTAATGAAATGTTTTCAATTATAAATCAAATAATCAGGATAATTTGAGTAGAATAATTTGATCAAGTTCAGAATGTATCAGTATTTGGTATGTTAATCATTTTGTGTAAAAGCTGATGATCCAAGTTTTCACAGAATGATTTCACAATATTCCAAAACGCATCTTGTGATGTTACTGAATGCTTGGCTTTCAGTCTTTCAGTATCCCCATAAATGCTTGAGGGTGCTTAGGTAAGATGACTGTGGAGAAAATCCATGGTCAGCACACCCTGATCTTCTTAGGTCATCAAGTAGCAGCAAAGATTAGAGGTGAGTTTTGAATCATTGTCCTGCTGCAGTATGGTTCTACATAGCAATCATCTTCACCAGTGGTCTGTCTTTGGTTCCCAATGTATTATTTAAGCAATAATAGGCAGGAATAGACTAGAATAACAGTATAGTTTGCTATTGCTTTGCTCACAGTAAGCAGCATACTGAAACTATGAGCATACTGGGGCCACATGTAATGCACTTGACAAGAGGTCGGCACAAAATCTACAATGGCAGCACGCTGAGATGAAGCTACGCTACATCAGAATTTGCTGTACTAACAGCATGCACTCGAGCTGGCATGGGTTCCACAAAATCTGATGTTCCATATTATTCCAGTATGGTTTCACAATATTCAAAGAGCTCTTTGTGATGTTGCAGAATACTTGGCTTTCTTTGCCTTCATGTTCCCCCATAAATGATTGATGGGGTTGAGGTCAAGGGGATACAAATACTATTATAAATATGAAATGTATGTTCATCTTTTCAAAGATTCAACTTTTAAATCAAATTGTTATGGTGCTTACATGATTTGGAAAGAAACACATTGTATTAAATTGAAAGAAAACTGCAAAGTAGAAGCCTTTTTACTACTAGTGTCAGACTTTTGGCCCCCATCGTAGGTTGCATCACTGTTTTTTGTTTAATGTAATGCTCCACTATATACTTACTAAGTTAAGGTTACTCTAATTCATAGGACGTGTCTAGGTATAGCAACAGTCATACTCTATCATTGTATCCGTCTGCAATATACTAGTTTGGCACCCAGGGAGGGATATGTATAGCAGTTAGGCTTCAGATGCTGTGTGGATGTTCACATTTCACTCGTGTTTTCAGTGGTATCTCAAATGCATTGGTGTATTGTTTGCACACAGATTTCTTGTGAAAATTTACATTAGTGTGGCATAAAAAGACTATGTGACTATGGTAATGTCCGCTCAATGACCATTTCGCTCAATGGCCAGATAGTGAGAGGGGACAAAAAAGGACATGAAAGGGGAGTTTTTGTTGCACATTTCCAAAGTCCATAAGGGGGCAGAATTCAAATGCAAATGTATTTTTGTCTAGTGTTCTTGTGGGCGAGTTATTTGGTTAAGACATGTCTATGCTGGTCTTGTATTTTGTATACTAGCTCCACAGTGTTGACTTATGCAAAGTACTGCCATTTTACTCTGTATGGAAAGAACCTCTGTCATATTTCTTTACCTGTGATGTTAGGAACCTCTTGAGCGCATTTCCTGGTTTCAGATTCATGCCTCTAACGACACAGCACACTATAAACGGTCGCACGTCTTTAACTCGAGGAGACACTTGCACCGTCACGTAGGAGGGGGACTCGGATATGTGAAGAATCCTGACAATCATCTGTTGCAACTCATCTACGGCCTCTTCCTCTTTTTTATTCTTCTGTTTTGCAGCGTTCTTCTTCTGACGGACATTCCGGGGCCCATCACTCGCTGCAGCACCCTCTGCCTCCATCTGCTTGCCCTTCCCTTTCCCTCTGCCCCCAACTCTCAGGTACTCCAACACTGACTTGGCTTGGCAGCCGTTCACCATCTTCTCTAGTCGCTTGTCCTTTAGTTGATTTCCTCTGAAATTTATCTCCTTTAGCTTTGGACAGTCAGCTAGCTCAAACGGGATCTCACTGAGCTTGTTGTTGGATAGGTCCAAAACCTGAAACACAGCAAATAAAGCATAATTGTTATAAAACTGGAACACTGAACTTGAACACTGGCTGTCAATATTATGGAAAAACATCTCCCCCATTCAAAACCTTATTGATGTTCAGTTGTTTAATGTTACCAAGCTTGTTTAGACATGGCAGCACCAATGGAACAAAAACAACCTTACCAATACCGCTGTAGGATAAACAACCCCAGTTTTAACATTCTCACCTGTGTTTAAAGACCCCTTAGTACAGTTTAGTTGCAATTCTTCTCCTGACCTTCAACAAACACTAGTATCAGATCAGTGTTAAATTTGCTAAATTTAGTATCAGATCAAGTTAAATTTGGATTCATATAAAAAGTAAGACAGTTATCCTTGCTCGTTGACCCCATTTCAAATAATTGGTGCCTCAATTTGTATCTGTCTCACTGACATCTGAAGCAATTGTCATTTTTGCTACTACTAGCTGATTCCCAGGTAATTTATAGCAAATAGTAGGTTAGTGTTGAAACCCAATTTTCTGCCTATTGTTGAACTATATGTCTATTCTTTTTTATAGTTTAAAGGATAACAATATATTTTACGGGAAATCTGTTACTACAAATGTGTGCTTACGGTATCATTATTTAAAATAAATGTTACTGTGCTAAAATAAATGCTATACAGTGTAATTCATACATTTGTCCTTTAGCAATTTACATTTGGGTCCTTGAGCAAGGCCCTTAACCCACAACTGCTTGGACTGTAAGAATGTATCAATTGTAAGTCACTCGGGATAAGGGCGTCTGCTAAATGACATAAATGTAAATGTAAAACAAATGAGAAATAAAAACTGAACACAGACTGTATATGTGTGTATATATATATATACATACATATACACACATATATACACACACACAGTGATTTGCAAAAGTATTCGGCCCCCTTGAACTTTTCAACCTTTTGCCACATTTCAGGCTTCAAACATAAAAGATATGAAATTGTAATTTTTTTGGGGAAGAATCAACAACAAGTGGGACACAATCGTGAAGTGGAACAAAATTTATTGGATATTTTAAACATTTTTTAGAAATAAAAAAAACTGAAAAGTGGGGCGTGCAAAATTATTCGACCCCCTTGCGTTAATACTTTGTAGCGCCACCTTTTGCTGTGATCACAGCTACAAGTCACTTGGGGTATGTCTCTATCAGTTTTGCACATCGAGAGAATGACATTTTTGCCCATTCTTCCTTGCAAAACAGCTCGAGCTCAGTGAGGTTGGATGGAGAGCGTTTGTGAACAGCAGTTTTCAGCTCTTTCCACAGATTCTCGATTGGATTCAGGTCTGGACTTTGACTTGGCCATTCTAACACCTGGATACGTTTATTTGTGAACCACTCCATTGTAGATTTTGCTTTATGTTTTGGATCATTGTCTTGTTGGAAGATAAATCTCCGTCCCAGTCTCAGGTCTTTTGCAGACTCCAACAGGTTTTCTTCCAGAATGGTCCTGTATTTGGCTCCATCCATCTTCCCATCAATTGTAACCATCTTCCATGTCCCTGCTGAAGAAAAGCAGGCCCAAACCATGATGCTGCCACCACCATGTTTGATAGTGGGAATGGTGCGTTCAGGGTGATGAGCTGTGTTGCTTTTAAGCCAAACATAACGTTTTGCATTGTGGCCAAAAAGTTCATCTGACGAGAGCACCTTCTTCCACATGTTTGGTGTCTGTGGCAAACTTTTTATGGATATCTTTGAGAAATGTCTATCTTCTTGCCACTCTTCCATAAAGGCCAGATTTGTGCAGTGTACGACTGATTGTTGTCCTATGGACAGAGACTCCCACCTCAGCTGTAGATCTCTGCAGTTCATCCAAAGTGATCATGGGCCTCTTGGCTGCATCTCTGATCAGTCTTCTCCTTGTTTGAGCTGAAAGTTTAGAGGGACGGCCGGGTCTTGGTAGATTTGCAGTGGTCTGATACTCTTTCCATTTCAATATGATCGCTTGCACAGTGCTCCTTGCGGCGGGGGGCGTGTGTGGCGGGGGGGGGTCTGGGGGGGGTGGGGGGGGGGGGGGGGGGGGGCGGGGGGGTGGTGGGCGGGGGCGGGGTTGGTGGAGGGGGGGGGGGGGGGGGGGGTCGGGGGGCGGGTCGGGGGGGGGGGGGGGGGGGTGGGGGCTTGGGGTGGGGGGGCGGGTGGTGTGGGGGCGAGGGGAGGGGGGGGCGGGGGGGGGGGGGGGGTGGGGGGGGTGGTGACCGTTTCTCGCCCAAAGAAAACACCGTCCCAACAAAAAGTTGAAATCCAAACAAATCCAAAAGTGAATAAAATAACCAAACAACACAAAAATGCTCCATATGTCTTTTTATGTCACCCCCCAACTACTCAAACATAACCAGAATCCAACACAAAAAAAGTATGGATAATAACAAACAAAACATAAAAAAAACTTACACCAAAGGTCACAAAAACGAAAGAGCAAAACAAAAAAACACCAATAAAAAATACAAAATAAAAAAGCGACAACAACACAATACACAACAACAAAAATAATATCCCCAAAACAATGAACTCAAAACAAAAAAAACAAAAAACAAAAACCAAAAAAAAAAGAAACACAACACACCACCAAACCAACAACAAAAAAAAAAACCAAAAAACAAAGCAAACAAACAAAAAAAAAAAAAAAAAAAACAAACCCAAAAAAACCCAACCAACAAAAAAAAAAAACAAAAAAAAAAAAAACAAAAAACACCAAAAACAAAACAAACAAACCCAAAGGGGGGGGGGGGGGGGGGGGGGGGGGGGTGGGGGGGGGGGGGGGGGGGGGGGGGGGGGGGGGGTGGGGGGGGAAAGTTAGAGGGACGGCGGATCTTGGTAGATTTGCAGTGGTCTGATACTCTTCCATTTCAATATGATCGCTGCACAGGCTCTGAGATCGTTTAAAGCTTGGGAAATATTTTTGTATCCAAATACTGGCTTTAACTTCTCCCACAACAGTATTCGGACCTGCCTGGTGTGTTCCTTGGTCTTTATGATGCTCCTGCGCTTTTTAAAAAACAGAACTTGAGACTATCACAGAGCATGTGCCATTTATACGGAGACTTGATTACACACAGGTGGATCTATTTATCACATCAATCATTTAGGTTCAACTTAGATCATTCAGAGCTCCTCACTGGACAACTTCTGGGGGGGAGTTTGCTGCACTGAAAGTAAAGGGCGAATCATTTTGCACGCCCCACTTTTCAGTTTTTTTATTTCTAAAAAAAGTTTAAAATATCCAATAGATTTCGTTCCACTTCACGATTGTGTCCCACTTGTTGTTGATTCTTCACAAAAAATTACAATTTCATATCTTTATGTTTGAAGCCTGATATATATATTCACCTCAATATTTTAATTGTGTATATGTGATTATGTATATATGTCTATATGTGTTGTGTACATTTTTGCATCTTTACTATTATTATTTTGGCTTTTTCCTCTATTTATGTGTATATATGTATATATGTGCGTATGTGTATGTCTCACGTCTCTACACCCTTGTTATTCTTGCACATCGGAGACTGGAGAAACGCAATTTCGATAAGATGTACACTCCCTGCTGAATAGTCTGAATGACAATAAAGTTCACTTTGACTTTGACCGTTATTGCTTGCAATAAAATTGCTTCTCCACTGAAACTTTGATTCGGCTTGAGTGTGATTTTTGATTAAGTGAGCAGAATGTATTCTGTCAAAAAACCACGACAATATCCACTGTGTTTTTCTTTATTTATACATTTACAATACTGTATTCTTAGAGCTATCCAAGTAGTCTCCATGGGTCCTAAAATGTTGATTATTACAGCCAACCGAAAGGAATTCAAGGACTGAACCCTTCGGAACACTAACAGGCTGAGCAGTTAGCATTAGCAGCTAGTACCCTTCACAAAGTGAGTTCACAAAGAGAGAAAGTATTTTGTATTTAAATTTCAGTTTCAATCTATTACTCACTAAATTACATGAGATTTTCAACTCTTTATCATCACTCTTTCAGAGCATGAAGTCTGGTTAAGCTTTTCCAGGTTCCACATTTCTATGTAAATCAATCTTACTGTTTTGTTAAACCATAACTCTTGCTTTATTAAGTTTGACTTGTGTTTCTTGAGCAGCTAGAGTGTTTGAGCTATCTAAGCAATGTTCCTTTCCAGATGTAACAAATTCTGTATTATAGATCAAAACACTTATGATTTAATTTACAAATTAATCAAATTTACAAAATAAATCATAGGTGTCCTGTTCATGTTTTGTAAAGGCTGCACAGTGTTTTCTGGATCACCATGACCAGGATAGTGCAATTACACAAGATAGACTGTCCAGGTAACACAGTAACACACAAACTGAAACAAAAATTCAAAAACTTGCTTTCCATTTGGTACAGTTTTAGAGGCAATATTTTTGACTTTATTTTTTTATCTTTAGTGTTTGTAGCAGTTTCTTTTCTAATTTAATTGTCCTGCATTTTAATGAATGACAATTAACGTAATCATAAGTAAATGAAAAGAACGAAAATATGATTTAGGCAAGTTAAATTATTTCATTAGATAAAAATCGAGTAAACTGAACTTTAACGAAAACGTAGTGCTAGACCTCTGATTTAATCCGATTTCCACCATTTCATTTTCACATTTGCCATCGTACAAATGGGTTAAGAAAATGTTTTAGCCCCCTTCACAAAAATCCAGGTAATCAGACCTTGAGTGCGTGCAGGCTGTGGATGTCAGTGCTCAGCTGTTCTATGCAGTTTTCTGAGGCGATGATGGTGTTGAGTAGGTCCATCTTGTTGGAGAACAGATCTTCAGGTAGAGTCACCAGTGCATTTTTACACACATTGATGGTACTGAGTTTGGTGCAGCGGCTTAACCCGTCCGGCAGAGCTGTAATACTGTTACAGCTCACATTAAGCATAGTCAGCTCGCTCAGAGAACAGATCTCCTCAGGTAGATCCTGTAGGCTGTTGACGGACAGGTCCAGGACTTTGAGGGACGTCAGCTTCCCGATGCTTCTGGGCACCGATGTGATCTTATTCCTGCAGAGGATCAGACTCTGCAGGTGGCACAACTTTTTAATGTCTTCATGGATCTCGTGAAGATTCGGACACTGACTGATTTCCAGATAGTTGAGGAGGTTAAGTGAATAAAGTGTGGGATGAACACCGCCGCTCGGCTCTATCTTCTTATCCACAGAGGAACCTTGCAGAACCAACTCTCGTCTTTTTTCTTTTTCTGCTTTTTCGATTTCTGGCCAAACAGCCACGCTTTCTGCCGCCATGTTGCCAAACAAAAACGACACCGGAAGTAAAAGAGGCTGTGTGTTCAAGATCTCTGCAAATGTCTGCCCCACTTGTGAAAAATGTTCTTTATAACTGTAACACTTACGTTAGTTATTTAACCAACCCATTTTGATTTATCGCCCTAATATAGACAGATAAGCCAATTTGAGTGACCTAGATTTTAAATACTAACATGTTTCAGCAAATGTAATATTTTGAAATTCAATTTAACCCGATTAATTAAATTC
The DNA here is from genome assembly GCA_025084515.1 of Ancistrus triradiatus. Taxonomy (NCBI): domain Eukaryota; kingdom Metazoa; phylum Chordata; class Actinopteri; order Siluriformes; family Loricariidae; genus Ancistrus; species Ancistrus triradiatus. The sequence continues at coordinate 40,321 of JAJAGP010001040.1, forward strand.
AGAGCATCTTAAAACCGTATTAACAAAGTTGTACATTTTCTTCAATTGAATCATCTTTTAGAAAAATTTGCTATAACCAGAAACTCATTCAAACATGTTTCGGAAGCTTAGGGGTTTAGTCAGTAGTTCGTATTTCCTAACCATTTGATAGGCCATGAAGGTAGCACGAGTATTCGCGTCAGGACGAGGAAGGATTTAAAAAAAACCTTACAGGTTTTTTTTTAAAGATCTGAAACACTATGAAATAATTATACGCTATAAAGTTATAAAATTATGTTTCCAGTTAAATTCTGTATATTTAGTACCTTTCAACCCAACATCATTCACAAGAATCGTCTTTCAGAATCGTGTAGAGAGATATTATTCATTTTGGCAGTGAGAAAGAGAGTGCCTTTGATATTATTTAAAGCACTAATTGTGTGTAAATACCCAGTTTTTTTGTATACACACACACACACACATATCTATATATATATATATATATATATATATATATATATATCATATATATGTGTGTATGTGTGGTGTGTGTGTGTGTGTGTGTATACAAAAAACTCTCGTCGTATATATATATAATATATATATATATATATATATATATATATATATATATATATTATATATATAATATATATATATCCCTGTTTAAACATAACTTAATTATGGTTTATCACACTTGAGTTCACTGTCTGTAGCCACACCCAGGCCTGATTATTGCCACACCTGTTCACAATCAGTCACAACATTACTTAAATAGGAGATGCCTGACAAAGTGGAGTACACCAAAAGATCCTTAAAAGCTACACATCATGCAGAGCCATTTCTAGAGCCTTGGGACTCCAGCGAACCACAGTGAAAGCCATTATCCACAAATGGACATGGAAGACATGGAACAGTGGTGAACCTTCCCAGGAGTGGCCGGCTGACCAAAATTACCCCAAGACAGCAGCAATGACGACTCATCCAAGAGGTCACAAAAGACCCCACAACAACATCCAAAGAACTGTAGGCCTCACTTGCCTCAGTTAAGGTCAGTGTTCATGCCTCCACCATAAGAAAGAGACTCGACAAAAATGGCCAAGACAAAACCACTGCTGAGCAAAAAGACTATTAAAGCTAACCTCAGTTTTTCCAGAACACATCTTAATGTTCCCCAAGACTTTTGGGAAAACATTCTGTGAACTGACGAGACAAAAGCTGAACTCTTTGGAAAGTGTGTGTCCCATTACATCTGGTATAAAAGTAACACAGCATTTCAGAAAAAGAACATTATACCAACAGTAAAATATGGTGGTGGTAGTGTGATGGTCTGGGGCTGTTTTGCTGCTTCAGGATCTGGAAGACTTGCTGTGATAAATTAAACTATGAATTCTGCTCTCTAACAAAAAATCCTGAAGGAGAATGTCCGGCCATCTGTTCGTGACCTCAAACTGAAACGAACTTGGGTTCTGCGGTAAGTCCACGTCTGAATGGCTGAAGAAATACAAAATGAAGACTTTGGAGTGGCCTTGCCGAAGTCCTGACCTGAATCCCATTGAGATGCTTTGGCATGACCTTTAAAAAGGCCGTGTATGCTTGAAAACCCTCCAATGTGGCTGAATTACGACAATTCTGCAAAGATGAGTGGCCAAAATTCCCCCACAACGCTGTAAAAGAGTTATTGCAAGTTTTGCAAACGCTTGGTTCCAGTTGTTGCTGCTAAAGGTGGCCCAACCAGTTATTAGGTTTAGGGAGCAATCAGTTTTTTTTCAAGGGGCCATGTAGGTTTGGATTTTTTTTCTCCCTTAATAATAAACACCTTCATTTAAAAACTGCATTTTGTGTTTACTTGTTGTCTTTGACTAATATTTCAAGTTGTTTGATGTTCCAAAAGTGTGACAAACATGCAAAAAAAAAAAAAAAAGACACGAAATCAGAATGGGGACAAACACTTTTTCATACCACTGTGTAGATACATAGATAGATATCCACACACCAACTCATGCATACCTATATATGCATGTATAACAGTATTTACACAATGACACAATGGCACATCATTATTATTGCATACGGTATTTCGTCTCCTTTCCTTTGTTCTCTAATGGTCAGGACCCCCACAGGACCTCCATAGATCGGGTACTGTTTGGGTGGTGGATCTTTCTCAGCACTGCACTGACACTTGTGGTGGTGGTGTGTTAGTGTGTGTTTTGCTGGTATGATTGGATCAGAGACAACAGTGCTGCAGGAATTTAATACTGTGTGCATGCACCGTATACGCTATTAGAGACATATTTGTAGATGTACAGTCAGAGACAGTAGCTCATTTGTTGTGCACTGTTGTGTCTGATCCAATCGTACTAACACATCTCCACCACATCAGTTTCACCGTATTGCTGAGAATGATAACATAATGGTACTTGATCTGTGGTGGTCTTGTGGGAGTCCTGACCACTAGACAACAGAATAAAGGGTACTAACAAAGTACGTAGAGAATCAGATGGACTACAGTCTGTAATTGTAGAACTTCAAAGTGCATCTATATGGTAATTGGAACTGATAAAATGGACAATGAGTGTAGAAAGAAGGAAATTAATGAAGTAATCTTACACTGCAGCCTAAAATAGGCCAGTAAAAAAGCTAGTCTGATTTAGTCATCACTGCAGAAAAGACAAGGAAGGGATAGGGAAGTTCTTGTATGTACAGCGGGGCAAAAAGTATTTTTGTATGTACAACTGGAAAAAAGCTGGAGAACTACTGACCAAGATTCATTTTCATTATTCTTATTGGCCTGCAAATATCTTTCAGAGAAATATTTATCATTCAGTCAAATGTCTTATGTCTTACCTTATACCTAATAATTTTACTTATCTACAACCATAGACTTTTCAGTGATGGAGGAGAACAAGATGGATGAACGTTAGAATGAAGACATCAAAGATGGAAGCACAGCAACTAACATTGAAGGATCACCTCGATTCAGAAGGTCAATAGAGAAATGACCCAGAAAATGAGCTGCAACAGAAGACTGAGATAGAGGGTGAAGAGGCAGGAGAAGGGCTGGAAGACAGCGGAGGTGATGCAAATGCAGGTGATGAGACAGGAAACAGCCATGAAGATGAAATGGGTGAACATACAGGAGAGGAAGATGAGAATTGAGTCTGATGAGAACTACATGAGTTTGATGAGAATGGTTTACAAAACAGCAGCCGGGGAATGAAGGGAAGCGCTCAGGTACTAAAGTCTTCAAGAACTTTACAATGAGACACAGAAAGATAAAAAAGGCATCACAAAGCAAAGGGTCGATGAATTTGAGTTCATGGGTGTGTAGCATGGGCATGCACACTTTGAAACAGACAATGTGGACAAACATGAACTCACACCGATAACCAACATGCTCATATACACTGTCTAAGATAAACTCAATAATTCAATATTACTTGTTTAGCATTTTTTTTTAACATATTTGGTAATGAGAGATTTATTTAGGACAGTGTTTCACAGCCATTAAATTAGCTGCTTTGCAACTGAACCTGAATAAAGTCTCATGGATAGCATGCATTAAATGTAATAATTCATTGTTAGCATGCGAAAAAGATTGTTGGTAAGCTGTCCCCTTTTTTGTAGTAATGAACAGGATAATTTTGCCAGTAGCCAGAGTTTGTGACGCTACTTGTCAGTATATGATGATATTATACTGTATTGCAATGCTCACTACATAGACAGTGGAGCAAGGCTGGCCTGTTCAGGGGACTCTTGTATCGTTTTTGCAGTCCCATGCATTAACTGCCCTGTTGTAGAAGTTTCTCTCATATCTGTCCATGGCTTCAAAACTCATTTGCCAGTGTGATTTTTTAAATCAGTGTATGACAAAAGAGCTAAACTTGTTATATAAATCTGCAGGAGGAAGAAGCTCTCGATATAGCAAGCACAAATGTGCAGCATGATATTAGGATATCATACTTTATAGTAGCTTTACGAGCTATCATTCATTAATTCAGCAGAGATGACAAAGCCAGCATATTACCTCCAACACTTCTACTGCCCATTATGTAAGTAATGCATCATAGTATTATTAGCACAGCATTATGCCGATTACTCTGTGCTCATCTTATTTACTTAAATAATAAACTTCAAATATTAAATGGATTTTAAATTATAACATACGTAGTCTGTAAGTCTAACTGCTGATACCAATTTTGCTGTATCAGCATAAATTATATTGTTTTGACTTAACCAGATGTGTTTTGCATTGTCTGGTACATCTGTTAAGACAATCACTTTATTAGGTACACCTTGGTCTGACCGCCTTTTGCCTTCAGAACCATGTTAATTCTCTGTGGCATAGATTCAGAAAGGTGCTGAAAACATTCCAGCATTGTGCAAAATTGATACAGGCAGGATAGATGCATGCTTTCTTGTTGTTTACACCAAATTCTGACCCTACTATTTGAATGTCAAATCAGAAATTGAGATTCATCAGACCAGGCAACATTTTTCCAATCTTCTGTTGGACATTTTGGTGAGCCCATGCAAATTGTAGCCTCAGTTGCCTGTTTTTAGCTGTCAGGAGTGCCACTCAGTGTGGTCTTCTGCTGCTGTAGCCCATCTGCTTCAGGGTTTAACGTGTTAATTCAGAGATGCTCTTCTCCATACCTCGGATGTAACGAGTGGTTATTTGAGTTACTGTTGCCTTTCTATCATCTCAAACCAGTCTGCCCATTCTTATCTGACCTCTGGCATCAAAAAGGCATTTTCGCCAAGAAACACACCACTCACTGGATATTTTTTCTTTCTTGGCCCATTCTCTGTAAATCCTGTGGACTGGGTTGTATACAAGGAAGTGTGCCGTATTAGAACCCAGGGTCAGCTGTTACCTATTGTTAGCGTTTAATGTCTACCTGTTATAAAGGTCACTGCATTTACTTTATCAGTGTAACAGCTCCATTTCCGCTTCTCAAACCAGGGGTTTGTCTCAAATTTGGGCTTTCGTAGGAAGTGGAAGCAGGTGGGGACAAATAATAAGCCGAGACTCAATCTATACCAGTTATGTTACACTGATACACATTCAATCACATTCTTAGCGTCTATATTCAGATTGTCATTTGTTATAGTAGGTTTGTTGTTTTAATAGCAAGGATTTGACAAAAATACATCATACATTATAGCAAGAAATACAAAAATAGGGTGTGATTAAAAATGTATTTAGTTACCATATTACTTAGGGGTTTATTACAAAATGTAGATTTGTAAGTGTTTTTCAGTTTGGACAACGGTGTATTTCTATGTATGGGTGATTTGAATTGTGTTGTGTAGATCTACTTAACTCCAATGAAGCTGGCCTAAACAACTAAATGCATTAAGATGTGTAAACAAATTAATTTAAATGTACTCATCATCAATACATGTAATATGGGAGCTGCAACAACTATACAGTCCTTCACTGTTTCAGCGTTCTAATGTGTGGAATGTATGAAAGTCAGATTTTGTGTAATGTTGTGTAATGATTAAGTGTCACTTTATCTAAATCAGTCTCATTGTGTCCCTGTAACAGCATCTAATACAGTAATATCCAAACATTATCTCTGTAGCTCATTGATTATGACATCACAATGGGGAGCCCCAACATTCCGTGTGGGTGATTGTAATCCGTGTTGCGGCAGAAGACGGACCATTTGTAGTAACGCATTGCTCAGGTATAGCTTTTTACTCTATTCAGAGATTAAAAACATCTAGTAATGATGACATCTAGTGATGATGTGGAGAAATAAAACTTTACTGGCTGTTGGAGCCTGTACCGGTGTTGCTGCAGCTCTGTACTACACCCTACGGCAAATCCAAAAAAGTCGTTATAAAGATGATGAGCTCGACTCAGAAAAGCAGACCCCTGTAAGTAAACTCAATCTGTTACTGTATTTGAACCTGCTATCAATTCAGCATATATAAAATACATGTAGATTTATGTGTTTTATGGAATTCATACAGCCAACATGTAACATCATACATATCACAATAACAAGATTGTGTGATCATTTATAGGTCTTATTTCTCATATCACCAATCTGAAAAAAGTATAATAATCATCTAAATAAAAATGTATGTGCAGGCACACTGATGCAGCTCTGTACAGTAGATCACAGTATAAAGCCAATAACAGATGTGAAATATGCATTAATGTGTCTAAGCAGATCTGCGTCACAGAGCAGATATTATTATTTGTGTAATATCTGTAGTGTGAAGTAAAGTGTGGAGCTCCATCAGAGGGCCTATTACACTTTAGGTGAAACTTGTATGTACTGATGTATGTAGGCCATATTGTAGAGCTGCATCAGGAGGCCTACAAGAGTATAAGTTGTATATGTGTATTGATGTGTCCGTAGGTGTCAGGGCAGAGCTCCATCAAGGAGCACGCCCTAGAAGTGAGGGACACTGGGGCCACGCCCGCCTCACTTGGGGTGATGGCAGCAGAAGCCCCAACTCCATCAGTGGGGATAATGATTGAGGCCACACCCCTTTCACAGAATCAGTATGCAGAGGCCACACCCTTCTCACTGAAAGTGAACGATATAGAATCCATGCCTCTTTCACTGGAAGTGAAGGACACAGAGGCCACGCATCCATCACCAGCCATTATGGATTCAGGGGCCATGCCTCTTTCACTGGAGGTGAAGGACACAGAGGCCATCCCTCCATCACCAGTGGTAATGGATTCAGGGACCATGCCTCTTTCACTGGAAGTGAATGGCATAGAGGCCACGCCTCCAACACCAGCTATGATGGATGCAGGAACCACACCCTCCTCACTGAAAGTGATGAATACAGAGGCCATGCCCACTTCACAGAAAGTGGGTACAGAGATCACGCCCTGCTCAATGGAAAGTATTAGTGTTGTGACGCCTACTTCACCAGATTCAATGACCAGTGATGTCACACCGTCCTCACTGGACAGCGCTGATACTGAGGCCACACCCTTTTCACTGGAACTGATGACAAGCAGTGCCACACCTTCCTCTCTGGTAAAAGGGAACAGAGGCCAGTGGGTTGTATTTCGGACTGAGTTTGACCCTTGTGGCTTATGGGATGTTGACTCTTGTGTGCTGCAGGTAAACTTCCAAGGTGTTCTGTGTGAGCTCGTGGATGACTTCACTGAGCTCCACAAACACTATGTGGTTAATGAAATCATCGGATCAGGTAAATCGTACACCTCCAGTCTCTCTGTGTATGTGTGTGTGTGTGTGTGTGTGTGTGTGTGTGTGTGTGTGTGTGTGTGTGTGTGTGTAAAACAGAGCTACGTCATTTTACAGCATCAATCTGTCTGCAGGTGGATTCGGGAAGGTCTACCTTGGCACGCACATTCTGACTGGTGAGAAGGTGGCCATCAAAATCATAGAGAAAAAGGATATGAGCGTGAGTTTGATTTTCCTTTATTTTCTCTCACCAACTGATTTTACATTAGAAAGCAACAAACCCGTTTTATTGCAGGATGTTCTGTGGCGCGAGATCGATGCCATGACTAATCTCCACCATCAGCATATATGTCAGCTCTATCATGTCATCGAGACTCCGAAACTGATATACTTAGTGCTGGAGGTACTTTGAGCTCATAGCCATCTGGGGTGAGCTGAGCTCCATTTTATGAGGTAACATTGAAGGATCTTGTTGTTTCTCTCAGTATTGTCCTGGAGGAGAGCTGTATGAGCTCATCGTAGAAAATGAAGGCTTCAGTGAGGTGGAAGCTCGCAGATTCTTCCGCCAGATCGTCTCGGCGCTGGCCTATGTCCACAGCCAGGGATACGCCCACCGTGATCTCAAGCCAGTGTGTTAACCAATCATAGAATTCCATCTTAGAGCCATATCTTCTTTGACCTCTTTAATTATGTTGTTGTGTTTAATTTTGTTCTCAGGAAAACCTGTTGCTTGATGAGCATTATAATATCAAGCTCATTGACTTTGGGCTCTGTGCTAAACCAGAGGTGTGTGTTAATATTTAGAATGATACATGATAGACCGATACAGGTTTGTTAATAAATCTCTCATTGTGTTGTAGGGGGGTTTGGGTTCGCCACTGACGACCTTCTGCGGATCCCATCCATACATAGCACCAGAGCTCTACCAGCACAAACCCTATATTGGGTCAGAGGTAAACCAATGGGCATGTGTATGTAGGGTAGATACTTGTTATGGTATAGAGTGCATAGAGTGACCGTCCTTTAATTGTTTGCTCTATGTGCGTTTCAGGCAGACATCTGGAGTTTGGGAGTGGTCCTGTTCACAATGTTGTGTGGCTACCTCCCATTTGAGGACCAAACCTTGAGTGGGCTTTGCAGGCAAATCGTGGTTAGTTGGGGAGAGTGAACGACAATAAAATGTGACACAATGAGCAGAATGAGTAGCGTTAGTAGCATTATTGACTTGCTTTGTGTTCCTTCAGAGAGGACAATTTGACAATCCTGACTGGCTCACTCTTGGAAGTATTATCCTGCTTAAACAAATGCTGCAGGTAGGCTGGGTCTGTTTTCGGTTTTCTCTAATCATGGTGTACAGATCTTTGTGTGAACTCATCTGGATTTGCTGTTCTCGTCCTGTAGGTGGACCCCAAGAGACGAGTGACAGACGAGCAGCTGCTGGATCACCAGTGGGTGATGAAGGGGTACAGCAGCCCTGTGGAGTGGCACAGCACGCGCCCAGTAAGTCTAGACAAATCCCAGATTTTATATTTGTGCATTCATATACATGTACATTTAACTACAAAAATATGTCTTAGCTTAATCATCTCGATCAGGGCTGCATCAGAGAGATGGCTGTGCTGCTCAAACGGTCTGAACTGAGCACCATCCAGCTCGTGTCCGAGGTGCATTTTAATACTCTCATTATTAGCCTCTAGATGGCAGTAATAAAGCTCTAACTTGAGCCACTTGAAGCACATGCATATATCTTTGCTTTGTGCACAGTGGAAGTACGACCACACAACAGCTACTTACCTCTTATTGCTTGCTAAGAAGCAGCGGATGAGTGCAGCACGTAAGACACCAGACGTGGCTGCACAGAACTCCACCTGCTCCCCCGTACAAACAATACACAGGTACTATTCTGTTACCTGCAAAAACTTGTGGCACATATCCACTTGTAGGCATGATGTAGCTTCTAGAATAAACCTCAAACATTACACACTGGGCTCTGGTGTGGATCAAATATATTCAGTGCATTTACTGGAGCTGATGTTTCTCCAAACAGGTGAAGTTCTAGTATGAAGATTAGGATGACGATCTGGTAAAACTTAGTTACTGCTACCAAGAAAGGAAGTGTGAACTGCTGGACCTTTCCATAATCTGAATGAGTTTCTCTGAAAAATACAAATAAACATTTAAACAGGTCCTCACTTTAACCTTCTCACCTGAATAAAAAGAACATGGAATAAAGAATGCATTTAATGTGCTCAGTTTCAGCCTTGTTCTTTTGTAATCTCAAAAGCTTAACCTGTGTATAATAAATTGTGGTACAAAATCTCCCTTTCTATAACAATTTGTGTGTCCATTTGGTTTTAAAACTCCTTCCAATCACTTGTATTTTTTAAATAGATCCTTCCCTGTGTTACAAAGGATATGCTTTAAATGGCCAGAAGAGCCAGGACAATAGTATTTGCCGCCTAAAATAGTAGGGTTGCAATGAGAAAGCCATTGCTCCCCCCAAAACAACAGTTTTGCCCATCGCTTCACACATGGACAATCCAGAAGGCTATTGCAAAAAAAAAAAAAAACAGTTTTTGGATGATTAGACTAAAATAGAGCTATTTGGTTCAAACATAAATCATTATACACAGAGAAAGAAAAATGCTGCATTCCAGCAAAAGAACCTTATCCCATCTGTGAAACATGGTGGTGGTAGTATAATGATTTGTGCCTGTTTTACTGCACCTGAGCCAGGACAGCTTTCCATCACTGATAGAACAATAAACTCACCCTCAAATTCTAAGGAAAAATGTCAGGACATATGTCCATGAATTGAATCTCAACAGAAAGTGAGTCATGCAGCAAGACAGAAATGCCAAGCACACAAGTTGTTCTACTGAAAAAATGGTTAAAGAAAATAATGTTAATGTTTTGGAAAGGCCAAGTCAAGGTCCTGACCTTAATTCAGAGATGCTGTAAAAGAGGTTTGTGTGAGGAAAGCCACCAACATACCAGATATAAAACTGTCCTGTGTGGAGGGATGGTATAAAAGTCCTCCAAGCTGATGTGCAGGACTGATCAACAATTACTGCAAAGACTCTCATCAAGCTCTATGACCCCAAAAGTCCTCCTCCCATCAATGTCTATCAATACAGCCTCACACATGGCCCCCCCCCCCCCAAATAATGTTCTCTAGCTCCACAAATACACATGCAATGTTGTTTATATCGTCAGTAGTTGTTACTATTTATTCTATCTTATTCGATTGTTTGATTTGTTTCCATATTCACAATATAACGAAGTTTAACGCACTAGGACCTGGGGGAGGCGCTGCTGCCCCAAAACATCTCTGCAGAGCTCTGTCTTTTTCGAAGGGCTTTAGCTCACACATGCGTACATGTTTTTAGTTGTCAAACGGTGGTTATGGAGATGAGATGGGACTAGCAGACTGTATTTTGGTGAGTGTCGTAAGGAACTTTTATTTATTTTTCACCGTCGTATATAAACATAGGTGTCATTTCAAGACTGTTAATTGCAGTCTTCGTGGTTAGTATAGAAGCTGGTAATACTGACACTAGTTGCTGTTTGAGTTAGCTGTTGTAGCTAAAGCTGAGGCTGGTAATCTGAATCCTGACTATGTGCTAAATGTTATAATGTCACAGAAGACAACCATATAATGAACTCGGAGCCATTAAGCTAGTCAGTGACTGCTGTAGTTTTCAAGTTGGCTAGTAGCTATAAGTATAACGTTTCTCTGGACAGGAGAAGGTAGAAAAGCACTGTTCTCTCAAAAATGTCATTATGGAATATGAATGCTGGGAAAAACGCTGTGACAGTATGAATATTTAACATTTTGTCTGATCAATTCAAATTCATTTATTAATATTTCCACTCCTCCATTTAAGATTGACAAAACATTCCAAAGAAAGTTGGGATGGGGGCAGTTTAGGGTTAGTAAAAAAAACAAAAACTAATAATAATTTGATTTCAAACAGGTGATGCCAACAGGAGATTGTAATCATAATTTAATACTAAAGCAATGGAGGTATTTCAGTGCATAAAGGGCAAGGGCGCAAGCCTAAACTGAAGACCCATGATTTCTGATCCTTCAGAGAGCACTGCACCAAGGACCATCGCTCATCAATAGCTTATGTAACCACATTGGCAAAGGATTACTTTGGCGCACCCTTGTCAAGCGCTAAAATACAGATTAACAAGCACAAATACCACTTAAAACTTCACTGTTCAAAAGCGAAGCCTCATGTTAACCATGTCCAGAAGCGGCGTCGACTTTGCTGAGTTTTGGAGACATCTGAGTTGGACCATCTCTTAGTGGAAATTTGTATTGTGGTCATGAGCATTCCAGATGTATTTTGGAAGAAATGGACGCAACTTGCCATCCACACCATCAAGACTGTTATTAGCAACAGTCCAAAAGAAAGGCTCTATCATAGTTTGGGGTTGTGTCAGTGCCCTTGGCCAATTTAATTTACACTTCTGTGATGGCAGCTTTAATGCAGAAAATCACATTAGGATTTTCACATATGCTGCCTTTATGATGGACGATATCTTTTCCAGGGACATCCATGCTTTTTTAACAAGACAATGAAAAACCAAATGCCGCAGTCTTGAGGCACCTCGGTAGGCACCTCACGATTCGATTCCGTTACAATTCAGAGGGCTGCAAGGTGATTATTAATTGATTATCAATGCATCTTGGTGCATTATTATTTTATACAGGACTTCTGTTTTTTCACAGGACATTTCATGACTTTGGTTTTAGGCTCATTGTAGATTGTCTACAATTAACTTGTTGGTGAGGCAGAAACCTCATATTCAGAATCACTGAGGTGTTCCGTCCAACCCATTCTACTGCCCCATTTATCTGTGGAGTTTCATTGCCTCTTTGCTTCGTATTATGAACCTGTTAGCAGTGACTGTTGCTGGAACATCACTAATTAGAAGGCGTGGCCACATGTTGTATTTCAGAGGCATTACATTCAATTTTTTAACATGGTGGGTGGGACTTATTTCCATTTATCCGCAAGAGGAACTGCACTTCCACTCACTGGACACTTTATTAGCTACACATCTGCATTCACTCATTGTCCAATTTTGCCAGTTCCACTTACCATACAGATGCACTATGTAGTTCTACAATTACAGACTGTAGTCCATCTGTTTGTCTACAAACTTTGATCATGGTCCTCTTTACTCTGTTTTCTAATGGTCAGGACCCTCACAGATCAGGTACTATTTGGGTGGTAGATTATTCTTAGCATTGCAGTGACCCTGATATGTTGGTGGTGTGTTTGCTTGTTGTGTATGTTGGATGAGGCTTGTCTTGCAGGCTGTGTTCCAATTCATTAATGATGTTCAGTAAGGATTGAGTTCAGGTCTCAGTGGAGGCCAGTCAAGTTCTTTCACCAAACTCTGCACTATGCAAGCCATTACATAATACACCTTGTACACTTTGTTCACAAGGCATTGCCATGTTAAAACTGGACAGGACCTCCTCCAAAGTCTTGGGGGCACACCTTTCTAGAATTTCATTGTGCGATGTAGCATTAAACTTTCTACTTAATGTGAATAGAGGGATCAGGCCCAGGCCATTATTCCTCTTTCACCAAAATGTACAGCTGTCACCATGATTGCCAGCTATAGCATTTCCTGGCATTAAATATACCCAGGATTATCTATCTGACTGCCAGATGGTAAAGCGTGATTCGTGAATCCAGACAATGCATTTACTCCCTTACTCAGTTCATTAGCTGTGCGATTTCCAGCTTGTTGGGACGAAGCAAAGCATTTTTGTGGTGGCAGTGCAATTCTCTTTATGAATAGTTATCATACTGATGTTACTTGCAGTGGTTGTTTGTATGCCATGCTAGTAAAAGGTGCACCTAAGAACATTCGAGTTTTCAGTGATTCAGCACATGGTGTCTTTATACAATGAGCCCGTGTGTACTACTGTTGTTTGTCTGATCTGGTAACACTACGAATTTCTGCTTCACAGTAACAGCACAGAGTTGAACGGCGCAGCACTTCTAGTTTTAAATTTAAGCAATTCACTGTGACCCATTGTTGTTCCATTGTTTGTGTACAAAAAAGGTGCATAGATGTACTTAATTCTGGTGTTCTGTCTGTAATAGGTGTGGGTAAAATAGTCAAACTGATTACTTAACACGGAGTGGCTGCAAACAGGATCTTGTAGATTGTTCTTCTTGTCCACATGGGGCGGCGCTAGGGGTGGGCAGTATGACGATATTTTATCATATCATGATAAATTTTGTTATTGTGATAGACAGTATTCTTTTCTGAGCATATCGAGAATATTGTCAGTGCTTAAAGAGTCATTATAAAGAGTGCAATTAATCCTGTTTAATTGGATGATGTGCCACACATTTTGAATACAACTTACTTTACTATGTATGGAATAATGTTTGAGTAGTAGTTTTTAAGAATCTGTCACTACTGATGCATTTTGTCTGCGATCACCTGTATCGTGATAAATATCATGTTTTTTGAAAATAGTTTTAAATATTTATACCATATCGCCCACCCCCCAAGTGGAGTTGTGGCTCGGTGGGTAGCACCCACAGACCTGGGCTTTGTCTTTTTGGAGTCTTGTCTGCATGTCCTCCCTGTGTCCTCATGGGTTTACTCTAGGTACTCCTGTTTACACCAGGTTACTCGTTTACGCTAAACTGGACCGACATGAGTGTGTGTGTGTGTGTGTGTTTGAGTGTATATATTTATCACATACACATATATCAGACTAGTCTTGATGTAACCTTGTGAATTGATGTAACCTTGTGTGTCTGTTGCTAAAATGGCCACTGATGCTGACATCATAAATAAATCCAAATAAAAATCTTGCCCACATAATTGCCCTGTCCTGAAATTATAGGATATGGATCACATTTTGTGTTACAGTATATAGGAGCAGGATGCCACGGAAGATAGGATTCACAGTAGTCAGCTGGTCTGGATACGAAGAAAATTACAGTGCCAAAGAGCTGATGGTTCATGGACCTACCGTTAATGGATGGAGATCTGCCAGGTAAATAATACAGGGGAAGGAATGTATTTATGTATGTATGTATGTAGTAGTTTTCGCTCAGACACAGTCAATAGTATCTTTGTGGCAGAAGGCACTACCTGGACTTGAACCCAGGTCACTGTGGTAGTGAGCTATCTTCTCTGTATCAAATCAGCGTCAAGTGCATGTTATGATTAATTTATCCTAATCTCAGACCATATTTGTAAAATTTATATCTGATATCTCTGGCAGTACAAGCACTCTGATATTGTTGTCACTGTGTTTTTGTGTATAGGTTCTGTCCATTCCCCCAGGAGATTACAGTGCAGATGGTGGAGAAATGTCATGTCAGGAAGCTGCAGCTGTTAGCCCATCAGTACCTCATCTCATCCAAGGTTGAATTCCACATTGCTGACAGACTACCTGAGCCTTCCTCTCTTCAGCACCTCCCAGAGTTCCACAGACTCGGGTTAGTTTTTGTTTCTCTTCTTGTACTGTATAATCCAAATATAGACTGGGTTTAGGCCATGTTATTTAAAGTATTTTTCATTTAGTGATTATGGCAGCTTAACAAAGAGTGCTGTGATTGTGATTGATTGTATAGGATTGGATAGGATTGTTGCAGCCTATAAGTAAACCATTTTCTTGTTTAAGCCTTATAAGATAAAGGAGAATATAAGTAATATTGTGATTACTGTTTAGTTCACCTAGTACATGCAATTGATACTAATCAAAGCCGACATGCTCTAGTGTAATGTCATACTTTAACCTCTATCACACCTGCACTTTGACCAGGGTATATACTAGGTTTGGACTAAACTCGTCAATTATTGAGGTTGCCCTTAATATTCAATCATTCGTTCATTCATTTATTAATTTTCACCTGCACTTAATCCAGACCCTAACTGGTAGTACAGGGCACAAGGCAGCTTTAATTCTCATTAAAAATAATTAAAAATGCTGTTTGTTTCGTTTGCCAACCTGAGTCCATCAACACATGTTCAGTTGTGCAGCAGCAGATCAGCAGAGAAAATGTGTGAAGTCATGTTTCACGATCTTCAGAGACATTAGACAAGTGATCTGTAGTTACTGTTCTTGTGATTCATAATTTTTGTCACTCAAACACAAACAAAAATAAAGAAAAACAGCCAAAAAAGCTCTCTGTTTGTTTCCGTTTTCTACTTGAATGTGTTCAGAATTTGAGTTTTGGCCCAAAATTTCAATTAATCACTGATAATATTCAAGGTTTAAGACTCTGTCCATTGCATAGGTTCAGTTTGATGACTTTGCATGCTGCCTGCATTACCTTTTGGCACATAATTGGCCTACTACATGTGAGAGACGACCAATATGCTGACCTTTTATCTTTCCGTATCAAGATTGTTACACGATTAAATTAAATCAGGCAGATTCTACGTGGTGTTTCCTAGTTATGCACCGATTCGACCTTATTACACATTCGACCTGTTACACATTCGATGTGGTCTCTTGGCTGCAGCTGCTCTTCAGTTGAAGTGTATTATTCCAAAAACACTTTGTTTTTATTTTAACGTTTGTTTCAACAGAACAGAAAGCTTCAATATGTAATAATTATGAACGATCACGTTACAGGCAATCTCTTTTGTTTAAGGAAATTAAGTTAGCAAGCATGAAATCTGTCTGGTTTGGTGAGGCACCTGAATAATCGTCCCATGCAAGAACTTTCTCTCTAATGTTGCTTCAAGTGCGAAAAACTATTTCCGAGTCTCTGCTCACCAACACTCAGTGGTTCACCATTCCCTCAGTGATTCATACACATCTTGTGAACAAAATCAGCAACAAGTAACACTCTGGAGACCTCTTACATTCTGGTTATGTCTTACATTCAACTAACAAACTAAGAGCATTAATGTTTTTGTGGGAAAGTATCAAGTAAAGTGTCCATATTTCTGGTCCTGGTTGTTTTTTTTAAGAATAAATCCTTAGAAAAATAATCATGTTAATTTCTACAGTATATCTGTGTACCAGAATGTGTAATAGGGTCTGCTGCAAATTAGCTAAAGCTAGATGCGTTATATACATTACATCTGTTGCATATTATGTAATAATGTTTATCTGTATCATCCCTGCCACATAAACAAATTAATTAAATAAATAAAATCTGTTAAAGAAACTACAAAAATTTTTTTTTATAATAAATTATAATAGAAAATAAAAATCTGTCTTTTAACTCCAGCTGTTCTGGCCATAAACAGCTGGTCACCCCAACAACCAGTCAACACTGTGGATCCAAGAGCAGAGGCAGGAGATAGAGTTTAAGATCAGAAGTCCATCATTCCCCCGAAAGCTCACTACCTTACCAGTTGTGTGCTCGCTCGCTTGCTTGTTAGTTCACGTTTGGATTAGAGACTGTTCTAAATCGGTTGATGTGTTTAAAGACTTTTTAGTGCAGGTTACTTATGTTTGTATTTACGACTTCCCACTACTTATTTGAAACACGCTGTAAATGTCCTTCATAAGTGTATGTGCCTGTTCTATTGTAAGTAATACTCCTTTTTTTTGTCCGATAAAATGAATATTCTCTCTAATCTGTTACTATGTAAATTGGTTCACGGTCACCCATTGAGCCTGTCTTTCATCTGGCTGATCTTCCATGATGTATTGGTCTAACATGTGTATTACAGCTTGGGCTTTGGACACGATGGCCTTGGGAATGGCATGACGTTTTGTAGATGGTAGTGTTCTATGTATGTTTTCAGTGGTATCTCTGATGCATTTATGTATTGTTTGCATGTTTTTTTTTGTGAATATACCCATTACATTTACATTAGAGTAGCATAAAAAGACTGTGGCTATGGTGTTGTCTGGTCAGTGTCCATTTCTGCCATTGTCCTGTTTGTCCTGGCGCATACCTATAGTTACCTATAGACTACAATGTATGTCACTAAGTTACTGAATATACTGATTATATCATCTGAAAAGGATTTGGTATATACTGAGCACAATGAAGCCCGCACAGCAAATTTGACATAGCAAATAAACTAATTGCAGCTTTAAGCCTACAGATTTTGGTTCTGAAATGGTACTGCTATTTGCTGTTTATAAAACCTAGTATGTTAACCTGCTTGTGGACTGTTAAGGTCTTTTGAATTTATAGGTATGTATCACTCTCCAATAATGAGAAGACGACTTTCAGAGCACGAGAACTGAAGTCAGTGCACCTGGATGCCGTTGGGACATACCTGAAACTTACCTTTCACAGAAACCATCAAAATCAGTACAACATATATAATCAGGTAAAGTACTTTCTTTACCCAATCCTTCAGAAAGTGTGTTTTATAAGATTTTATTCTTTGGGTGTGAGGATTAATGTAGACCATTCAAGGTGTGAAAATTGATATTGCAGTGTATCATAAATCACAAGACTTTTGTATGTGTTAAACTATTTACATGTTAAAAATTAAAACCAACCTTCAGAACAATTAACTGATGTTATCTTGCCCATACCGATTATTTCAGTTTTGTCTTTTTTTAAATGTTACACAAAATGCTACACAGTATGAAAAAGATTCAAGAAGGTGGAAATAAATAAACAGTCCCACATCCTATCAAATCACAAAAGATTTGAATGGGTTGAAATATTGAGTAAGTAACAATAAATAGTTCTGTGTGTTTCCTTCAGTTATTTGAAAATCACAACAATATGCACCAGTTTTAATAGTTGAGTCTGGGCTGGGCAGTATACCGGTTCAGCCAGTACACCGGGGTTAATTTCCCATACTGTATGCATTTTTCATATACCTCCATACTGGAACAGCAGCTTTAACGCTTCAAATTTTAGAATATTTTTCACCACTGTAAGCGCTGCATCAACGAACAGCATGCTGGGTAAAGCTCGCTAACTAGCAAGGTGCATTAACATACACCACAGCCTAGAAATAGTATTTTAAGAGCTGGCTCCATCAGATTAAAGAACAGAACACAGAAACTGGTTATAAAGCAAAGTGAGATCGGAGATAACCACATTATGAACGCATTAACTCTCGAGACTGATTCAGAGCAATGATTACCCGATGAATTCGGGTTATGTCATACCGGAGCAAAAATAATTCAGCCAGAAAACAGCACCTCTCTTTTCTTAAGCTCTGTTTTTAATACATTGCAGGTTGCACAATAAAAACTATCTCATGCATTCTGATTTGTGTAATTTTGTGAGTAACTAAAGCATTCATTATATACATATATAATGGATTCAGCGTTTTTTTTTAGCATGATCGGCTTCAAACGATCAGTCGTTCAGTCTCATAAAACCGATTATGCAATCCACTGATTATGCAAGTTCTCCTACTTAGAAAGATGAGAGAGGTCTGTAATTTTAGGTAAACTTCAACTATGAGAGACAAAGTGAGGGAAAAAAATCCAGGAAATCACATTAGTAGGATTTTTTAAGAATTTAATTGTAAATCATGGTGGAAAGTAAGTATTGGTCAATAACAAAAGTTCAACTAAATAATTTGTAACATAACCTTTGTTGGCAATGACAGAGGTCAAATGTTTCCTGTAAGTCTTCATCAGGTTTGCACACACTGTAGCTGCTATTTTGGCCCATTCCTCCATGCAGATCTCCTCTAGAGCAGTGATGTTTTGGGGCTGTCGCTGGGCCACATGGACTTTCAACTCCCCCCACAAATTTTCTATGGGGTTGAGGTCTGAAGACTGGCTAGGCCACTCCAGGACCTTGAAATGCTTTTTACGGAGCCACTCCTTCATTGCCCGAGCGGTGTGTTTGGGATCATTGTCATGCTGGAAGACCCAGCCACGTTCCATCTTCAATGCTCTCACTGATGGAAGGAGGTTTTGGCTTAAAATCTCATGATACATGGCCCCATTCATTCTTCTCTTAACACGGATCAGTCGCCCTGTCCCCTTTGCAGAAAAACAGCCCTAAGGCATGATGTTTCCACCCCCATGCTTCACAGTAGGTTTGGTGTTCTTGGGATGCAACTCAGCATCCTTTTTTCTCCAGTTGAGTTTTTACCAAAAGTTCTATTTTGGTTTCATCTGACCACATGATATTCTCTCAATCCTCTTCTGGATCATCCATATGCTCTCTGGCAAACTTCAGACGGGCCTGGACATTTACTGATTTAAGCCGTGGGGCATGCCTGGCACTGCAGGATCTGAGTCTCTCTTGGCGTATTATGTTACTGATGGTAGCCTTGTTACATTGGTCCCAGCTCTCTGCAGGTCATTCATCAGGTTCCTCCGTGTAGTTCTATGAGTATTGCTCACCATTCTCATGATCATTTTGACCCCACGGGATGAGATCTTGCATGGAGCCCTAGATCGAGGGAGGTTATCAATGGTCTTGTATGTCTTACAGTTGCTCCCACATATATTCACACCAACCTGCTTGCCTATTGTAAGAGTAAGCTAAAAGCCTACATAAAAGCCTCCTGGTGCCAAAAATACTGTGATATACCATGAAGCTGCCAAAATCTTTAAAAATATCGTGATACAAATTTTTGGTCATGCCACCCAGCCCTAAGTTGAGCATAGTTACAGTATAAACATTGTCAGTGAACTATGAAGGCAAGAAAACAACAACAACAGAAAACATAAATAATTGTTCATTAATTGTAATCGAGCTAAAATGTTTATAATGAAATTGATTTGAGGTCATGTTGCCCAGCGCTAATTAGGAATATTATTCTCTTTTGACTCAGTAATGCAAATTCTTTCATTTTAATTGCTGCAGGCTGTAGCTTTTTCTTCTCTCAATCCCTTGTGCTACATTCTCTAATTCCAGGTTGCACTAGTGGCTATCAATATATTAGGTGACCCATTGGATGGCAGTGATCTCAGCCCAATAGTAAGTACATTCAGTGTTTTCCCTTGTTCATGCATTACAACTAAGTGCCACCAGGTGGTGATGAATGCATATCACATGGTTTAAATGATGTTCACTTTTTTAAATGTAACATGACTAACACTGATCAGCCAGGGTATATTTCAGTCATTTCAAATGGCCTCATAACAGTTTTACAGCTTGAGCAAAAAACCTGTGACCATTAGCCAGCTATTTAAATTCTTTAAGTAATATATAACTACTTATGGATTTTGCATGGTCTTCCCTTGTCTGTGTGGCTTTTTTCTGGGTACATACAGTGGTGCTTGAAAGTTTGTGAACCCCTTAGAATTTTCTATATTTCTGCATAAATATGACCTAAAATATCATCAGATTTTCATACAAGTCCTAAAAGTAGATAAAGAGAACCCAGTTAAACAAATGAGATAAAAATATTATACTTGGTCATTTATTTATTGAGGACAATTATCCAATATTACATATTAGTGAGTGGTAAAAGTATGTGAAGTTCTAGGATTAGCAGTTAATTTGAAGGTGAAATTAGAGTCAAGTGTTTTCAATCAATGGGATGACAATCAGGTGTGAGTTTGCACCCTGTTTTATTTAAAGAAAGTTCTTACGTCTTAAAGTCTGCTCTTCACAACACATGTTTGTGAAAGTGTGTCATGTCACAAACAAAGAAGATTTCTGAGGACCTCAGAAAAAGAGTTGTTGATGCTCATCATCCTGGAAAAGGTTACAAAACCATCTCTGAAGTCAGACAGATTTTGTACAAATGGAGAAAATTCAAGACCATTGTTACCCTCCCCAGGAGTGGTCGATCTACAAAGATCACTCCAAGAGCAAGGTGTGTAATAGTTGGTGAGGTCACAAAGGACCCCAGGGTAACTTTCTAAGCAATGACGGAAGGCCTCTCTCACATTGACTAATGTTCATGAGCCACCATCAGAAGGAACACTGAACAACAATGATGTGCATGGCAGGGTTGCAAGTGAGACAGCCACTTCCTCTCCAAAAAGAGCATTGCTGCTCGTCTGCAGTTTGCTAAAGATCATATGGGACAAAGTCAGAAGGCCATTGGAAGAATGTTTTGTGGACAGATGAGACCAAAATAGAACTTTTTGTTTTAAAGAAAGGCGTTATGTTTTAGGGAAAGGAAAACGCTGCATTCCAGCATAAGAACCTCAGCCCCTCTGTGAAACATGGCTTTGGTTAAGTATCATGGTTTGGTGCCTGTTTTGCTGCAGGGCATGCATCTGGGCCAGGACGGCTTGCCAATCATTGATGAAACTAGGGCTGTCAACTAACGATTATTTAAAAAAAAAAAAAAAAAACAAATAACTTTCCACGTCTTTATTTCAGAAATATAACATGTCAAATAACAGAGCAAATAAGTGCTTTACAGTAAATGAATAATAATAAATTACTTTAACTTAAATACATTAAAATAACAAATGAAATAATAAAGAAAAATCAAGTGCATCTCTGATGGCAAACACTACATACAAACTCATTCACTCCCTTTCTTTAGGAACTTTGCTTTGCAATTCCAAAAAATGTTATGTCAACATGCTCCTGGCTAACGCTGGCTCTCTTTTTTAGAGACTATGGCCCTGGGGGGTCCACACGAACACGGGTATTTTTAAAAATGTAGCTTTTTTCTAATGCGTTTTGACTGTTCCGTCCACACGCAAACGGCATTTTTAACGTCACTGAAAACGGACTTTTTTTTTTGCAAAACTCCTTCCAAGGTGAAAGATTTTCAGAAACTCCGTTTTCATCAACGTTTGTCCATGTGGACTGGGGGAAAACAGAGTTTCTTGCTTGCTTGTAAACATCACTGACACTGGGGAGAGAAATTGTTACGCCGTTAACGGGGACTTTGTGCGCCGTTTATCTGTTGTCTCCAATTGACATGAGGCGATTTTGTGCACTAGCGGACGTAGCCAAATAGTGCCAGCTGTAACACTGTTTAAAGGCGAACTTGTTACAGGATCCTACAAATACCATTACAATTAGTACTTTTTTCATTTACACTGAAGAACAGAGGCGTCAGAAAGGCGCTACGGAGGTCACGACTGTATCCATCCAAGCACACCCACTAAGCAGTTCCCTTCCGCCCCCCTCCCTTCCCGCCCCAGCGTCGCCGGTTTTGGGACGAGAATACCCGGTTTCGGACCTCTCGTTGGTGGGACAGCTTTCAAAACGAAGTGGTTGTTGAAGAACAATGTTGAGAAAATGTTTGCGTATTGCATAAGAACATCATCGCTGTTGTCAATTGAGTGAGCTGCTTCGTCGCGGCATATAGACTGCTGGTTTTGGCATTGCTCTTGACAGCGACTGTTTTGCGTTTTTTGCGTTTTCATGTGGACGAAGTTTTTTGTTTAAACAGTGCTTGTGAGTGGACGGGATGTTTTTATAAAAACGAATGTAAACCCCCGTTGTGGGGGGTGGGGGGGGGTTGGTTAGGAAAATACCCTGTACGTGTGGACATTAGCCGTAACGCGAACTTGTTTTGAAGATTCTGCGTTCCGCGCCGGCTCCGCCATCGCTCCTCCGTTCAATTGCTCGTGTTTTTTTCCAACGCAAGTGCCTGCAAGTAACGTAAGCGGGTATTGAAGGCGGGGGACACATAAAACTTGCGACACGACAAATCGATCCATGAAATGTCGTTGTCGACACTTTTTAATAATAATCGATTTGTATCATATTTTATCGATTCGTTGTTGCAGAGGCCCTAGATGGAAACAAATGAAATTCTTAATTATATCAGAAGAATTCTAAAGGAAAATGCAGGACATCTGTCCATGAACTGAATCTCAAGAGAACCGGTGGGTCAAGCATACAAGGATCATTCTACCAAATCTACCAGAATGGTTAAAGAAAATAAAGGTAATGTTTTGGAATGGCCAAGTCAACGTCCTGACCTTGATCCAATCGAATTGTTGTGGAAGGACCTGAAGTGAGCAGTTAATGTGAGGATTGTGTTGCAAGTCCTATGCAGGATTTGAAATCAGGTCCTCAGGAACTAACATTTCCTGCAGCTTGCTCTTACCACTGAGTCTCTGGAGCTGGTGGACAATGTTTTACAGACCTACAAACTTAGTGTCAAAATTCCTCTGTCTGCTGTTGCCAGAGGAGAACAACATTCCCTTTTGAGTCAGGTTTATTCCAAGGTTTCTTCTTTATGCAACTTGGAGAGATTTGTAAATTTTCGCTTGCAATTGTCTCCACTGTAACACTGGAAAATCAACCAAACAAATATTCCTAGCTATTGTTTAACATAAAACAGGTATGAAAGGATAATATTTGTTTGTCATTATACTGCTTCTAATAAACAGAATAATATCCAGTTTAGGACGCTCGCCTCTCTTGTGTTCCCCTATTTGGTGCTCGCAAATACAATCATTCATGTTTGTCTTTTTATGCTTTTCTCCAGCCAGGAGCTCAAGTGATTGATCAGTACCTCAGCGGCACACAGCAGAGCTCAGCATTAGATGGTTCCTATGCAGGGTAAGGGTTCTATAGCTTCTGTTATAACATGGTTTTAGCCTCAGGTGAACTGTTCAAATGACGCATTTGTCCACAGACAAAATGTGCTTGTTTTGTAATGTTTGCTATTGTGTTCTGTATGTCTGCAGGTATATGTATGATTCTGCCTCACCACTGGATGACTTGGCATTTGACATGTACCAGGATCCTGAAGTTGCCCATATCATTCGCCTTCTGGATGATAAGAAACAAGATATGGTCCGATTAGAAAGATTTGACCTGGCTAAAAAGCTCAAGCAGGCCATTGCAGACCTACAGAAGGTACCAAATGAAATGACCCTAAACATGTTGTTGATTGACAGTGATATGTGTAGCAATGACAAGCCAGACTCGGTAATTACAGTGATATAATTCAAGCAAAGAAATGGGGTAGTAAGGTCACATAAGTGCAAAACTACAATGCAGATTTGTTGGTTTTAATTTGTGCTAGACTTGACCTTAGAATCAGTATTGTTGAATACTGTGATAATTTAAATAAGCACCAACATTATTCAAATGGTTATTCTTTCATTTTCTTTACCATACATTGTATTTTTGGTTCAGTTTTTACATTTCAGCTTTTTAATAACTGTTCCTTTTCTACAATCACTGTAGTCTATGGTTTGTATCCAATATTATTTTAATATTATTATATTTTTTATGAATTTATTCAATAGAATATCAGTAGAATATTAGGTACATGTTCAAGTGCTCATTAACACAAATATCTAATCAGCCAATCACATGGCAGTAACTCAGTGCAGTTAGTTATGTAGACATGGTCAACACGACCTGCTGAAGTTTAAACCGAGCATCAGAATGGGGAAGAAAGGTTAAGAGTTAAGTGACTTTGAATGTGTCATGGTTGTTGGTGCTAGACGGTCTGGTCTACGTACATCAGAAACTGATGATCTACTGGGTTTTTCAAGTACAGCCATAGGGTTTACAGAGAATTGTCTGAAAAGATATAAAAATGAAAATATCTAGTGAGCAGCAGTTCTCTGGGTAAAAAAAGCCTTGTTGATGCAAGAGGTCAGAAGACCATCTCTGAATGCACAACAATTGAACCTTGAAGCAGAGGGGCTACAGTAGAAGAAGACCACAAAAGATGTCACTTGTGTCAGCTAAGAACAAGTGACTGAGGCTACAATTTGCATAATTACCAAAAATGGGCAATAGATTATTTGGAGAATGTTGCTTCGTCTTGAGTCTCGATTTCTGCCCTGACAACTGGATGTTAACATCAGATTTTGGCATAAACTCCATTAAAGCATGGATCCATCCTTGCTTTGTATCAGGCTGATATAATAGTATCAGGCTGGTGTGGTGGTGTAATGATATGGGAGATATTTCTTGGCACACTTTGGGCCCCTTGGTACCAATTGCACATTCTTTAAATTCCATAGCCTACCTGATTGTTGCTGACCGTCCTTTTATGAAAAGAGTGTACTTTTTTCTGATGGCTACTTCCAGCAGGATAAAACGCTGTGTCACAAAACTCAAATCATCGCATTTCTTGAATATGATATTGAGTTCACTGTACTCACATGGTCTCCACAGTCACCAGATCTCAATCTAATAGAACACTTTTGGGATGAGGTACAATGGGAGTGTAACGCGGGTGGAATGAGCAACAGGTGGCCTGATTAGAAGGAGGGTGATGATGAACGGTGTGGAATGCGGGCGTGGGGAGCTGAGCTGGCAGCGGGCGTGACAGTACCATCCCCTTAAAGGACCCGTGCAGGCGGGGGCCCGGCGGGCACTGGCGGCCAGGGGACCTGAGGAGGACTTACAAGGACGGCCGCGGGGCCTGGGGGCTGGGCGGTCGGGACGAGCAGAGTGGAACTCCTGGACGAGGAGGGGGTCCAGGACGTTCTGGGCATCCACCCAGCAGCGCTCCTCTGGGCCGTAACCTTCCCAATCGACGAGGTACTGGAGGCACGAGCGCCGCCGACGGGAGTCCAGAAGGCGGCGGGCCGTGTAGGTGGAGGCTTCCCCCAGCCCGGCAGGCGGAGGCCGGTCCGTGGGAGATGAGTCAGCCAGCGGCCCGGGGACCCAGGGCTTGAGGAGAGAGACATGGAAGGTAGGGCAGATGCGGAGGTGAGGAGGTAAGTCAAGGCGATAGGTTACGTTATTGATTTGCTTGGTGATCTTAAATGGCCCCAAGTAACGAGGGGAGAATTGCGTACTTCCCTGAACGTTCCGGAGATCCCGCGTGGACAGCCAAACACGATCCCCCGGGTGGTAGGCAGGAGCAGAAAGCCGGCGCCGATCGGCGTGCCTCTGGTAGCGCCGAATTGCTCGGTCGATCCGCTGATGGACCTGGCACCACACCTCTTCGCTGTGGCGGAACCAGTTGTCGACGGCCGGGGCGTCGGAGGTGGTGGAGTCCCATGGGACGAAGGGCGGTTGGAAGCCCAGGACACACTGGAAAGGCGTGAGGCCAGTGGCAGAGTGGCGGAGGGAGTTCTGAGCTATCTCGGCCCAGGGAAGAAACTGGCTCCAGTCCAGCGGGTTGTGCATGCAATAGGAGCGCAGGAATTTCTTCAACTCCTGGTTGGAGTGCTCGCATTGGCCGTTCGACTCGGGATGGTAACCAGAAGAGAGGCTTATGGAGGCACCCAGCTTACCCACGAATGCCGAAAGGTCCGAAAGGATGTCCTCCGGGATGCCAAAGAGGCGGAACACGTGCACAAAGAGGCACTCAGCTGTCTGAAGAGCGGAGGGGATCTTGCTTAGCGGAATGAAACGTACGGCCCGGGAGAAACGGTCGATAATGGAGAGGATGGTGGTGTACCCGCTTGAGAGCGGGAGGTCCGTGACGAAATCAATCGCAATGTGGGACCAGGGCCGTTGCGGAACGGGCAAGGGATGGAGCTGACCTGAAGGAAGGGTGCGAGGGGTTTTGCATTGAGCGCAGACGCTGCAGGAAGCCACGAATTGATGGACGTCTCTGCGCACGTTCTTCCACCAGTAGCGTGCGGCCAGGAGTTGGTGGGTGCGGGTCTCTGGCCAGAGCAGAGAGAGACATGGGCCCAGGTGATGAGTCGGTCACGGAGATCAGGGGGAACGAATTTCTTGCCAGTCGGACACTCCGAGGGGATGCGCGTTCGGGAAAGGCTGACATCCAGGTTGGGTACGGGAACCTCAGGAGCGACTGAGGCGGGGTCGAGGCTGCGCGAGAGCTTTAGAGTTCTTAGAGCCGGGCAGATAGGTGATGGTGAATGAGAAGCGAGCGAAGAAGAGGGACCAGCGAGCTTGGCGGGCGTTAAGACGTTTGGCAGAGCGCAGGTACTCCAGATTTTTGTGGTCAGTGAAAACAGAGAAGGGGTGTTCGGAGCCCTTGAGCCAATGTCTCCACTCCTCCAGGGCCAATTTGATGGCCAGCAGTTCGCAGTCCCCGACGTCGTAGTTCCGCTCGGCTGGGGTGAGTTTGTGAGAGTAGAAAGCGACGGGGTGCAGCTTCGGAGGGTCGACCAGGCGTTGCGAGAGGACGGCCCGACACCTACCGAAGACGCGTCGACCTCCAGAATAAAGGGGCGATTTGGGTCAGCGTGGCCCAACACTGGAGCTTGGGTGAAGGCGGATTTGAGGGCGGCGAGGGCTCGCTCAGCCTCCGGGGACCAGCGGAGAGTACGGGGATTGCCCCGCAGGAGTGAGGTGAGGGGGGCCATCGTCCGGCTGAAATTCTGTATGAAGCGTCGGTAGAAGTTTGCGAATCCAAGGAAGCGCTGGAGCTCCTTGATTGACTTGGGTGTGGGCCACGAGAGGACGGCAGAGACCTTGGAGTCATCCATTGCCACGCCGGAGCGAGATATGATGTAGCCGAGGTAATGAACAGACTGAGTGTGAAACTCGCACTTCTCCGCTTTCACCCGGAGGTGGTGGGAATGAAGCCTCTCCGGAACCAGGCGGACGTGGGCGGTATGAGCGGGGAAATCCGGCGAGAAAACTAGGATGTCGTCCAGGTACACGATCACGAATGGATCGTGATGTCGTTGACGAAGACCTGGAAGACCTTTGGCCAGGCTGAAAGGCATCACTAGATATTCGTAATGGCCAGAGCTGGTGCTGAAAGCAGTCTTCCACTCATCCCCCTCCCTCATGCGGAACAGGTTATAGGCGTTTGGAGATCCAACTTAGTGAACCAGTGAGCGGTGCGAAGCAGCTCGAGGGCCGAGGGCACCAGTGGAAGCGGATAGGCAGCGAGGTCGCAGCTGGGGCGGAGGTGACGGTTGGAACCGCAGTAACAGCAGAGCCCCAGCTCGAAGCGACGGCGACACTCCTTGGAGGAGAGATGAGTACCCGCAAGCTCCATATCCTCCGGGGGCGGCGAAAGGTCCCGGACGGCGAGTGAAGGAGGGCAGCGCGGAGCGGTGGGAGGTCGGGTCTGAAGGAGTTGATCCAGGCGGATGGTGAGAGAGATGAGATCCTCCAGGGTGAGGTTAAGATCGCGCCCTGCCAAATCCCTCCGGAGATCGGGACGCAGACCTTGGTGAAACGTAGAGAGGAGAGCTGGCGAATTCCATCCGCTCTGTGCCGCTAGCGTGCGGAACTGGAGGGCGTACTCAGGAGCCGAGCGACGACCTTGGCGCAGATGAAGCAGCAACTCCCCAGTGCAGCGACCCTCGCGAGGGTGTTGAAAAACGGAGCGAAAGGCTGACAAAAAGCGGCCATAGTCCCTCACCTCGGCCCCCTGTTGGGACCAGATGGCGGTGGCCCAATCCAGGGCGCGGTGTGACAGGAGGGAAATCACCAGAGCAATGCGGGCAGCGTCGGAGTATGGGGGACGAAGTACAGCTCGCACTGTAGTAAGAAACCCTCGCATCGATTCGGGTCTCCGTCGTACTTCTCCGGCAGGGCGACCTTGTAAGGCGAGTGCGAGGACGGGGCACGAGGAGGGCTGGAGGGAAGCGGAACTGAAGCAGGAAAGTTCGCTGCAGCTGGGGACGGGCTTCAGCTGTGACACGCGTTGGGAAAGCTCGCTAACAGCGGGGACCAGAGAACTAAGCAAGCGTTGGTTGTCGGCGAGGAAAGTGACGGCACGGGCAACCTCCTCCAGCTGAGTGCGGAGATCGACGAACTGTTGTTCAAGGGCCGGCTCAGAGCCGGGGTTGGATCCACTAGCCGATGTCTCCATGTTTGGCTTTGCCTTGCCTTGTCCTTAACCTGTTGTTGGTAGTTTTGTATGGAGCTCTAAGCATCTCTCGCACACAGTGATGCTCTAAAGACAGCTTGAGCCATTTCCATCATCTGGGTGACTCTAGAAATGTTACAGCGATAACATTTTTTTCCGTTTGACTAATTTCCCCATTCCATAAGGTTAGAAGACGGGCTTCGACAATTTTGTACTGCACACCTTTCCGAGTTACGTTAGGTTTAACTCCACAGCATATGAATTTGTGGTTCACTATGAGACATTGTCACATCATCATAAATCATCCTCCACTATAAGTAAACATAAGTTATACTTGTGGGTAATGTAGGCCAGCGAAATGTTGCTTTGCACAGCCAAGTTTATATCTTATATGTATGAATAAGGTACTCTGATTAATCATGCAATCTACTAGGGCTACATCCAAAATAAATACTAGTGTACTATCGAAAATGCTGAAATGCTATTGACAAATTATAGCACCATTTCAGTGGAAAAGTAATAAACTGTGATTCAAATACATGGTGTAAACCAGCATGTTCAAAACAAAATACCAGGTGATCTCTTGGCTCTCTGGCACGTGCTGACAGGCAGAAGTTGAAAAACCCAGTTGTCATTGTTCTAACAGTAAATGTCATTCATTTAAATTCTTCACAGTTGATGATTGTCTGAAATTTGCACCCTTAAACATACGGCATCTTACTTGTTGGCACTCTTTTATCATTGTATAAAATGTTCCATTCCCTGTTACATGCACCTACATGCCCATTGCACCATGCTTCAGAACTTTATGAAATTTCCTCATAAGTTCACAAGCACTTCCATTTGTCTCCATAAATTTCCCATTCCTACATGGTGCTACAGGTGGATTTAGTTTGTTCTGTCCATAAAACCTACAAGAGACATGCAACAAGCTTGAGGCATGCTGGGGTGTTTTCACCTTCTCAGTAGATGTCAAATGTCTATGTTGGAGACAACGGTGCAAAGAAAAAAAAACTTCTGGAAGTGCTTAAGGAGAGATGTGACCCCATCATCTATGGGTGAATACAGCAGATTTCATTGAACTGTACTAGTTTATAATCACTTCAGCACTTGTAAAGTAGGTTATTGTATCTGGATCAGGCAGCAGGGTCCAATCAAGTGTGGGTTGGAACCACAGCAGGTGAAGGAACTCCACCAACATTTGCATTGGGTGAGAACATACAGCTTGACTGGTTTTAATGTACAGTTAATGAACCTTTTAGAATTTTCTGTATTTTTAAATAAATGTGACCTTAAGCATCATCAGATTTTCCCACAAGTCCTAAAAGTAGATAAAGAGAAACCAACTAAACAAATGAGACAGTTTGGGATTGGCTGTAGATATTAGAAGATAATATAAAACTGTAA
Source organism: Ancistrus triradiatus (assembly GCA_025084515.1). Taxonomy (NCBI): domain Eukaryota; kingdom Metazoa; phylum Chordata; class Actinopteri; order Siluriformes; family Loricariidae; genus Ancistrus; species Ancistrus triradiatus. The sequence continues at coordinate 70,434 of JAJAGP010001040.1, forward strand.
TGTTTCTTTGAGACAATGCTCCATTGTAAATAGCGCTATATAAATAAGTCTGACTTGACTTGACTTATTGGTCATTTAATTATTGAGGAAGCTGGTCCAATATTATGTAACTGTGTGGGCGGTACGCCTCACAGCTCCAGTGATCCCCCATTCGATCCCAACCAAGCACTCTGGCTGTGTGGAGTTTGTATGTCCTCTCATTGTGGTTTTACTACAGGTACTCCAGTTCCTCTGGTAAACTTACACTCATGTGTTATGATAACTGGTCGCTCTAATTTTGCCCTGTATGAATGTGAAGAACTAGTATCAATGTAACCTTGCTCCTGTCATGAATAGCCATTGATGGTGATGCAACAGTAAATCAATTTTAAAAACAACCAAACAATAAAAAAAATACTTGTGGGTGGCAAAGGTATGTGAAACTTTATTATCAGTATCTGGTGTGACAGCTTGGAGGATTTTTAGCCCATTCCTCTATACAGAACAACTTCAACTTTGGGATGTTGGTGGTTTCATCACATGACCTGCTCACTTCAGGTCCTATAACATTTCTATTGAATTGACTTATGTGCTTGGGGGTCACTGTCAAAACAGGCCCAAACCCTGACACTAGCACCAACATGTGAGATATGGTTCTTATGCTTGAATGCAGTGTTTATCTTTCTCCATGCATAACTCTTATGATTTAAACCAAAACGTTCTATTCACAAAACATTTTTCAACTAGCCTTCTGGTTTGTCCACATGATCTGTAGCAAATCGCAGATGGGCAGCAATGTTTGCATTTGCAGAGCAGTGGCTTTTTTCTTGCAACCGTGTCATGCACATCATTGTTGTTCAGGGTTCTCCTGAATATTTACTTACAAATTTACATTTACATTAACATTTACAGCATTTAGCAGACACCCTTATCCAGAGCGACTTACAATTGATACAGTCTTACAATCCAAGCAATTGTGGGTTAAGGGCCTTGCTCAAGGACCCAACAGTGGCAGCTTGGCAGAGGTGGGATTTGAACCCTGGACCTTCTGGTCCATACTCCAGTATCTTACCTGCTAGGCTACCACAATATTAACATAGCATAACATAGTTACCCTGGGTTCCTTTGTGACCTTGTGGACTATTACTTTCCTTGTCCTTGCACTCCTGGGGAGGGTAACAGTGGAGTTGAATTTCCTCAATTTGTACACAATATATCTGAATGCAGGTTGGCGGAGTTCAAACTCTTTAGGTTTCATAACCTTTTCTGGCCTGATGTGCATCACCAACTCATTTTCCTCAGAATCTGAGGCCATGATATACTTTCACAAATATCTGTTGTTAAGATCAGACCCCTATTTTTTAAACACAACAGGGCACACGGTCACACCTGATTGTCATCCCAATGACAGATATATAAATATATATATATATATATATATATTTTCTCCTTCAAATTGACTGCTAATCTTCAGTTTTTGTCTCATTAATTTAAGTGAACTTGTGTGAAAAACTCTTATGTCATATGTATACAGAAATATAGACAATTCTAAAGGTTTCACAAACATTTAAATGCCACTGTACAGCTTGTCAAGAAAGGAGGGCACAAATCCTAACCACAGTGTAACTGGTCATTATAGTATTGGCAGGAACTCTTGCTATTATGGCATAACTAAAATAAAGCCAAGACATTGCACAAATAAAACTGCATCCGATCCACCCCTCCACCATCGCAATCCAAAGTGTTCATGTGAGAGAGGTGGGTGGATAACACTCAATATTTCTGTTTACCAAATCACTCTGATGCCCTTGAGTCACAGATTTGGACCTGTATCTAGGAGAGATAACTAAATTCTTAACTAGGTTTGTAGCCTTGAACAATAATATGAAGGGAACTGCCTTACAGAAGGTGTGGGGGCTATGTACGAAACAGTTTTACAACTTGCTGTATTTTTCATTACTTGAAGTACAGAAATGACCAATAATATTTCTTAATTTAATAATATTTTGAGTCGACCGTAGAAAATTTTTTTTTTAATGATAATTAAAGTCTTAAGATCTTTCACTGCTGTTCGTGACACATTGAAATCAAGAGTTACAATATGACTTGCTTCTGGCAACCTGAAGTCTTATTTAAATTCGTTTTTAAAGTCTACGCAGGGCTTGCATCGTGAAGGTTGGGTGGTGTGTATATGGAACCCTGCAGTTGACTGGCACTTTACCCAGAGTATACCTTGGCCTGTACCTAGTGAATAATGAGATTCCTCTAGACTCCTCTTTGACTAGGAAGAGTAGGCCAAAAAGTGTTGCTGTCTATTTAATGTGGACTCAAATTCTGATTGAATTATCTTATGTTTGTGATACAAGTATGAGCTTAAATTGAATATTAAATTATCTTAGAATGCGGGTATGACCCATTTAACGCCCATCCGATCAATATCTGTTATGGCTGAGGTCTTAAGAATTGTAATAGGAAATAGGAAAACATCTTAAATCAATCTTATTCATGTCTGAATGACAGATTTCTAGTTTGAGTGAACCCTTGTGACTAAGGGTGTAACGATACACTCTACTTATGATTCAATTCACGATACTGAATTCACAAATTGATTTTCTCACAATTATTAATTTTACATTTGATAAAATACATCCTTTCTTTACTTCTGAAGTGTAACCAATGCAAAACAATACACATTTCCTAGTATAGGTTTTTAAACAAAAACTTTACTCCCCTGCAATTGAGGTTAAAAATTGTAAACAAAATGCTCTACTGTAGATTAAATACCATATCTGAGCAAAAACATTCCTTTTCTGAAGAAATACAGTTCAAAATAATCTGTACTTCTCTTGTTAAAAAAAAAAACACTGCAAAAGGGGTAGGAAGGGTTCCCACTGAGCACTGAGAACAGGATATGCGTCTGTGTGCATGATTGCACCCTGTTCAAAAATGGACTTGCGTTCGATGGCACTATAATCAAGAATGCATAACCCAACTAGATGATGCATTGTCCCGTTTTTGCCTCGCAGTTGTTACACCCCTACTTGTGACACCTGCTGACAAGAAGAACCACAGTCTTAAAAAGGCAGAGAACATGGTAGCATTCCATAGCACTGTAGTTTTTTTGTTGCAAGTTTTAGGTAAGACACAAAGTCAGGAGTGACAGTATTGCACAATAATAGCATTTTGACCAAAGCTCTTCAAGTAGTACTCCGCCACATACACACGTAACCTGGCAACGTTCTTATACAAGGAAAAGACTGTGTTAAAACAAAACAAACAAACAAAAAAAACAGTCTATTAAATGTGAGAAAGATGCAGAGGAGAAGCATTCTCACAAGTAGTTGCAATTTTTTGGCCCCCAATGTAAATTTACAAGTGTTGTGAAAAAAGTCTGTTACTGTTCCACATTCTGATTATCAGACTTTGTCAAATTAGGGCTATAACTAAAGGATACATTCCAAAGTACATCTGGTACTGTGTGCAGTAGGTGACTATATACAAATAACAAACTAAACGTTCCTGTAATTGCAGTGTTATATTGTAAATGATAGACCTCTTTCTGAACCGTTCATTTACTTAAGGCCTTGTTTTGTAAAAGCTACCCTGAGGAAACAATCAGCACAATTGCTGTGTAACACAGCCAAGATATATCTTACAGCTGGGCAACCTTAGAGTTTATCTTTCATGTCACTGTTTACTGTTTGCATGGTTATGCATCAAACCAGGCGTTTAGCTTTGGTTTAAATTGGTTGTGTCTCAGGGTAATCTTGCATGTGGTAAAATGCAGTAGCATTCTTAATTTCATTCAATTTGTGTCATTAGCCATTAGCTGTGGTTGCGATTAATCATATTAGTGGGCACATTGGATCTAAAATATGCCAAATAGTTATAGCACCAATGTTGTATGTTGTTACTCTTTTGACCAATGCTTTAGTATGTTATAGGAAACGGTTGATGTGTGAATAGTGAAGTTTAACAGTTTAAATGTATTTCATTGAAGCATCGATGGACAATGCTAGTTATTTTGGCCCCTTGAATCTTTCATTCATTCAACCCCTTTCTTAAACCCTAATTTTCATAACCCTGCTGTTTTTGACATGGCTCCATAATTGCAGCACTTACTTAACTGAGGCCCATAGCAAGGGCCCATAATGAAAATTAATACATGGTTATTTATTGTGGAAAATGATCCAATATTACATATTAGTGAGTGGCAAAAGTATATGAAGCTCTAGGATTAGCAATTAATTTGAAGGTGAAATTAGAGTCAGGTTTTCAATCAGTGGGATGACAATCATGTATGAGTGTTTCACTTAAGGAACAGGGAACTATCAAAGTCTGCTCTTCACGACACATTTGTGGAAGTGTATCATGGCATGAAGAAAGGAGATTTCTGAGGACCTCAGAAAAAAAAATGTTGATGCTCTTCAGACTGGAAAAGGTTACAAAACCATTACTAAAGAGTTTGGACTCCACCAGTTCACAGTCAGAAAGATTGTCCACAAATGGAGAAAATTCCAGACCATTGTTTCCTTTCCCAGGAGTGGTGGACCAACAAAGCTCACTCCAAGAGCAAGGCGTGTAATAGTTGGAGAGATCACACAGGACCCCAGGGTAACTTCTGAGCAACTGAAGGGCTCTCTCACATTGCCTAATGTTAATGTTCATGAGTCCACCATCAGAAGAACACTGAACAACAATGGTGGGCAATAAGAACATGCTCATCTGCAGTTTGCGAAAGATCATGTGAAGGATAGTGGAAGAATATTTTGTGGACAGATGCGACCAAAATAGAACTTTTTGGTTTAATAGAAAAGTGTTATGTTTGGAGAAAGGAAAACACTGCATTCCAGAATAAGAACCTTATCCCATCTGTGAAACATAGTGGTGGTAGTATCATGGTTTGGGCCTGTTTTGCTGCATCTGGGCCAGGACGGCTTGCTATCATTGATGGAACTGTTACGAGTCGCCATCTAAAACGTGATGGCGAATCGTGAAAACAAAATGAAAGGTTTTAGCACCCAATAGCAGTTAGCTCCAGATGGATTAGGTGAACCAAAATATAAAATAAATAAATAAATAAATAAAAAGGCAAAAAAAGAACAGGAAAAAAATGCTGCGTTTCTTTCCGGATCTCGGTTGAGGACCGAACCCTGATGGCTCACGTCAGGGTCCGTTGCTCTACCGTCTCACCACCATCAGGCTGATGAAGGCGCCAGCTGAAACCTTGCCCAAAAAGGCCAAACAGAGAAGCCGTATTCACCGGACTCAAACAGAGGAATCTACCCTTCAAACAGGGCTGAGATAGGCGCTAGAAGCGCGGCAGCGTTTAAACACACAGACGTGATTAAGCAGAGGAATCTTCCCTTTAGACAGGGCTGAGATCAGCACTAGAAGCGTGGCAGCGTTTTAAACGCACAAACGTGATTAAACAGGATCGTATGGAAACTAGTTACTAAGAACTGCTTGGGGGGTACTACCGCAATAAGGGATCAACAGTGGCGACTAGCGGCCACGGCGTACCCCCTGATAGGAACAATAAATTCTGAATTATATTGGAGAATTTTAAAGGAATATGTCAGGATATCTGTCCATGAGCTGAATCTCAAGAGAAGGTGGGTCATGCAGCAAGACAACGACCCTAAGCACACAAGTCGTTCTACCAAAGAATAGTTAAAGAAGAATAAAGTTAATGTTTTGGGATGGCCAAGTCAAAGTCCTGACCTTAATCCAATCGAAATGTTGTGGAAGGACTTGAAGCGAGCAGCTAATGTGAGGAAACCTAACAACATCCCAGAGTTGAAGCTGTTCTGTATGGAGGAATGGGCTAAGATTCCTCCAAGCCGGTGTGCAGGACTGATCAACAGTTACAGGAAACATTTAGTTGCAGTTATTGCTGTACAGGGGGGTCACACCAGATACTGAAAGCAAAGGTTCACATACTTTTGCCACTCACTAATATGTAATATTGGATAATAAATAAATAAATAAATGATCATGTATAATGTTTTTGTGTCATTTGTTTAACTGGGTTCTCTTAATCTACTTTTACTTGTGTGAAAATCTGATGATGATGTAGGTCATATTTATGCAGAAATATAGAAAACCCTAAAGGGTTCACAAACTTTCAAGCACCACTGTATCACTGCCAAATATTAATTTAAACGAATGGATAACCAAATTAGGCAGGCTAGACGGAAGTAGCTAAAAGTACTAGTTTATTATAAATTTGCTGCCATCGTTTTGTATAGGTTATGAGCAAAGCACTTGAAAACATATACATTGGGCTGTAATTAGTTTAATAATAATTTGTTTTGAGAGCCAGCCATTATCAGCCATTTTAAACCATTTAAAAATAGGCACAATAGTAGTTATAATAGTATATACATTTACCACATAAGCTTATTTCTGGTGTTTTGATCTCAGGCGCGCATGATTTTTTTGTTTGCTTTTTTTTTAAACGCAGATGTCTGTTAGGAGTTTGACCTATAAATAAAAATGCAATTCAATTACCTTACTTACAGTAACTAGGCTAAACCCTTGGACTGTTTGATGAAGGGACTCACTGCAGTAGCAGGCTAAATAACGAAAGCTGCACCCACTTGGCATTCATTCAACTAACTTTATGAGGTAACTTTTCTGTCATCTGTGAAGTTCCCACAGATGCTGTGCCTTGAGTAACTTGATTTTAACATACAATGGGGAAGAAAAGTATTTAGTCATCCACTGATTGTGCAAGTTCTCCTACTTAGAAAGTTGAGAGAGATCTGTAATTTTCGTCATAGGTACACTTCAACTATGAGAGACAAAATGAGAAAAAAATCCAGGAAATCACATTGTATGATTTTTAAAAAAGAATTTAATTGTAAAATCATGGTGGAAAAATAAGTATTTGGTCACCCACAAACTACGCAAGATTTTCTGGCTCTCACAGACCTGTAACTTCTTCTTTAAGAAGCTCTTCTGTCCTCCATCTCGTTACCTGTATTAATGGCACCTGTTTGAAAATCGTTATCTGTATAAAGACACCTGTCCACAGCCTCAAACAGTCAATTCAGACTCCAAATTCAACCATGGCCAAGACCAACGAGCTGTTGAAGGACACCAGGAAGAAAATTTTAGACCTGCAGCAGGGCTGGGAAGAGTGGAATCTACAATAGGCAAGCAATTGTAAGACATACAAAGACCATTGATAATTTCTCCCTCGATCTGGGGCTCCATGCAAGATCTCTCATCCGTGGGGTCAAAATGATCATGACAAAACGGAGCCACCATCCAATAACGCACTACGCCAAGAGAAAAACCTCAGATCCTGCAATGCCAGGGCGTGCCCCCCTGCTTTAAGCCAGTACATGTCCAGGCCCGTCTGAAGTTTGCCAGAGAGCATATGGCCCATGATCCAGATGAGGATTGGGAGAATATCATGTGGTCAGATGAAACCAAAAATAGAACTTTTTGGTAAAAAAACTCAACTGGAGGAAATAGGATCTGAGTTGCATCCCAAGAACACCTACCTACTGTGAAGCAGGGGGTGGAAACATCCATGCTTTGGGGCTGTTTTTCTGCAGAGGGGACAGGACGACTGATCCGTGTTAAGGGAAGAATGAACGGGGCCATGTATCGTGAGATTTTAAGTCAAAAACCTCCTTCCTTCCATCAGGTTTTGATCTTGAGAGCATTGAAGAGAAGTAATGTGACTGGGTCTTCCGGCATGACAATGATCCCAAACACACCGCCGCCGGGCAACGAAGGAGTGGCTCTGTTAAAAAGCATTTCAAGGTCCTGGAGTGGCCTAGGCCATCTCTCCAGACCTCAGCCACCATAGAAAAATGTGTGGACGGGGTTGAAAATCCGTGTTTTCCCCAAAACATCACCTGCTCTAGAGGAGATCTGCATGGAGGAATGGGCCAAAATACCAGCTACAGTTTGTGCAAACCTGGTGAAGACTTACAGGAAACGTTTGACCTCTGTCATTGCCAACAAAGGTTATGTTACAAAGTATTGAGTTGAACCAAATTTATTGACCAAATACTTATTTTCCACCATAATTTACAATTAAATTCTTTAAAAATCCTACAATGTGATTTCCTGGATTTTTTTCTCATTTTGTCTCTGATAGTTGAAGAGTACCTATGATGAAAATTACAGACCTCTCTCATCTTTCTAAGTAGGAGAACTTGCACAATCAGTGGCTGACTAAATACTTTTTTGCCCCACTGTTTTATGTGTACTCTATAATGGCCCGTGGATTGCGCATCTGCCTAACACACTGCCTTCCTGCTGGGTCAAGTGTCTCCTGGAGACACAGTTGGCAGTGTCTGAGAGACTGGAGGCTGATCAAGGGATCATTCCCTGGTGCTGCTGCAGTGACCCATACTCAGGGGTTCTAGATGAGCAACTGTGACCTTGGTCAGGAATTTAAAGAAATCTGTACTTTATTCTATATTCTACAGGTAATATATAATATGTTCTTACATGTATATTATTACATACCATAATGTACAACCTGTATATTGTGTGTTGTGTGTGAAATATCATGTAGGTGGGAGAGTGTTTGGGCAGGTATGATGTGGAGAAGCACAGTGCTATAGAGAGGGAAGACTATGACACAGCCAAACAGAAGAAAGAGCAGATGGAGTCTTACAGGCTCAGAGTGTACCAACAATTAGAGCTACATAACCTGCTTGACATAAGCCAGGTAAGTTAAAACAGATAGCACGTGTTTGCCCTGCATCAAAACTCAATTTATGTGGAGTCCATTCCTCACACAGAAACTGAATCCTGACATGGTCAGAGCATACAATAAAGTTAGCGTTAGTGTTAGGAACGTCCACCTGAGCCCACCCGTAGACACCCTTCCAAAGAGAGCTGTAGTCTGTTACTGGCTGCAGTAATTGTACTTGCTAGTTCAAACTGCATAATTTATATGTACCCATACAGGTATGCGCCATTTAATGTCCCCATTGCATTCTGTGGAACAGGACGTTGACTGAAATGAGTGTCGACCAGACATTACCATAGTCACATAGTATTTTTAGGCTACTGTAAGGTAAATATATTTTCACAAGGAAACTGCATGCAAACAATATGTAAATCAATCAGAGATACTGCATGAACTACTATGTGCACAAAATCTCTAATGCCATCATGTTTAAAGCCTAAGCTACTATATACATGCTACACCTTTTTTTATTTGGAAATTCACAATAATTATATAAAATACTGTAATTTGCTGTAACAACCCTGTGTAGGGGAAGCTTTAACAGTTAAGAGGCTGGTATGATGGCCCTGACCGGCTTCTGTTTGATAAAAATATTACGAACAACACGCAAGATCAGCCTGATGAAACAGAGACTCAGTTTCATTGTGAAGCAGTTCATATAGTTAGAGAATATTGGTGTAGTGGGGGGATGAATGAAGGAGTACTATTTACAATAGGACAGGCACATACACGAATGCCATTTGCAGCTTATTACAAATAAGCAGTGGAAAGCCATAGGTACAAACACAAGTAGCTTGCACAAAGAAGTCTCTAAACACATCAACCTGAGATGTGTTTAGAAAACAGTCTCTAGTCCAAAGGTGAGCTAACGAGCAAGTAGACACTCGACCTGTAAGATATTGGAGCTTTTGAGTGAATCCTTTTCAACTCCCACCTCTGTTCATAGATCCAGAGCGTTTAGCTGTTGAGGTGACAAGCTGTTTACAGCCACAACGTCTGGAGTTCCTAGTTTATTATCATTTTTAAGACCTCGGCCATTAAAGGCACCAGATGTTGATCGGATGGACATTAAATGGCACCTGTATACTTGGAAATGTGGATCACTTGTTCTCCATCTCCACTAGGAACTAATAACTCGAAGGAACAGAAGGGAGTGGTTTGGAGTGAGAAATAAATAAAGCATGTACTATTGTACTCAGACTCCCACTGGCTGTTTGCATACATATAAACTGCCCCCAGCTTTGTCATGTCACCAGTTCTGTTCTTTCACCTTATCAGTGCACACTCATCAGTGACTGTCTAACCACTGGATTGAATTACGTTACTCTGCATTGCTCTCTATTTACAGCGGTTTTATTGCCTAGAGCAGTTTCGTTATTATCCATATAGAAATTTGTCCACCTGTCTCTCTTCATTGTTTTCCAAGCAACCATATATCAGCTTATTCTGATTTATCCGTCTCTCAGTCTTGCCACAGTGGCTTTTACATGTTCTTGCATAATGTCCCTGCCACCCTCATATCCATCCACATGTCCATCCATTTATTCCTTCATTCATATTATTGTATATACAGTATTTCTGTCTATATCCCTCTATGTCGTCCTTGTGGTTGGGTACTCGCACTATTCTAACTGCATAATACATTTGTTTTTAGTGTGATGGTGGCTTTTTTAAAATTTCATCCCTGATATCATCCCTTTTTCATATCTTATTGCTCAAGGGAAAGGCCATGGTAATCAAGATCAGTCTATGGTATTGTAGTGAAGTGAGTTTTGCACATCAAGTACCACAGATTTAACATTATTGCCTTATTGCATTATATATAGTGTTTATCAATTAGATAACTTGTATCAGAATTAATTTCAGTCTTGACAGTTACTTCTTCTTTGTTACTTCACAGTTTGATAGTTGTGTGCGAGGTTAATTGTTCACCATCTGTTTGGGAAAAAAGTTGACTATCAAGTTTGAACTGGACATTTGTTAAACACTACAAAAGATTAGGAGATTCAACATGGTGAACTCTAAGTGTTATGTATACAATTTTTTTCCTTGTACAGGAGCTCACACAGATTTATGTAATTTAGGATTATGTACTGAGAAGTTAAGTAGAGAAGAATATACAGTGGTACCTTGTTTCTCATCCATTCGTTTCAGAACGCTTGTCGTGAACTGAAAATGAAGAGTACTGTGCAAATGTCTCCCATAAGTAACCCCCAGAAAATCCACACTGTATAAGGCATTATATGCATTAAAGTAGTTGTATTGTACAGGTGCTCTCTGATTTACGATGGGGATATGTTCTGAGAAATCCATCATAAGTTAAATGTATCATGAATTGAGGAGTTTAATGAGTGTCTATACTGCGTCATAGCGCAGCCTGGGATAAGTAAGTTAATGTTTAAAACACTTACATTAACATACAGTTGGCCAAAATCATTAACACAAAGCTTATTTTATAATAAAGTGTTATGGAGTAATGGATTGAAAGTGAAAAGTAAAAGCAAAACACTTACTCTATTGATGAACTCGGGGCACATATACCATCCAGTGTTTCCTTTTGGTTTGCTTTCGATTGGCTCTTATAACTAAGCTTTTTAGGACCCATGGAGGTTTATTTGCACTAAGAGTGGAGTACTTTTAGATGTAAAAAAAAAAAAAACACGATAAAAACATCATGTTCACCGAGGACTGTTGTGAGACTGAATCACTGTGTGCTGAATCGTGAATCATAAAACATGAATCGAGTCACGTGACTCGGCTCATACAAGTTTAAGCAAGTGTGCTGAGTACCAAGCAAATGACGAGAAATGAGACAATTTATCCTAGTCAAAATACGTCAAGATTCGAGGTACCACTGTATAGTAGAGAGATGGAATTGAATCATATACCGTATTTTTCGGGCTATAAAGCGCACCGGGTTATAAGACGCGATATCAATGATCGACTTCTAACGGGTCTATTTTCATACATAAAGAGCACCGGGTTATAAGGCGCATGAAATGAAACGAAACCCTTAAGTTCCGTCGGAAACTCAGTTTGGTCTTTTTTACTTGGCGCAGGGCGTCTTCTTGCTTCCTCCACTTCTGTACCATTGATTTGTTAATGCTGAATTCTCTCGCAGCTGCTCTATGTCCGTGTTGTACTGCGTGACTGAAAGCGTTGAGTTTGAAATCCGCTTCGAAAATGAATGAATGAATGCACGTACCCTAATGCTGAAGGACATACCGTATTACTCTGCGATACTGCGCACTACGGTTGCCGTAAGCTTCGTAACTTACCAAGGCCGTACTAAAACATTTTGACAGATTTATGAGCGCCGTGTCATGTATATCATGTGGTATAATATCAGAGCTTTTGGTAAAAACTCAATACATTGTGTTTGGAGGAAGAAGAGTGCTGAGTTGTATCCCAAGAACACCATACCTACTGTGAAGCATGGGGGTGGAAACATTATGCTTTGGGGCTGTTCTGCAAAGTGGACAGGATGACTGATCTGTGTCAAGGGAAGAATGAACGGGTCCATGTATCATGAGATTTTAAGCCAAAACCTCCTTCCATCTTTGAAGCATTGAAGATGGAACGTGGCTGGGTCTTCCAGCATGACAATGATCCCAAACACACCGCTCAGACAGCAAAGGAGTGGGTCCGTAAAAAGCATTTCAAGGTCCTGGAGTGGCCTAGCCAGTCTTCAAACCTCAGCCCCATAAAACATTTGTGGAGGGAGATGAAAGTCTGTGTTGCCCAGCAACAGCCCCAAAACATCACTGCTCTAGAGGAGATCTGCATGGAGGAATGGGCCAAAATACCAGCTACAGTGTGTGCAAACCTGATGAAGACTTACAGGAAACGTTTGACCTCTGTCATTACCGACAAAGGCTATGTTTCAAATTATTGAGTTGAATTTTTGTTATTGACCAAATACTTATTTTCCACCATAATTTACAATTAAATTCTTTAAAAATCATACAATGTGATTTCCTGGATTCTTTTTTTCATTTTGTCTCTCATAGTTGAAATGTACCTATGATGAAAATTACAGACCTCTCTCATCTTTCTAAGTATGAGAACTTGCACAATCGGTGACTGACTAAATACTTTTTTGGCCCCACTGTATGTTGTGTGGATGGTCAAGTACATGTGCACTACTTGTGTGATGAAGCGATGGCAGTTTAATGCAGTTTAATGTCGGAAGAAGACAAGCTATTGAAGGGAGTGTGATGCTCTAGGCGATGTTTTACTGGGTCTGGTCATTCATGTGCTGTTGCCACAGTCACCTACCTAAACATCGTTGCGGACCAGATGTTCATGTTTTGGCTCGTGTATAAAATGGAATGCAGTAAGATAAAATGCAATATAAACAGTAATAAAACTCAGTATCTTCTTGAACTGAATTCACCTTTTGAACCCAATTCACTTTGTCACTGAGCTATAAGAAAGTTGACACCACCGCCAATGTCATTTTCATTTTTATTGTTACAGATCCAGAGAACAACAGAGACGGATTGTACCGGTTCATCACCAAACAGTCAGCCACTCCAGGATTCCCTGCAACTCTTCGCAACACCAAAGAAGAACAAATGGGAACATCCTTTGATGGAAGACAAGGAGATTACACCTAAACTTGTGAGCCCTCAACACAGTAGTGCGACACCTCACACACCACCTCAGCTTACAAAGATCGATGTAAGTTTCTATTAGTCCACATTCACATTATAGATATGTCATGGGTAAAACTTACTGCTAATTCCATGTCATTGGTATCAGGATTTTAGAAGGAAATTGAATTTAAATTGATTGTTTATAACTACAGGGGGGCAAAAAAGTATTTAGTCAGTCACTGATTGGAAGTTCTTCGACTTAGAAAGATGAGAGTGGTCTGTAATTTTCATCATAGGTACACTTCAACTATGAGAGACAAAATGAGAAAAAAAAAATCCAGGAAATCACATTGTAGGATTTTTAAAGAATTTAATTGTAAATCATGGTGGAAAATAAGTATTTGTTCACCCACAAACAAGCAAGATTTCTGGCTCTCAGAGACCTGTAACTTCTTCTTTAAGAAGCTCTTCTGTCCTCCACTTGTTACCTGTATTAATGGTACCTGTTTGACCTCGTTAACTTTATAATAGAAACCTGTCCACAGCCTCAAACAGTGAGACTCCAAACTCTACCATGGCCAAGACCAAAGAACTGTCGAAGGACACCAGGAGGAAATTGTAGACCAGCACCAGGCTGGGAAGAGAGAATCTACAATAGGCAAGCAGGTTGGTGGGAATAAATCAACTGTGGGAGCAATTGTAAGACATACAAGACCATTGATAATCTCCCTTGATCTGGGGCTCCACGCAAGATCTCATCCCGTGGGGTCAAAATGATCATGAGAACAATGAGGAAAAATCCAAGAACTACACGGAGGGACCTGATGAATGACCTGCAAAGAGCTGGGACCAAAGTAACAAAGCCACCATCAGTAACACACTACGCCGAGAGGGACTTGGATCCTGCAGTGCCAGGCGTGTCCTCCTGCTTAAGACAGTACATGTCCAGGCCCGTCTGAAGTTTGCCAGAGAGCATATGGATGATCCAGAAGAGGATTGGGAGTATATCATGTGGTCATATGAAAACTAAAATAGAACTTTTTTGTTAAAATAAAAACTCAACTCGCCGTGTTTGGAGGGAAGGAAGAAGAATTCTGAGTTGCGCCATACCTCAACCCCATAGAAATGTGTGGGGGGGGAGGTTGAAAGTCTGTGTTGCCCCAAAAAACATCACTGCTCTAGAAGGAGATCTGCATGGAGGAATGGGTGAAAATATCAGCTACAGTTTGTGTAAACCTGGTGAAGACTTACAGGAAACGTTTGACCTCTGTCATTGCCAACAAAGGTTATGTTACAAAGTATTGAGTTGAACCAAATTTATTGACCAAATACTTATTTTCCACCATAATTTACAATTAAATTATTTAAAAATCCTACAATGTGATTTTCTGCATTTTTTTCCCCTCATTTTGTCTCTCATAGTTGGTGTACCTATGATGAAAATTACAGACCTCTCTCATCTTTCTAAGTCGAAGAACTTGCACAATCAGTGACTGACTAAATACTTTTTTGCCCCACTGTATAAAAGATTCAAGATGAAGAAAGCACATTGCATGATGAATCAAAATTCCTAAAAGCAGGGAACTTTAGAAGATGAAAGAGACATATTAATGTAGAAGTACTAATGGTGCTGTTGCATTCCTCATAAAAAGCAGATTTAGATCAAAATTGGGATTCATATTTTTCTCTCTGTTAGCTCTCTGAATAAGTTGGTGAATATTCAGGTGTCCATTTCCCTGCTCGTTCGCTTAGTATTCAGTATCATTAGGGAAATCTATTTTAAGGAAGACTTTTCTTTCTCATTTTAGTCATCACAGCACAAAACTCTTTTTTTTTTTCCCTTTCAAAACAGACATTTACTGAGATACTTAAAAGAGATTTCCGTAGTGTCACAACATGGCATCTCTGGCCTGCTTGCACTACTACACACCCAGCACCCAGACCCAAGGAATTCTGAAACTTTCTGGCGAGGCAGAAAACAAACAGAATTTTTACTTTCTACCTGATGAAAGACAATCAGACCACAAGAATTGCTTTGACATTAAGTGAGGGGATGCTATCTATTCAACTGGCCATGAAGGGACACCTTAACCTTGGGCTGCCCTGAGGGAACTGCACAGTGCAGTTAGGGTGCCTCAGTAATATAATCCAGTACTCTGAGTCTGACTGAGTCAGTTTGTTTGTATCCCACTTTGTCGCGTCGGTCTCCCCTTGGGGCAGCAGGAGGGTAAGGTGCCCCTTTGTCACTAGTCTGTTCTGTAATTGTGTTTTGAGTTTTTTTATTAACATTTCAATTTGTTTTGTTTTTTAGCCAAAAAAATCTAAGTATTATTTTTGGCCATTTGAAAAGAAAAATCATTGTTATATGATCATAAAAAAAGTCTTTAAAGATTAGATTAGATTAGATTAGATTCAACTTTGTCACTGTGCAGAGTATGAATACAAAGCCAATGAAATGCAGTTAGCTTCAGTACAGTATTATTTACAAATAAATACAGAATGATTTACATAATTGCTACAGTACAGTGATGAGTATATACAGACAGTATATACAAGGAGTGTAACATGTACATACATGTAAAAAGATATGTAAATGTGCAATGTGCAAATGAGTAGTCTGCTGTAGTGTTTGCAGCATATACACAGATAATTTGTGCAAAATGGTGCAAACATTAAGAATAGTACAGATGCAAAAAGTACAGAATAGTGCAGTAATGAGTGCAGTTATGCTTGTGATAAAGCATTTAGCAGGGTTACCGCCTCATGGAAGAAACTCTTCCTTAGCCTGCTGGTGCGGGAACGTAGACTTCTGTAACGCCTGCCAGATGGAAGGAGGGTAAACTGTCTGTGGTTGGGGTGGTAGCCATCATTAACGATGCTACTAGACCTGCTCAGACAGCCCTTGTGATAAATGTAAACATCTAACAATTTCATCCGCATCCAGTATTGAAATCTAGGTGTATTTTATAACCACGCAAGGTGAGGAGGATTGTTGGAGAGAAAAAAAATTCTCCAAGGATATTTGCAAAACACTGTAGCGTTTTGGGGTTACCAACTCTCCAAATATACAATTAGATGATCTCTCCATGTAAACCAACTAGTTGTCCCAGAAGAAAGCCCTTTCTTTCATCTAACCACGAACATAAGCGCCTGAAGATTAATATATGCTTTTGAAACATTGACTGTAACCAGATCTGATTAGACAAACTGAACAGATGAGCGAGTGGGTTTGGTTTAAGAAGAAAGATTGTTATACAGGAAAACCTAATCCCCACTATTAAGTATGATGGTGAATCTGTGATGTTATAGGCCTGATGTGCCTTGTGGGTACATTAGATTATGGTCTCTCTTAATAAAAATGGCTGACTCTACAAAAAATCTGGAGCTGGGTTGTGTTTGGATCTTCCAGCAGGAGAGTGATCCAAAACACATGTGCATATCCACACTTAATGGTTTAAAGACCACAGAAGTATGATTTTAGCAATACCCTGACCTAATCCCATTGGAAACCTGTGAACAGAGCCGAAGAGGAGATTGCACAAGAGAGGACAGACAAACTGAGATGATCTGGAAGCAGTTACAGGGGAGCCATGCACTATTATGTATTAAGTATATTTCTGGGATGTTAGCTCCAGAGATACCCAGTTCAGTTCCAAGCCCAGACTCCACCGGTTGCATATTCTGTGTGGATTTTTTGTGCACACTTTGGTTTGAATTAGGTGGAGTCTCTAAAATGTTGCAGTGTGAGTGGGTGGGTGGGTTTGTAGTCTATGCACTCGTATAGATTGCCGACCTATGCAGGATTTGTATGCAGGACATGAAATGTATTATGAAATATGCATAACGTGTGTGGGCCTTTTTCACCTGCTGGAGTAAACTTTTCTAATACATAGCTAATAGAAAAATGCAGTTAATTGTGTATATGTGTGTTTTATCAGGTTAGCTCCCTGCCTTATGATGAGAGGCCCCTTCCTGCCTTAAGGAAGGAATCAGGGAATCAGTCCCAACCTCAGACTGAACCAACACCTGTTTCAGTGGACCCAAGTAGTTCACGTAGTCCTGGAGTCACCGGAGAACCAGAGACTCTTTCTGAGAAAGCCCAGAGAGAGGCCACTCTGCCTATAGAGATTTATGGAGAGAGCCTTGTGAGTAAATATACATTACGTGTTTTTAATAGGTTTGTAATGTTAGTATTTCAACTGGCATTTAATGGAGAAGCTTGAGTTTTACTGAGTTTTATTCTAGATTACAATAAAAAGCTTTTAAATGTAAGGCTTTACTTTGAGAGAGGTGGACAGACGTTACCTGACGCTAGTTGCTGTGTTTGCAGTGGTTCTTATGCTCTCAACATAATTTAACTTAGAATTAAATTATTTTGTTGCGGCCCTGTGCTAAAATAAAATAAAATTCAAGTTGTGCCCCTATAATTTTGTATTCAGTACCCCATAATGAGGAAGCGAAAACAGTATTTTAGACATTTCTGAGCACATCGGCCTGTTTTCAGACAAATGGTCTTGACTCAAAACAGGTACACAATAAATGCAGAATCTCAGAATGAATACAATTCTCCCTAAAATGTAAGGTGCTTCACTAGCTCCAGATATCACCCACAGGGTGAATGTGGCTTAACTGTGAAAGAGTTCTGCTTTTTAGTTTCAGCCTTTTCCCTTCCAGGTGGCTGGGGCATACTCAAAGATGTGGTCCTACAGGGAAGATGCCTTATTGACAGTGTACAAGAAACTGGCGGAGGTGTCACCGGAAACCCCTAAAGCTGACTTGAGGAACATGATGAGGGCAGCTGTGTTACTGTGCAAGAAAGCACTTACTGATAAAGTGTCATCTGTAAGTTTTGTCATGCTTTATTCTGTGTGTGTGTGGCAGTTCTCACTGTTAATAATAATTATTAAGTATTTGGAAACAATTAATTCCAGAAAGGTCCAAAATGTAAAGCTTGAATTTGAGTGCAGCATGGTGGCTTAGGTGAGTAGCACTGTCGCCACACAGTGAGATTGGTTCTGGGTTCAATCCCAGGGTGGAGCTATCTGGATCCTTTCTGTGTGGAGTCGGCATGTCCTCCCCGTGTCCGTGTGGGTTTACTTTGGGAACTCCGGTTTCCCCCCACAGTCCAAAGACATGTTTGAGTGTGAGAGTGAGTGTGTGAGTGAGTGTGTACGTGCATGCTTGCGTCCATGAATTTGAGCACTACACTCCACGTAAATGAAGTGATGTCTAGGTTTATCCTGCTGTAGCACAATTCCATGGATCTCCAGTTTCTCTCCAGCACTTGTTGTTTCAGCATTGTTTGCCTTATCATTTATTCCCTAAACAATACAGTATATATTGTATTAGTTGTAAGTAATTTACAGATGATTTAAAGTATATGAATGGATGTGCATAGGTTATATGCAAATACTATGCTACAGTGGTGCTTTTAAGTCTGTGAACTCTTTAGAATTTTCTATATTTCTGGATAAATATGACCTAAAACATCATCAGATTTTCATACAAGTCCTAAAAGTAGATAAAGAGAATCCAGTTAAACAATTGAGGCAAAAATATTATACTTCATTTATTTATTGAGGAAAATGATCCAATATTACATATTATTGAGTGACTAAATGAGTGACACAACACATCACCTGCCTGGTGAAGAAGGGCCGACAGCGTCTCTACCATCTCAGACGCTTGAGGGACTTCAGACTATCTGACAAGGTACTGAAGAACTTCTACACCTGTATCATTGAAAGCATCCTAACTGGAAACGTCACAGCCTGGTTCGGGAACAGCACCGTGCAGGATAGGCGGGCTCTCCAGAGGGTGGTGCGATCAGCCGAACGCATCACACACACAGAGCTTCCTGACCTGCAGACCATCTACTACAAGCGGGTGCCGTACCAGGGCCCAGAACATAGTGAAGGACCCAAACCATCCCAATTATGGACTCTTCTCCCTGCTGAGGTCTGGGAAGCGCTACCGTGCCCTCAAAACCAAGACCGAGAGAATGAGGAGGAGTTTCTTTCCGCAGGGCCATTCGGACTCTTAATCAGGACACATAAGTCACCGCAATCACCTCACAGCTACACACCGCACTTTACAAAATCAAAAAATCAGTATTGTTAATTGCTGCTATTTCCTCTTTTATCTTGTTAAATTCTCATTTCATTCCCATTTTTATCTTTATTATTTTACTTTAATATTTTTATATATATATATATATATATATATATATATATATATATATATACATATACATATTTTTTATTTTATTTATTTATTTTTTTTCCAGTAATAGTGCACATTTTCGGAGCGTTGCAAAGAAGCATTTCACTGCAAGTTGTACTGTGTATAACAATGTACGTGACAAATAAAGTCTAAAGTCTAAAGTAAGTGAACCTTTGCTTTCAGTATTTGGTGTGACCTCCCCTGTGCAGCAATAACTGCAGCTAATTTCCTGTAACTTGATCAGTCCTGCACACCGGCTTGGAGGTATTTTAGCCCATTCCTCCGTACAGAACAGCTTCAACTCTGGGATGTCGGTGGGTTTACTCACATTAACTGCTCGCTTCAGGTCCTTCCACAACATTTCAATTGGATTAAGGTCAGGATTTGGCCGTTCTAAAACATTGACTTTATTCTTCTTTAATCATTCTTTGGTAGAACGACTTGTGTGTTTAGGGTAGTTGTCTTGCTGCATGACAGACCATCTCCTGAGATTCAGTTCATATACAGATGTCCTGACATTTTCCTTTATAAATCAGAATTCATTTTTCCATCAATGATGGCAAGCCGTCCTGGCCCAGATGCAGCAAAACAGGCCCAAACGATGATACAACCACCACCATGTTTCACAGATGTGATAAGGTTCTGGAATGCAGTGTTTTCCTTTCTCCAAACATAACACTTTTCTTTTAAACCAAAAAGTTCTATTTTGGTGTCATCCGTCCACAAAACATTCTTCCAATAGCCTTCTGGCTTGTCCATGTGATCTTTAGCAAACTGCAGACGAGCAGCAATGTTCTTTTTGGAGAGCAGTGGCTTTCTTGTTGCAACTCTGCCATGCACACCACTGTTGTTTGAGTGTCAACTATTACACGCCTTGCTCTAGGAGTGATATTTGTTGGTCGACCACTCCTGGGGAGGGTAACAATGGTCTTGAATTTCTTCCATTTGTACACAATCTGTCTGACTGTGGATTGGTGGAATCCATACTCTTTAGAGATGGTTTTGTAACCTTTTCCAGCCTGATGAGCATCAACAACTCTTTTTCTGAGGTCCTCAGAAATCTCCTTTCTTCGTGCCATGATACACTTCCACAAACATGTTGTGAAGAGCAGACTTTGATAGATCCCTGTTGTTTAATAAAACAGGGTGCCCACTCACACCTGATTGTCATCCCATTGATTGAAAACACCTGAGTCTAATTTCACCTTCAAATTAACTCCTAATCCTAGAGGTTCACGTACTTTTGCCACTCACTAATATGTAATATTGGATCATTTTCCTCAATAAATAAATGACCAAATATACTATTTCTGTCTCATTTGTTTAACTGGGATCTCTTTATTTACTTGTAGGACTTGTGTGAAGATCTGATTATGTTTTAGGTCATATGTATACAGAAATATAGACAATTCTAAAGGGTTCACAAATTTTCAAGCACCACTGTATGTTGTATAAGAGACTTGAGCTGCCATCGACCTTTGTATCTGCACAAAATCCTTGAATCAGTCCCCTGTAGATTGAGGCCTATCCCAAAATTCAAGGGACGTAGGCAAATGCAGGCACTAGCCCATCACTCAAAGCTCAGAACCTCTGAGTCAGAGGGAATCACTGCTGAATAGCTCCCCTGTCTGGCCTTTTCTCCCTCAAACTCGGATAATTTTATAGCTATGTGACGGCCAAAAGGCACTGCCACGCCTTGAACCCAGCTTACTACTGTGATGGGCTAGCAAATTTCCGCTGCACTTATGTCAGCAGCACTTAACATGAGTATAATTTTCTAAAAACAAAATGAAAAACTTCTTAAATTCCACCATATTGCATACCATAAGAATATACTATATTGCTTGCTCTTACTTTCAGGTTGTGAGTCATTGCTTTCACCTGCCCACAATGACACTGAATTAGTTCATCCTGTTGTGCTTCTGTCATATATGTGGCAACATGACACAGCACAAGAGCAATGTGTTGTTAAAGACAACATTGGCTCCACCTGTTAATACACGTTTAAAATTTTATAATGTGGAAGGAAATTTTCAATAAAGATACCAACTTGATGTTTTGGTGGTTTATATTGATTTTTGTCAAAGCTGGCACAGTTCTAATCAGATTAAACTAAATATTTTAATTCACCCAAGTCTTGTTTGTAGAACATTGATGATGTTTCCAACCTTGAGTTCAGTCTGTATAGACTCTGTGAGAACAATCTTGGCTTAAGTTAATATAAGTCCAACCAACTCTTAACCAGGCCATTAATACAGATTCAGCTGGAACGAGATAATGTGAATTGTTTGGAAAAAAGTGTATTAAAAATGTAGTGTTTGTTTAATATATGTGGGGAGTATTATAGTATATATATGTATGTGTGTATGTATATGTATATGTATATGTGTGTGTATATATATATATATATATATATATACACTTATCTTGCCGCAAGACAGCATAAAAGTGCTTTTCCCGCAGCCACATAAAAAGGCTCTCAGAGGATATTTTTGGGTAGTGTACTTCTTTGTGAGAGATCGTTGACAGCTAGACATGCCTCTATGACGCACTCGAAGACATTTTGCCCAGTTGACAGACTTGAGAGGGAGCACATTGTTGGACTGAGAGAAGCACATTGTTGGACTGGAAGACCATTTCCAGGTGCTTAGCAGAAATTTGTTGTCACTGCACCCAATACGTGTCCTGCCATTGACAGCCAGCCTCTGTCGCCTTCGTTTGGGGTGGTGTCCTGAATGATAAACCTGGACTGCTACGGACTGGAACTGTATCATCTGTAGTGACAAATCCAGTTTCCGTTTGGTATCTGACGACGGACGGTATGGAGGTCTTAGGTTGAGCGCTTCAGTCTTGCCTTTGCTGTGGAGTGGCACACTGCCCCAACTGCTGGTGTGATGGATGAGGATCTACAGGCCTAGTTGCAACATCTGTTGGCAAATGTGCCACAGGATACCATACGGAACCTATTTGCCTCCAATGCCCAAACGTATGTCATCTTGGCTAGAGCCTCCTTTCAGTTGTACAGGTTTCCCCAATAAACTTTTTTAAATAAACAGTTTGCTCGAATGTTGTAATCACCTACATATGTCATCATTTCATGCATATATGTAAAGTTTCAGTCGATTCTAACAACTCCTTGTTGGTGACTTTTTTTTATTGTCAGTGAGTGTACATGTATATACAATGCATTCAGAAGGTGTTTGGATGCTTTCAGTTTTTCACATTTTATGTTGGATATTGTGCTAAAATAAAAACAAAATCATATTTTCCTCCATTAATCTGCACTCAATACCCCATAATGAGGAAGTGAAAACAGAATTTTAGAAATTCAACAAACTATGTGCTCAAGTTTGGAGAAGGGCCTTGTTAAGAGAGGTGACCAAGAACCAATGGTCACTCTGGCTGAACTCTTAAGATCCTGTTTGCAGATGGGAGAAACTTCCAGAAGGTCAACCATCACTGCAGCACTCCATTAATCTGGGCTTTATGGCAGAGTGGGAAGACAGAAGTCTCTCCTCAGTAAAAGATGCAAAAGTTCGTCTGGAGTTTGCAAAAAAACACCTATAAACTCCATGTGGGCTTTCATGTGTCTTAGCTTTCCAAGTCATGTCCAATCACCTGAATTTACCACATGCAGGCTCCAAGCAACGTGTAGAAACATCTCAAAGATGATAAAGAAAAATGTGAGACCCCCAGAGCTAAATTTCAAGTGTCACAATATATGCACAGTGTAGGTTTAAAAGATATGTGAACATCAGGTGTTACGACTCGTGCTCAAGTCATTTGAACCATTGTATTTTTTATTTTACTCTTTCTGTGTGTGAGCACATCATGTGATCCTGAGCATGTCAGATGTGGGTGACATCACAGATGCATTTTTTTGGAACCTACACATGGAAGCGTTAGTTAATGTTGTGTTTCATGATTCATATCAGCACTTCATGTTGGTTTAAAGCTCATTTGGAAATTTTCATATAAAGTCACTTTGATACTTGTTTGAAACAGTTCTTTGAGTCTCGTTTCAAAGCGCTGGCATGCTTTGGTGCTCTTTTTGAGCCTGGCTTTGGATGTTCCTGTGCGTCACTTGTTTATGCTGTGCTGACCTTTGCTCATTCTGACCGTGGTTGTTCGCTTTTGCCATGGAATTGGGCATGACGTCTTAGTGTATTCTTCGGGGTTGTGTGTGGTGATGGGCGTTGTTAGCTATTTTCTACCCTTCCTTTCACTCCTTTTCTTTCTCTGGTATCCCAACCCTAGACTGGAATGAAAAAGATTTGTGGGGCTTGTCCGTGATGATGATGATGATGATGATGCTAATAAAAGAATTCCTTTTATTATTTATAAGAGTGATTGATTGCTGAATTTGGTCACGATGGCTGCGTTGGCTGAGCTACCTTGGTAAAATAGACGTGTCACAGAAGGATTGTACCAAGTGCAAGACCTTCTGTCGTGATAATGTTTGATGCTTTGATTTATTATTTTGCCTTTTCCTGTGGGCTTTGTAAGTTTCAAGTTTGCACTTAGTTTCCTTGAGCTCTGCACACCTCTAGGTTAGGTTCTTATTATTTGTTTCTGTTCATGAGATCTACATGTAATTTAACCACACGCTAGTTTACTAAAATAGTGTATCACTTAATGGAAATGGGTTATCAGCGAACATATAAAATGTGAGTCACGAACACCCGTCCCAAGACCTCATATTAGATTTCAGATGTGTTTTATGTGTTTATCATGTCTTTATTCAGCTGTCACATGGCTGATTAATCTGCTTTGGTAGAATTCTGTTACGTGATCCCCAACAGCTCCAGCTCTTTTCAGGGGTTCATTCATATACTCTTAAAAATGCCAATACTGAGTAGCTGAACAATGCAAGAACAGTGTTGGAGACATTCCGAAGTCCCTCTCCCTAAGGCCATTTAGTTAAGCAAACAAGTACAGTCTTCAATCAGCCGCTGTACCTGCTGGTAATGGCATCTCTGCACCCTGGCATCTAGCAAAGCTCCTGATTGTTGGTTTTTTCCCCCTGCTTCCCAAGGTTTTTAAAAAGCTTTGCGATTACGCCTTGAAATGTGCCTTTTTTAAGTGAGCTTGTGTTACTACAATAGCAAATGGGCAAAATTACATCATGTTTTATGCCACAATATGTTATGTAATATAGTGGTTGTACTAGATACACAGTCTGCTCCAGAATTGGCAGGTATTGATAAAGTATTGCTGTGGTTATTTTCATAGTCACAATGAAAACAACAAAATGAAGCAAATGTAATCAAAGAAAATTAACAAAATAACATACTTAAGACTTAATGAAGTCCATCTGACCTTTCGTTTTATTATTTTATTATAAATATGTCAACAATGTTATCAGAATACTCGTAGGCTTCCATACACAATACATTTGCAGATTTTAAGTAGACATGTACAGTAGTATCTGAGCCAATGTCATATAAAAATGAACGCTTAAATAGACAGTAATGACCCTGTGGTAAAACAGGCTAAATCCTCATTTATCACTTTTATGTGAAAGATTACAGAATACATGAATTAAATGAGACATAGTTGTTTTGAACTTCACTAACAAGGAAACACAATAAAAATGCTAACACACCTGAGAATTTCAATAACTGTTGTTAAGGCTGTAATCATGTAGCTTAAAACAACCATAGCAATGAAGAAACTACCTGGAAGAGCATCTAAGTGTTTTATTTGACCCAATGCCCAGTGAGGAAGCTGGTTAGACTTAGTAGACAGTAGTAAGTCTATGGACAAAAAAAAGTTACAGTCTTATCCACAAATGAAAATCCTTTTTCATTTTTAGTGAAAACATGTTTCCACAACCTGAATGATTTGTATTTGTTGATTTATTTATTTAATGTCATATCAGCATTAACAGCATTGGCTATTTGTATCAGGTACAAGATTGTATTGATATTAGTCAAACTCACACTTGGGCAATTTGAGTGACAAATTAACCTAACACATGTCTTTGGGAGAAAACTGGAGTATACCTGTGGACACTGGGAAGGACATGCAATCTTCACAGTCTGAGGTCAGGATCAAACCAGGGATCTTCTTAGCTGTGTGGTGACCACCTTAACCACCTGCACTGCTGTGCCACCCAGATAAATAAACAGATAAACAGATTATTTAACATCATGTCTTCATAATGTAGTTCTTTTGTTAGACCCACTAAAATAGGTGTGTAAATGTTGCTAACGCAATACTGAAATCAGGTGGCACCGTGTTAAAGCTGTCAATGTGGGGTGTGGATGTTTCCTCAAGTCCATGTGGGTTTTCCTGGGCTATTCTGGTATCCTCTTATATCCCAAAACATTTTAGTAAGAGGATTGATTAATTTTGATTGTTGCTAGGTGTGAGTAAGTATGAATAAGTGAGTGAGCCTTGTGAGGATGGTTACTGAGAATTAGTGAATAAATGTTGCACTGTTGGTTGATGTATTTACAATATTTATTAATTATTATATACTGTATATGTATAGTAATAGCACACTTGGGTCTCGTTTAGGTATTTCAGGCATCCCTAAGGCTCCTGAGGTTAATTCTAAAGGAGTTTGTGGCCACACATGAGTTGGGAAGATCTGAGATCAGTTACTCTGTGGAACAGATTTGGCCAAATCTTATCTCCCGGACTGGCGAGCCCACACTCAGACTCCGCACACTGGCCATATCTTTCATACAGGTAACCTGCATGCGTTTTCTTTGCAAGAACTTATACAATATATGAGAAATATTCAAAGCAACAGAGACGTGTGTGGCTCTGTTGATGTAAAAACAACAGATGGTTTTGAAATGGAATATGTGAATATGCACAGTACTATTTTCTTTTGGACTTTTTCCCATAAACATGCACTTGACAGTGGTTCAATCCCTAATTATGGTATAGGTTCATATAACACAACAAAAGTTTGCTAGTCCACAGTGAACTGGGTTTGAGTCCCAGTGGTGCCTTTCAGCCATGTTGGGCATTACAGAAACATGATTGTCCGTATCTGAGGACAGAAGGTCAGATAGGTGGACCATCCCTTGATGATGCAACAACGACCACTGCCAGATGGACTGGTATCCCATCTAGGGTGTGCTTCCACCTACAGAATAAAAAGTAAGGGTAAAGGTTTATCTATATTAAATTATTAGCCAAAATGTATACTAAAACTAAAGTATATTCAGACAACCTATTGCATACTACTATGCACATACTTATGTCAAAGTTGAAGTGTTAATAGCAAATAAGACTGTGGTTGCACAGTAGGTATGAAGCCGTACAGAGAAATAACATCAGGGGATCACTCAGACCTTGATAACCAGTTGCATTATACTATGCTTTAAAAAAAAAAAACATTTTGGCTTGATTTTGCTGCTAAATATGTTGACTATACTATTCTAACAAACTATAAACTAAAGATGAAACTGCCTATAAACTGTTACTGAGTATTTTATTATTCGATCTGGGGACCCACGCAAGATCTCATCCCGTGCGGTCAAAATGATCATGAACACGGTGAGAAAAAATCCCAGAACTACATGGAGGGACCTGATGAATGA
This sequence comes from Ancistrus triradiatus, assembly GCA_025084515.1. Classification (NCBI taxonomy): domain Eukaryota; kingdom Metazoa; phylum Chordata; class Actinopteri; order Siluriformes; family Loricariidae; genus Ancistrus; species Ancistrus triradiatus. The sequence continues at coordinate 97,514 of JAJAGP010001040.1, forward strand.
CCTGCAGAGAGCTGGGACCAAAGTAACAAAGGCTACTGCCAGGCGTTTCCCCCTGCTCTAGCCAGTACATGTCCAGGCCCGTCTGTAGTTTGCCAGAGAGCATATGGATGATCCAGAAGAGGGATTGGGCAGAGAATATCATGTGGTCAGATGAAACCAAAATAGCGAACTTTTTGGTTTAAAAACTCAACTAGTTGTGTTTGGAGGAAGAAGAATGCTAAGTTGCATCCCAAGAACACCATACCTACTGTGGAAGCATGGGGTGGAAAAAATCACTGCTTTGGGGCTGTTTTTTCTACAAAAAGGCCCAGGACGACTGGTCTGTTTTTTAAGGGAAGAATGAACGGGGCCATGTGTATCGTGAGATTTTAAGCCAAAACCTCCTTCCATCAGTGAGAGCATTGAAGATGGAACATGGCTGGGTCTTCCAGCATGACAATGATCCCAAACACACCGCTTGGGCAACGAAGGAGTAGCTCTGTAAAAGGCGTTTCAAGGTCCTGGAGTGGCCTAGCCAGTCTCCAGACCACAACCCCATAGAAAATGTGTGGAGGGAGTTGAAAGTCCGTATTTTCCAGCGACAGCCCCAAAACATCACTGCTCTAGAGGAGATCTGCATGGAGGAATGGGCCAAAATACCAGCTACAGTGTGTGCAAACCTGGTGAAGACTTACAGGAAACGTTTGACCTCTGTCATTGCCAACAAAGCTTATGTTACAAAGTTTTGAGTTACAATGTGATTTCCTGGATTTTTTTTCTGTTTTTGTCTCTCAAAGTTGTAGTGTACCTATTATGATAAATTACAGACCTCTCTCATCTTTCTAAGTAGGAGAACTTGCACAATCAGTGGTAGACTACTTTTTTGCCCCACTATATATGTCATATATAAGTCAGTTATTTCAAGCAGTATTAGTTATATACAACATTAGTATTGTCCTAATTATGTTTGTACATCAATCCAATTATACATTGATTTTAGGGATGCAGAAATACCATTATTTCAGACCAAGTATGTGTTTTGGTACTTACTGGTACTGATAAAGTCTCAGTGTCTCATTCTCAGTTTCCATAACAAAAAAACAGCTGCCTATAACAAAGTGAATAATCTATTTACTTTTAAGCAGTCATGGCATCAAACAGTTAAATTATTAGTGTATTTAAGTGCAGCATACCTTAACAGTTAAATCCTCTCTTTTGTTTTCATAACTGAGCAGAAAACAATACATTTCAGTGGCAGTTTGGCAGCCCACCACTGCGGTGACTCTAGCTCAAGTCCCAGAGGTGCCTTCCAGCTGGGTTTGGCATCACACAGGCACAATTGGCCGTGTTTGAGGGAGAGGAGGCTAGGTGGGACCATGAGACGCTCAGCATAGATGCTCGTCTGTGTGCTGTTAAATCCAGGGTAAGGTCATGTGACCATGATAAGTGGAGTTAGTGTGAAGAAATATTCAGGCCTAAAAAGTTTGCAATTAATTAACATTTCATTTACAACTGTTTATATTGCAACAGTTTATATAGTTTCCATGAAAACTTCACATGTTGAAAAAGCTTCTTTACATGTGTAATTAAAAAGAAATTATTCAAAATCCAAGACATGTAACAGCTTTTCGATTAGAGTCATATGAACACTGAGACACTGTTATAGTTCCTGATATAGCTAAGCCCGCTTATTAGATGGTGTGTCTGCAGACCTTTGGCAACATAATGCACTGCATTTTGGCTCCTCATCTGCTCCATGTTAATATGTCTGTGTAAAACTGAAGTAAAAAGTGACTGTGGATTTTTACCTAAATCATTTCCTTTGCCAGTAGCTGTACTATGCTCATTGCTCATATGTTTCTGAAAACAACCTCTGTTTAGCTCAGTTTGTCCTATTCCAGGCTTTGCTCCTTTCTCTTTCTCTGAAACATGTTTGGTGGATAGAGCATTTTGGCCCATGGTCTCTAAACAGGCTCGCCTGTCTCTGTGCTCTTAGATCATGTTGGCTTGCTTGCTTGCCACAGCACCTCACTAATGAAACCAGCCAAACCAAATCAAGTGTATGAATGGGCCATTTATGAGAATCGTGATGGGATCCAATTCCGTCACAATATCTGTTACCTCATTGTAAATAGCCAGCTGTCCAGTGAATGATGTACCATAACCTTCATAAAACACATTTACAAAGGACTGTGTGATTGTAGCTGGTGATGACATTGGTATGAAGCTAAAAAGCTGCGCTAAAAGTTGTGGTAGTGTATGCACAAATTATGGTGATTCCATGAGTGACAGTTCTCCTTACATTTTCTGTACTGAGTTCACTTTTGATAATCTCTTCACATAGTTCACACATGAAACCATGTGGCCCAACTGTAATAGCTACTTTATTTCTTTGATACAAATTTAAATTATTTCTCACTGAAGTGCTACCACCAGCAAAAATCCAAGTGAAACAGGCAAGTAAAATATAAATGAGAACATGCTCCAGTTTTCTTTTAAGAGTTTATAGCCTTTAATTGTTTTTGCTTTTAGCATAAACATGCTCTCATCAAAGTTTATATTGCTTTTATATTGTCAGTTAAGATAATTAACCACAAATACATTTTAAGAATGATTTTCTTCCATGTCAACATATGGTGCCATTGATTATAAAGCTGACTGAGTATTTCCTTATTTGTCTTCCTGCATTGTATTATATGCAAAACATTTTCTGTATTTAATGCCTGTGTCCATTCTAACGAATAGACCAGGAAATCCTAGACACATTTACACACAGCTGATAAGCTTGTTTCTATTTTTAGGCAAAGTTTTTGACTAGGTATTATGTAAAGTTGTGAATAGATATCAGGCATGTTTTGTGTAGAAATAGTAAACTTATATGTATGTATCCATGTGTCATTTTCTCCCTCTGCAGGAGATTGCTGTGTTTAAGGAGGTGAACGCTCTACAGGTGGTCCCCATTGAGTTGGTAAAGCCTTTTAAGAGCAGCATGCCTGTACGTCTGGCTCTCAGCAGGCTTGAACTACTGGATACAGTTCTGCAACAGCTTGGCACCGATGGCTCTGGCTTCACTCTCGATAGTGTCATGCGGGTACAGACGTCATTTACTTTCCCACTCGTTAAAGAGATGATCTCATTCAGGCTGTGTCCCAAAAGATCTTACGTTACTTTTTAGCTCACATCCTCCTCCATTGCCTTGTGTATTTAGTAACTTTGATGTTCTACACGTTGAGACATTGAGAGCTACGTTAAGCCATAATGTAGGCGATGTTAATGCCTTTAAGAAATGCAGCTGAGGCAGAATACATCCAAGTCTGAAGCTGATGTTTGACTGCATAGTTATACAAGCCCTATGAGACGTTTCCACCAACTGACCAAAACAAATCCAGAATAACAGGGCAACTACAGATAAACACAAGGGTTTAAATAAGTGTTAATACTGGGTATTCTAATTTCAAACCATAAACACTGGTTTTAAACTCCAATGCTCCAATCATATGGCTGCCACATGTAGTATTATGCAGTGCATTTTTAACAAAGCAATAATACAAAAAGATTTCCTAAATAGTTAAATGACCCAGGCCAGAGAACGCTCACAGCGTACTACATCCATAGAGATCATAGAAGAAAGAAAGAAAACAGGACAAGTAAAAAGAGTCTGGTTCTAGACTGAGTCTGTTCTCCTACAGTTGTGATCAGGGGTATAACTATATGTAGTCTGGTTCAATTGGTTACTCTCTATTAAGGGTTTGAACTGGACTGAGATAAAGACAGGTATACCTCAAGCATTTTTGCTGTCTGAAGACCAGACTTGCTGCCGCCTCATTATTGATAACAAGCTGGTAGACTGGCCAGCAGAGGGTTGCAGTAATCCAGTACTGAGATAAGGAGTGGCCAGATAAGGCATGGTCATACACATTTTTTGAGTATAACCCTTGGGTATTTCCTTGACTGACATGATCTCAGTCCTTAGACTACAGATACCCATGTTTCTTGACAGCTTAGTGGTTAACTGTGTGCCAGTGTCCTGATAATGCCACACCCAGTCCTGGTTGGGTGAGTTCATGAGAGCATAACTGGCCATGCTCTCTGTGTGAGAAGGATGACCTTTCTGTCTCAGAAATTCACCAAGTTGCTTAAAACATGTATGAAGGATAGGGCAGTTTGTACTCTCCTCCCCCTATGTTCAGCTGCCTAGACATTTGTGCAAATGGAAAAAATGAGGTGGCTGGCTTGGCGTGTCTTGGGTGAAACCCATGTTAGCTCTTACCTCCTAGATAGAGCTCCTGCAGTAGAAGAATCTCAGCTGTTGGGTGGGGAGTTGGGAGAAAAACTCCTAATTAGCTATAGTAGGTAAACCATTGCTTCATAGAAAGTCACAGATGAGTCACATGAGAGAGCCCACCAGAGATTGTTATCTTAATTCCTACTGATGTGAAACCAGCTATTCAGAAGTCACTGTCCAATTGGGCCATATTTGTACTCAGTTTTGCAGAAAAAGCAAGTTTAGTAGCCACATTAAGTAATAAGAGTGACATGCTGTTCTCTGCATCTCCTTACAATGTATTGAGTTGTATGTCTTATTTTCCAACTACCCTTATTTATATTGGTCTGTTCATATCCTCCATATTTCATGTTTATAGATGATTAACCACTACCAGGAATCTTCTCATAATATGCCGTATATTTTAGCAATTGTTTATTTAAAAACAGAAGGCACTCAGTTTTTCCAGTGTTTTTCAATTATTTTACCAAGAAATTAGCTCAGAACAGAAAAGCTTTTGTATTGCAGTCTGGGTGGGTCTCTAACACATTAAGACAATCTTTCAGCAGCTTGTATTGTGGCCTTTGGTCTGTGTGAAAACTGAGTGGTAACAGAAACTCTTTTTTATATTCTTTTTATAATCTGTCTTTCACTCACATTTACGTTACTCAAGTTCTCTCTGTTTGTAACGCCCTAACAGTAGGTGAAGTCTGCCAACTATTTGAGTTTCTTTGTGTGTGTTGAGCACCTGTGCAGCCTCAGGAATGTTTGGTAGGCCAATTTAGGGTTTGTTAAACAGTAGCTGTTGATTGTTCACACTTAAGTGTAATCAGGATCTGAAGATTGTTCCACTGTGGTTTGTATTTCGGTGCATGGGTGCTGAAATGGATTACTTTGTAGTCTTTGTGTTGTAGAGGTTATACGACATTGGCTGTGTTTTTAAATTTCGCACTGTCACTGTGTTTATCTCAAACTGGCATTGTTAATGCACTTCACAGCCCAAAGTTGACTGCTTGATATTGTTAGCTTTGAGTCAGCAACTTCGAGAGTGTAAAAACCAAAGTGTGTGCAGGTTTCCTGAGAGTTGTGTGAGCACAAGTGAATTTCAGCATAGAAATAAAATATTTATTTATTTGGGTTTTCTGGCACTGCTAAAGAGTGTCTGGTTACGGAGGTAACTTTGGGTTACCTAAGGGGTCCTTGCTGATAAATGCCTCCCTCCTGTCACTCGTTTCCTGGGAGATGAGTTGGTGTGCTGAGCAGAGATGCGATTGGGTTTCCTGTAATTAAAATGAGGGGAAGAAAGACGGGGTCCTCATGAATAGCATCTGTGTATGGCGAGATAGAAGGTGAGTGTGGGAACAAGAGTGCGACAGAGCAAGAATAGAACATTCTTAGCTGAGATGTTGTTATGAGGGGAAGTAGTTCAAATATGAGTAAATGTTCTATCAGGAGATGTGTAGATGCTTTATCATCCCTAACATGTAGTGTCAGGTACAGCATAGTTCTCAGGAAGAAGTATTACATTGAGACTGTGTGTTATTCAATAATATCGAATACCTGAAAATATTGCTTTTAAATTTGATGAAAAGTATATCAATAATCAAATAAATATCTAATCAAAGGATTAGCCCAACGAATGGGAGGTGTTTTAGTCATTATGTATTATGTTTTATTTCTGCATATTTTCAAATGTGCATGTGTTCAGTCTATGTATGTTTTAAAGCTGGTCAGATTAAGCCATTAAAGTCATTAGTCATTAGTCATTAGTCATGGTACAGTGGGGCAAAAAAGTATTTAGTCAGTCACTGGCTCTCACAGACCTGTAACTACTTCTTTAAGAAGCTCTTCTGTCCTTCACTCGTTACCTGTATTAATGGCACCTGTTTGACCTCGTTATCTGTATAATAGAAACCTGTCCACAGCCTCAAACAGTCAGACTCCAAACTCAACCATGTACCAATTGTATCCCTGTAGACCTGCACCAGGCTGGGAAGAGTGAATCTGCAATAGGCAAGCAGGTTGGTGTGAATAAATCAACTGTGGGAGCAATTGTAAGACATACAAGACCATTGATGATCTCCCTCGATCTGAGGCTCCACACAAGATCTCATCCCATGTTGTGAAAATGATCATGAGAACGGTGAGCAAAAATCCCAGAACTACACGAAGGGACCTGATGAATGACCTGCAGAGAGCTGGGACCAAAGTAAAAAGGCTACCATCAGTAACACACTACGCCGAGAGGGACTCAGATCCTGCAGTGCCAGGCGTGTCCCCCTGCTTAAGTCAGTACATGTCCAGGCCCGTCTGAAGTTTGGCAGAGAGCATATGGATGATCCAGAACAGGAGAATATCATGTGGTCAGATGAAAACTAAAATAGAACTTTTTGGTAAAAACTCAACTCACCATGTTTGGAGGAAGAAGAATACTTACTGTGAAGCATGGGGGGGGTGAAAACATCATACTTTGGGGCTGCCCAAAGGGGACAGGACGACTGATCTGTGTTAAGGGAAGAATGAACGAGGCCATGTATCATGAGATTTTAAGCCAAAACCTCCTTCCATCAGTGAGAGCATTGAAGATGGAACATGGCTGGGGGGCATTCCAGCATGACAATGATCCCAAACACACCGCTCGGGCAACGAAGGAGTGCCTCCGTTAAAAAGCATTTTTCAAGGTCCTGGAGTGGCCTAGCCAGTCTCCAGACCTCAGCCCCATAGAAAATTTGCGAGGGAATTGAAAGTCCGTGTTGCCCCAAAACATCCCTGCTCTAGAGGGGAGATCTGCATGGAGGAATGTGGGCCAAATACCAGCTAAAGTGTGTGCAAACCTGGTGAAGACTTACAGGAAACGTTTGACCTCTGTCATTGCCAACAAAGGTTATGTTACAAAGTGTTGAGTTGAACCAAATTTTACTGACCAAATACTTATTTTCCACCAATAATTTACAATTAAATTCTTTAAAAAAATCCTACAATGTGACTTTCTGGGGATTTTTTTTTCTCATTTTGTCTCTCATAGTTGAAGTGTACCTATGATGAAAATTACAGACCTCTCTCATCTTTCTAAGTCGGAGAACTTGCACAATCACTGACTGACTAAATACATTTTTGCCCCACTGTATGTTTGTCCTTGATGGCTGAAAATGTTTTGCTGCTTTTCCTACTTAAACATGCATAAAATACTCTTAAATACAACCCCTGGAAAAGAATGTAATTGCCAACATTAGAGAATGTTTACCTAGCCGTTTCAGTTCGCAGAAAATAAAGAACACAGATATGATACCAAGCATTTTTTGTTTTGTAGTTGAACATTCTGGATTTGAATGCATACTTCCAACAAAGGCATTTGATTATTTTAATTATTGGCATATTTTTATACAGATCAAGTAGTGGAAAATTACATGGAATCACTCAATGTTGAGGAAAGAAATTATGGGGAAAAATCAGAAGTAGTAATTTGTTGCTCCTTTTCTGGGTTGTATGATGATAACATGAATTATTTTAAGCATGTATTTCACTATTGAAACACAATATTCTACATCAGGCTGGTTCCAGCGTTCTCAAATAGCGATGTCCAGGCTGCCAGCCCTGCCTTAACACTGTTTCAAGATCCATTATCATGGAGTGTAATAACTGACCAAAGACTAAATGTGCATTGACTGTTGATATAATTATTATATCACCCCTTGTCTTTGACATATCATAAATGAGTGGGGAAATTTTTTTTTCTTCAGGTAGTCAGCTTCATATGTTTTATTAGAACTATACCAGAAAAAAGTTCCACCATATTCTCCTTGCCCAAAACAGATTTGTGATTCACTGAATGTCACTTTCATCCATATATCCATGATTGCTTCACTTTAGGTAACTGTACCCATGTTATCTTCTATTTAGGTAGGGTAAGGACTTTATTGTCATTTGTCACCTTTGTCACCTTTACAGATTACAACGAAATTAGAGATTGTGCTTGACTCAATCAAGTTAGGTGTTCGTGCTGGATTTCTCTTGACTTAATGAGTTTTATTTTAAGCCATATTGCTTTTAGTTTTCTATCCTTTGACGTTTGACCTACCAGTATGTTTTTCTTTTACAACCATCCCATTTTGTTTATACCTACACCAAATGTTAGACACAGCTGACTGTGACCAACATATTTTGCCACAACCCATAATGGATTTCCTTTTTGAAGGAATTTTATAGTCCTTTGAATGTTTCAATGACAACTGTCATGTTGAGGCCATGTTTTCTTTCAATTAGCCAAGTCTAACAGCCTGTTAAGGTCTGTAAGCACTCCCCCTTAACTGCATATCAAATAGCATTTTTTAGACTTGTGCCAGTGTTTGTTTTAGAAATGCAAATTAAAAGGTGATTCTGTAATGTTTTCCTCAGCATTGGGTTACTTTTTTTTTTTCTTTTTTTTTTTTTTATTGAGGAATTTAGTCAGGACATTAAAACATTTTCAATAAACACAGGTATAAGGAATAAACAATAAGGATAAACAAAAAATTAATAATAAACACCATGAATTACAAAGTTCTACCTTTTTTTTCTCTCTCGTTGTCCTCTATTTCATCTAGAAAACTATATGACATTACTTAAATAATTTGAATCTGTTTAAGGTTTGCTTCATGAAGCCAGAATGTTCATCATAAAAATTTGTTTAATGTCATATCTGTGATTTGTTAATTTACTATGAAGTAAAAAATAGGGTGAACATCCTGTAAGTGTGGTGTTTCCATATTTTTTATAAATAGCCAGAGGAAGCTAACATTTATATTAAGTTATGTAAAATTGATTTACTACTAACCATACAGGATTAAATGTACGTTTAATATGTGGATGTCTTTGTTTGGGTGTAGTTTCTGGCAGGTGGACTGGAACATTGTGCAGCGGCAGTGCGTAAGCTGGCAGTGTGTATCGTTCAGAAAATGTACCGCAACCACGGCAATTCCATACTCAGATATCTGCCATCAGATGATGCCAGTACTCGTAAAAACGTCCTCTACAAAAACCTCTTCATCTCTTTTACCAAGATAGATGGAAGACTTTTTGACTCACAGGTGAAAAGCAGTTGGCTGTGGAAGCTATCATTCACTGCCAACAACAATGTATTAATAATGTGTGACTTTTTTAGTAGTGGCTTTTATTTTGAGATGTTATCTTTTCTATAAATTAGTATCCCAGGATTTTAGACACTTAGAACTGAGTCACAACTTGTCTAGAATGCTGCCATACCGGAGAGCTTGCATCACATTAGTGCAGTATAGCCAGTCTATACATAACCTATCACCTGTCTATCTCTTTTTGTTTCTTACGTTTTCTCCACATTTCTCAGGAAGTGAAGAGAGAAGAAGTGCAGAACATGGGAGAGCAGAAGAAGAAGGAAATTGGAGGATTGCAGCAAGAACTGTCAGAGATCGGTGTAAGCTAAAATGGCAATCATTATCGTGTTGTTCACGGAAGAAGATGCAATGCCTTGCATAAGTATTCGGCCATTCAGTATTGATGGTGAAATTAGAGTCGGGTGTTTTAGTCAGTGGGGAAACAATCAGGTGTACTGTAATGGGCATCCTGTTGTAGATGCTATAGAATCCGTCACAAACACACAACATCAGTCAGGAAAGGTTACAAAATCATCTCTGAGTTTGGACTCCTCCTGTCAGACCACTTGTGTACAAATGGAGAAAATTCAAGATTATGGTCTCCTGTACCAGAGTCTTCCGTAAACCAGTCTCCAAGATGCCTTTTGGCAAAATCCAAACGTGATTTCCAGTGGAAATGGAAATGCGTTCTTATTCCTTAATGCCCAGATTTGTGCAGTGTCCAGGAAATAGCTGTCCTGTGCGTAGCTTTCCCCATCTCAATTGCAGATCTCTATAGTTGTGCTTGTATTATGTTAACAGCACTGGGGGTGAAAACTTCACATGAAATCACAAATTTTATGTTTATTATGTGTGAATAATTTTGCAATATTGAGCTTCCTCACACTTCACAGTATTTTTGGGGTATTTTGTATAGATTTATCAAATATTATTCCAGTTAAGTTCATTTCAATTTCAGGCTCTAACAATACAAAATGTTAAACGGAGGAGAACACTTACGCAAGACACAGTAAGACCATACTGAAAATTGTATGACTGTACTGAAAGCTGTCTGTGTATAATGATGATTTGATTACTGCTGTCTTGGGAAGCTGGAGACTGCTCTGGAAACTGATTAATCCTGTTGTTGCTAGTAGTTAATTGTCAAATTTTTCGTTCCTACCCAAGTCTTCAACGACTTTCTACTTTGACAACTTTGTGATGTAGTAGACTCACCCATCATTATCTTAGTATCAGTGAGCACCTAGCATAGTGTGATATGTTTGTAGTTTTTTGTAGTATATAAATATTGATAACATAGAGGTATGCAACATTTTTCTTCAAGGAGAGTGAATGGAAGGGCTATCTCTGTAGATCAAGGAAGATAATTACTTATTAGTTAGTTCTTATTATAATCTACATATGCTGTAGATTCTTCTCGTTTTTGCTACTGTGTGCAATATTATAATTAGTTTTTTCACAATGTCACACAGCTACTGCAAACGTAGGAAGGCATAGAGCATTCAATAACAAGAAAATGCACTTCTCGTAACTTGTACATGTAACTAGATCATTCTTTTGATCATTGACAGTATAAAGACTCAACTAATGCTTGCATGCTGATGTTTTTGTTGCAGTGGTTTAACACATGTTTAATATAATATTTATCATTTCTGAAGGAGAGCGAGATGGAAAAACACAAATCACCAGAAAGAAAAGCTGAGAAGCCATCTAAGCCAGGTTTGTGCATTGTTTGTACAAGATGTGTTTATGTGCAGGTCCACATTTTTGGCTTCTGTTTCTAACCCCATAGTCAAATTGAAGAGACATAAATATCAGTTATATTTCTGTGTAGGTGTTAAAAAGGCTATGCATCCCTTATATGCTGATGCAAAAGAAAACCAGGCCATGCCAGACTACCTAGACAAGTAAGCACCTTTTATGGAATGTTTACCCATCACAAATGTCCAAATTATGGTTATCATGCTGAGACCGACTGGTGCAGCCTTATGGAAAAACTATGGGAACAAATTACAAGGTGTTTTGTTTTTTTTTGTTTGTTTTTGTTGTTTTTTTTTGTACTCTTGATTTTTTAGCTTATTGAACCCTTCATAGGTTCTGAGACCTAAAAGAACATTAGTGGATCATCTGGATAGGAATCCAAATAGTTTTATTCTGTTTTACCGTTGCTAGTATTTTATTAAAGCTTGCTTTGTAAAGACTATAGAAAATGCTAATTGAATTTATACAGTACATTTCAACTTCTAACCTTCTTCTTTGAAGTCAGACACTAATGTGGAACTATAATCCATGGCTCGCTGTTGGTGTTCCGGGACTGTGGTAGCCTAGTGGGTAAGGTACTGGACTACGGACCACAAGGGTTCAAATCCCACCTCTGCCAAGCTCCACTGTTGGGTCCTTGAGCAAGGCCCTTAACCCACAATTGCTTGGATTGTAAGACTGTATCAATTGTAAGTCGCTCTGGGTAAGGGCGTCTGCTAAATGCTGTAAACGTAAATGTAATTTATCTCAGAGGTGTCTGATAGAGTTAAGGTCGGGGCCCTCTATAAGCCAGACAAGTTCTCAATTAAAATTCTCAAACTATTTCTTTATTGACTTTGTGTCATGAGAGGAATGCAAAAAGTTGATGAACAGACTTCTTAGAGAGGTGGGAATCTATAAAAGTAATAAATAGAGAGTCAGTAAGGTGTTAAACACACATTGTATATGCATTTTGCCTGTGTTGATATACATTGGTTTGTGTTGCAGTCTGTGCATTTTCTGTGGAGAGAAAAACAAGTCTTTTACAGAGGATGGTTTGGACCTTCACTACTGGAAACATTGTCCAATGCTGTGTAGATGCCTCCAGTGTAGACAGGTATATACATTTTGGATGCACACTCAAATCCACACTGTGGTTCTGATCGAAAGTTTGTCGTGCTGAGTGTGATTTTGTATCTGTCTAGTCGGTGATTAATACCACTTTTACAATAAACAGGGTTTTACAGAATATGGATTCAAATGTGGGATCCCAGCTTTGCTCACTATTGGCCAGTTGACCAGAACCAGATAGGTGAATTTGGTTAGCATTCTTGTCAGGGTAACCAAAGTAAAAGTCAGGTCATTTTGGCCAAATGACCTGAAGTACTGTACTTGTTGAACAGATAAAACCTTACATGGGAGACAGGTCAGTTATGTGGAAGCACATTGGAAGCACATTGGAAGCATAACGAAAATTAATGTGTAATAAAGACTGTCAACACACTTTAAATTTGAATTAAAATGTTCTGCTCAGGTAGGCATATGTGCATCCTGTACACCATTACCCTGTGTGCTTTTTCTCAAATAAAAAGTACCCTTTACTGATGGGGCTAAATACTTGAAGAGACAGCTGGGTGAAAGCCATGTAAAAACTTTAGTTACAAGTAGACATACACTTCAAACAAAGAATCAAACTAAACTGTGCTTCTTCCTAGGACTCCAAGGTTCACACCAGAACATGAACAAGCAACATGGTTGTAAATTTCTATGCTCAGTATCTAAAGAATAGGTAGATCAAAATACGGAAATGTATTCAAACAAAATAAACTATATGATGAAGTGAATCTATATTGAAATGAGTCTTTCTTTTAACTGAATGTGAGGAACAGTTGGAGCAAGGAGAAAGAGCAGGAGATAAGAGAGGAAGGACAAATGCAAGAGCAGGGAACTGATTAAGAGATTAAATGATTTGTGATAAATACGATGATAAAGACAGGAACGGGAACAGGTAAATAATATACTAGAGTGGTTATCAGGATAAACTCTGTTCATTTCAATATTAAATCTGTACACAGTTTTCCACATTTTGGAATGTTTCAGATTCATAATGGATTCAATTAAACTTCTTCATTGTGCACACAGTACTACACTGTCAAAGCAAAAACTGGTCTTTGGAATTAATATTGTATAATAGGTAATTAAGTCATGAATATTATATAAGAATATTAGGTTTATATATATATATATATATATATATATATATATATATTAACCTAATATTGCCCTTTAGATAGGAAACTGTTGCTGGTGTTGCTGATCTAGGAAGACGTTTGCCAAAACATTGTCAATGTGAGAATGATGGCTGCTTCCTTGCTCTTGGGTACTTTCAAATATAACTCTCAGAGGATTTTTCGTGTCCTTACCAAGATCTGTGCCTTGAAACAATCCTGTCTTGGAGGTGTGCAGAGAGGTCTCTCAACCGCATGGCTTGATCTTGACTTATAGATCGGTGTGCCTTTCCTAAATGAGGTCCAGTCAATTTATATACATTTACAGCATTTAGCAGATGCCCTTATCTAGATCAAAGTGCTTTGTATTCATCATAGTAGATATTACCTTATACTAGTATGAATACCCAGGAGCCCAAGAACTGCATCCAACTAAAACCCTTTGAAGTAGGTAGATACCATAAGCAATCATAAATGAGAGGAACAATTCATTTTTAAAAATAATAAGTATGTAAGTGCAGTTTCAGTCTATACTTAAGTTCTTAGTGAAAAGGTCATTTTTTTATTCACTTTTTGAAGACAGCAAGAGACTCATCCATTTGGTCATCTGGTGGAAGTTCATTACGCCACTTATATGACAGCATGGGGAAGAGTCTTCATTTGATTTTCAGTGGTGGGTCCAGTCGAGGCAAGTGTCTTCAAGAATGTTGAATGGTACACAGTACCCAGTGGGGTTTGATTTGAGTCTTTGGGTCTGGTTGATTTTTGGCTTTGTAGTTGAGCTTCAGGGTTTTAAATCTGATCCAGGCAGCTACAGGAAGCCAGTGAAGTGAACATAGCAGTGGGGTGACATGAGAGAACTGTGTATAATTGAAAACCAAATGTGCTGCTGCATTTTGATTGAGTTGCAGGGGTCTGATTGTACGCATGTTAAGACCTCTTGAAGAACATAGCAGTACTTGGGCAGTTAAGCACAGCTCTTATGATTGGTAGAAGTAGGATGCACGAGATCCCTGTCATATTTATGTAAATCCAGTATTTCAGTCTTTTATCTCAAATTTTAGAAAAATTAAAAATATATTTGCAAGTATAGAGTTTATATTGGGACTGTGGTAGCCTAGCGGGTAAGGTACTGGACTCTGGACCAGAAGGTCCACGGTTCAAATCCCACCTCTGCCAAGCTGCCACTGTTGGGTCCTTGAGCAAGACCCTTAACCCACAGTTGCTTAGATTGTAAGACTGTATCAATTGTAAGTGGCTCTGGATAAGGGCGTCTGCTAAATGCTCTAAATGTAATGTAAATGTAGAGTGTTGAAATTCGTGTTGAGCCTAAAACATAGCAAAATGTGGAAACTTAAAAGAATCTACAACTTTCCTTATGTACTGTATGTCTATAAAGCAAAAAATGTTCATTTAAGATACCTCAACCACTTGCTGAAGTCTTGTGCTGATCACTGTGCTCACACCTTAGACTGGAAGTATACTAAACCTGTACCACTTAGACACCATGATTTAGCAGCTTTGGGAATACCTCTTTGTTTCCTTTCCACGTGTTTTTATGGGTTTCCAGTTTGACAGTTCACTTTAAGTCAACTGTCACTCTGTTTGCTTTAGCAGCATTCCAGTGCAGTGGAACGTTGACTCTTAGAACTGTATTGACCTTTCTCAAATATCTCACATACCTGTCTATACTGGTCACAGCTCACTGCCATGTTCTCTCTTGACAATATAATGCATTGTTTCCATAGATTTTGTTTAATCTGATGTTTCAGCACTGCCATGGATTGCTATACCACGTTAAGTGTTTATCTTTTTAAACACTGAGAAATGTTTTGTCTTGCGTGTATCAAAATTCATTTTAAGTTTGATTAAACCTGTGCATGAGTTCTCAGGGAGTGCCAGTCTGCCATTCTTGTTCTCAGCTTCCTAGATGAAAAAAATATTGTTTGTGTACTAGGTGGTAGAGATTGCAAGCCTGACAGAGCACCTGCTCTCAGAATGTGAGCACAGAGCTGATTTTACCCAGTGTCCTTGCTGTATGGAGGCCATCATCAGAAATGACCTGACCAAGCATGCTCAAAGCAAAGCCTGCAATCGTGAGTACTTCCTGCATTATGACACTTTACACTAACTGGTAGGATCTGGTAATTCCAAATCCATGCATATTTAGGTGTTTCTCACACAATTAAATGAACCCCCCGTAGTTTTAGGTCTGAAAAATATTTGCATATGAACTGACAGCCTTATAAAAATAAAAATTTTGAAACAATGTAATAACAAACTGCTGTAACACTGCCTTGACTGGCATTATAAATAAATATTTTTACTACATTCTGGTGGACATCATTAGTTTTCTTCATGGTTTTTCCTCTATCTTGGATTCAGACAATGATGTTTTTAAGACATCTGTGTAGCTCAATAGCTAACATTAAAAGTTTGTTAGAAGTCATATCTTACATGTGTAATGTTTTATGTTATTAGTAATGCAGTAGGCTGCACGGTGGTGCAGTGGTCACCTCACAGCTCCAACTGGCCCAGCTGCTGCCTGTGTGGAGTTTGCATGTTCTCCCTGTAACTGAATGGTTTTCTCTGGTTACTGCTGTTTTCTCCTACATTCCGAAGATGTGTTAGGTCACATGGCATCTCTAGAGTTGGGTGGGTGGTTGGGCGGGTAAGTGAGTGAGTGTATGTGCCCTTTGTTGGACTGACCCCCTAGGTTTGATCCCACCTTGCGCTGCCAACTGGACCTCACCCTGAATTGAGTTAATCAGGTATTGAAAATTATTGAATGAATATGGAGTGTCTGATCTATAACTATAATGTATGAGGTACCCCATGCGTTCTAACCCACTATAGCAAATGACGAGCTGAAAGTGAAGTATGAGAAATCAAATTCTGCACTTTGCTCATTCATTTTGCTGAATGGCACCTATTCCTTCCACTTACTTCCTACCAGTGATGAGCTTCATTATTAATTATTAAAAAGCTAATTATTAATGGTGAGTGAAGAAGCTCACTGCGAGACACCAGACACCACTTTTTACTATTTTTATTTACACTCAGGTTCTTGCAGCAAGAAACATTTGCTTGAAAGTAACCTGAGCAGATAGCACAGACATCCCACCTCTTGTGGAAGTTCCAAGAGTCTCTTGCATTTTAAAAGGAGCTCCCTGACGCCTGCAAATTATAGACTCGGAAATCAATTCTTGAGTGAGAGAGAAAGACATACACATATAGTGAGAGAGTGACAAAGAGAGCATCCTGATTGGTCTCTCTTTGTGCATAGTAGACCTGTGATGTTTGTCTGTGGGCAGTTTTTTTTTTGTTTTTTTGTTTTTTTAACAGTCTACCTCTCCTCTCTTTCACTGTCCATCATCATGCAGGGCGTTTAAAACAAAGAAAATATAAAACATTTCAGCAGGCATAAAAGTCCCTTGCGTCACTACACTGAGCCATCATAACTAAACATTGGAAGAGTTTTGAAGATAGGGCTGTAGTTATCCGAATATGCACTGTATGCATCATTTCCAGGAGTGAAGTACATTCAGATTAGGGATTTGACTGCAATTATCAGTTTTGCTGATTATTATCAGTAAGGCTTGCTCTTTGAAATATAGTAGGAGGCTGCATTTGGCCCATGAGCCATCTTGTGAGTTAGGCTTGCAATATATATTGTGATATGAAAAGATCAAGATGACTTGAATATAGATTTATTAGGAAAGAATGAATTGTTCTAGAATGACTGGTAAAATTTTGTAAGGGAGTGCAGCTACACAGGAAAAAAACCTAAATAAAGGAAGACTTTTTTTAAATTGAATTTTAAGGCTACACAATTGGTTTCAATGCAAACCAGGACTCTAGTAACAACGAGCACTAGTGCTCTTGATTTTCTGGTTGATTTCCGAGGTTATTCCTCATCAAATTTAGGGAGTTTTTCCTTGTCACTGTCACCATTAGCTTGCTCAGTTGGAGCTGTGCACCTAGATAGTTGAACAGCTACTTTGAGGCAAAAGACAATACTTTTTTAAGGACTATTTAAAGAAATTTGACCGTAACGTTAAAAATAAAATGATTGAAATGCATTGTATCCATTTTGTCTAGGGTGTTAAATAGTGATTATGTAAATATATTTTTTATTTGTAAAATGTGACTTATTAACAGTAAATAGTATCGTTTGCCTTTCCTGTTTTTACTGTAGTTCTGTATTTGATGTTTTATTTTTTATTGTATTTTCTGTGTATTTCACATGTTAATATATTGACTCTTGCTTATTTTAATCAAATGATTTGGGTCGAAGTAAGAGGTCAGAGGCCGTGAACTTTCGGTGACAGAATCGGTAACTCAGTAGGACTGTCTCATTAACCTGCCCTCCACTGTCAGTTATAAAGTGTTTACATTAAAACACCCTATGTAGGTACTAGGCAGCAAGGGCAGTCACTAGGTGTTGAGACAGACCTGATTAATGCTTGGTAAAAGCAGTGATTTAACTCGGTCAAAATCTTGTGGGCCTAAATAAATAATCGAAATAATAATACTGATAGCAGGAGCAAATACATGGTTTGTAGAGCCCTGCAAACGTAAAAGCAGGTGAGAGCTGAGATTACTCTTCTGAAGTAATTATGGAGGAGGAAATTAGGTTATTTAATTCACTGGTTCACTCACCATGTATTCTTATAATACTGTTGTATCAGTCCAGGCTAGCAGTAAACTCTGTGTATCTCTTTTAAATTAGTCATTAGAGAACCATGCGAGTTTTCCATTAGTATCAAACAGCAGAAAAAGTTGTAGCATGGCGTGCTTGGTTTAATTTGCCTTGCTTAACATTGCATGTCTTGTGGTGTGACTATTGCTCATGCGCAAGTCACGATGCTGAAATGATATATCGTGCAGCCCTACACTGTTTTAAGCATAATGTATTTTTCTGTCCAATGGAAAATTCTGTTTTTATTATACTTTATATCAGCAGTATTGACAGTGTCATTCATTCATTTAAGTAAATATAATTAAATTCTCTGTCTTTGAATTATTGCTTTTTTTTTGTTTTGTTTTGTATTTTATTGTAATCAGCACTTCTTGTTGCAGAGGCCAATGCAAACTGTAACCACTGTCCTTTATGCCATGAGAATTTCCCTCCAGGAGAGGAGGTAAGATGCTTTGCAAGCTTTTCCACATCCATACACATGCATTACTGGCGGCTTTTGCAAATCCATGCACATGCATTATATTCTGCTTTTAAATGCTGTAAATCTTTCTGAATCTAATGCAGACCTTTTCATCCAGAGTAAGATGACATGAAATCAGAGGACCAGCTGGACTGGATTCAAATGTTTTTATTCCGAAATAAACTTTCACCCAGAAGAACATGGTCTCTGTCAAGTATCAGGCTTAGCCCACACAAATATAACAGAAGCAGGCTTATACAGTATTTATGAAATGTGTACAGAGCTAAATCTCACTGTACCACCCCAAAACATAGATAAGACCCAAAGCTAGAACAAAACAATGCAGAAGAACATAAACAAGCTAAACAAAACAACTCTTGTTCAAGGTTGAAAAAAAGCACACCACCCAATGCATTCTGAATGGATTTAAACAACATTTGAAATCACACTAACTGAATAAAATTTATCTTAATGATTAAAATTATTAAATCATGTACATGAAAAATTGGGGAAACTACCACACATCAATGCGCATGCATTATGTTCTGATTTTGCACATCAATACGTATTCATTACAACTTTAATAATAAGAATAGTAAGTAATACCTACATTGTCCATGTAGCCTTGCTCATCTGCTTCAATTTCAAAATAGTGATGCAAATTTTGATCAAATTTAACCAATAAAATTCAATTTTTACCAATAAAATTCAATTTTAACCAATAAAATTTTGATCAGTTTTCGTCCTCAGCATAGCACTGTCCTTAATGACTTGCTCGCTGCAGCTGATCGAGGTCCTGTGTCCATTTGGTTCTTCTTGATCTTGTGTCTGCTTTTGATACTGTTGATTACAATATTTCAGTTTCATGCCTCTCAAATATTGGACTTTCAGACACAGTATTAACCTGGTTTAAATCATATGTGTCTAACAGGCGCTTTTTTTACTCGCCTAGAGAATAGAGTCTGAAACTGTTACTGCGGAACGGGGTGTCCCACAGGGCTCCATTCCTGGTCCTATTTTATTTACAATTTACATGCTTCCCTTGGGCTCTGTTATATGTAAAATGGGCTTTCCTTTCACTGCTATGCTGATGACACTCACCTTCATCTTAGCTTTAAACCATCGTCATCATTTTCTTTTTCCGCTCTCACTGATTGTATCTCTCACCTGAATTCCTGACTTTGTGCCAACTTTCTTAAGCTCATTTCTCAGAAGACTGAGTCTTTGCTTGTTGGCACCAAATCTGTGCTTTCCTCCATTTCTACCTCCTCCTTAAATACAGTGGGGCAAAGTTCTCCGACTTAGAAATATGAGAGAGGTCTATAATTTTCATCATAGGTACACTTCAACTATGAGAGACAAAATGAGAAAAAAAATCCAGGAAATCACATTGTAGGATTTTTAAAGAATTTAATTGTAAATCATGGTGGAAAATAAATAAGTATTTGGGTCACCCACAAACAAGCAAGATTTCTGGCTCTCACAGACCTGTAACTTCTTCTTTAAGAAGCTCTTCTGTCCTCCACTCGTTCGTTACCTGTATTTTATGGCACCTGTTTGACCTCGTTATCTTGTATAAAAGACACCCTGTCCACAGCCTCAAACAGTCAGACTCCAACTCAACCATGGCCAAGACCCAAAGAGCTGTTTGAAGGACACCAGGAAGAGAAATTTTGAAGACCTGCACCAGGCTGAAGAGTGAATCTACAGTAGGCAAGCAGGTTGGTGTGAATAAATCAACTGTGGGAGCAATTGTAAGACATTTACAAGACCATTGATAATCTTCCTTGATCTGGGGCTCCACGCAAGATTCTCATCCCGTGTGAGATAAAAATGATCATGAGAACGATGAGACAAAACTTAATCCCAGAACTACACGGAGGTACCTGGATGAATGACCTGCAGAGAGCTGGGACCCAAAGAAACAAAAACTACCAATCAGTAACACACTAACTACGCCAAGAGGGACTCAGATCCTGCAGTTGCCAGGCATGTTCCCCTGCTTAAGCCAGTACATGTCCAGACCCATTTGAAGTTTGCCAGAGAGCATATGGATGATCCAGAAGAGGATTGGGAGAAAATATCATGTTGTCAGATGAAAGCAAATTAAGAACTTTTTGGTAAAAAAAACTCAACTGGAGGAAGAATAAATGCTGAGCTTGCATCCCAAGAACAACCAAACCTACTGGTGAAGCATTGGGGGGAGGAAACATCATGCTTGTGTTGTGGGGCTGTTTTTTGTTTTTCTGCAAATGTGACAGGGACGACTGATCCGTGTTAAGAGAAGAATAAACTGGCCCATGTATCATGAGATTTTATGCCAAAACTTCCTTCCATCAGTGAGAGCTTTGAAGATGGAACGTGACTGGGTCTTCCATGACAATGATCCCAAACGAAGGAGTGACTCCGTAAACAGCATTTCAAGGTCCTGAAGTGGCCTAGCCAGTCTCCAGACCTCAGCCCCATAGAAATTTTGTGGAGGGAGTTGAAAGTCTGTGTTGCCCAGCAACAGCCCCAAAACATCACTGCTCTAGAGGAGATCTGCATGGAGGAATGGGCCACAAAATACCAGCTACAGTGTGTGCAAACTTGGTGAAGACTTACAGGAAACGTTTGACCTCTGTCATTACCGACAAAGGTTATGTTACAAAGTATTGAGTTGAATACTTATTTTCCACCATGATGTACAATTAAATTCTTTAAAAGTCCTACAATGTGCCTTCCTGGATTTTTTTTTTCTCATTTTGTCTCTCATAGTTGAAGTGTACCTATGATGAAAATTACAGACCTTTCTCATCTTTCTAAGTAGGAGAACTTGCGCAGTGGCTGACTAAATACATTTTTGCCCCACTGTAAATAAAACTTCTTTTATTTATTTATTTTTTATTTTTTTTAAATAATAAATAACCGTTGACAATCCAAAGGCCTTAGGCTTTATAAAATAATATAGTTTTACTTATAGTAGCCTACTTGCAGTTACTGCAATTCGATGAGGTTAAAACTTGTCATTCACAATGCATAATTTAAAGAAACGGGCAAGTCATATTGAGGCAAGTCATTTTTAAGCCTTTTATCAAGGAACAAAAATAGACGCAATATCTATGTTAAAGCTGTTCTCCCACAGAAGCAAGAATAGTGAAATCAGAAGTGGTTGGTTGTGTCCTACTTTTAAAATTGGCTGGGGCTAAGCATCAACATGTGCTGGACTAACAACCATAACAAAATGACAGTATCATTGTTTCTTCCCTGTTGACTGTTAACTAGTGATCCAGTACCAGTCTGTTTTGCTGTACACATGCATTCATGAGTCGGATTGTGACAGAAGCCAAAACACATGGGTGTATACGCCATTACAGAGATCTCTGCAACCTACATACAGTGGTGCTTGAAACTTTGAGAACCCTTTGGAGTTTTCTATATTTCTGGGTAAAATGTGACCTAGAACATAGACATATTTTCACTCAAGGCCTAAAAGTAGATAAAGAGCCCAATTAAACAGATATGGGAAAAATTTACTTTGTCATTTGTTTATTGAGGAAAATATCCAGTATTACTTACCTGTGAGTGGCAAAAGTATGCAAACCATTGCTTTCCATATCTGGTGTACAACCATAACTGTTGATCTGTCCTGCAAATCGGCTTGGAGGAATTTTAGCCCATTTCTCCATATAGCACAGCTTCAACTCTGAAATGCATTTAGCATAAATTATTTACCTTTTTGTAATGTTGCCATTCTTTCGTACAACACTTAAAAAGCATTTTGGCACAGATGATACCAAGCGATGAAGTCAGAGATGTTGTCAGACCCACTTTATGGAGACGTTACCCAGTATTTTATCATGGATTGAGGAGCAGAACTACAGGACATGCCACACGCATTCACTACAGGAACGAAATTTCTCATAATGCCCCAGCATTTTTCCAAAAGCTTGAGTCGCCAACACTTTCAGTCACTAAAGATCCTGCTACTTCTAGGCAATACAGCAGATTTATGTGTTTGTGTTTTTTTTAAGTGTTACAGAAGTCCAGTGAATTCCTATTAAATGGATGTCTGCCGAATTTCACTCGCATAAAGCAAGCTACATGCTGGAACATTCAAGTAATCAGTCAATCACAATCGTACTTGTTACCAATTTTGGTTAGCTTGTTAACAGGTATCTCCCATCTATTAGTCTTTATCTGGGGCATTGTATCTGATGTCTCTGTTTACAGAAGTTGTGTAGGTAGCAAATAAGACAAAGGGACTTTGTATCTCTGTCAGACACCAGGTGTACTGAGGTTACACGCAGAAGCTACAATAGTGTATCATGACATATGAGCTGTTGTACAGAAATATCCATAAAAGTTGGATTGTACTGTTTTTTTTCACAAATTATCTTATCTCCTTGTTGAGTTTGGACAGATAATTCATTGATCCTGAATGCAATTTAGGTATCCAGTAGCAACACATTAAAGATTTAGCAATACACACAGTTACACACACAAAATTACAAATAGGAAATGGCCTGTCAGAAATGCTGTATTTTACATACAAAATACTGAAGTCTTGAACTACAATGTTCTGTACATGTGGATATTGTATAAACAGTTGATGAATATTTAAACAGTGCAAAAATTGTGCAATGACATTATATATAGTGAATTACATTTACATTTACAGCATTTAGCAGACACCCTTATCCAGAGCGACTTACAATTGATACAATCTTACAATCCAAGCAATTGTTGGTTAAGGGTCTTGCTCAAGGACCCAACATGGCAGCTTGGCAGAGGTGGGATTTGAACCCTGGACCTTCTGGTCCATAGTCCAGTACCTTACCCACTAGGCTACCACAGAATTAGGGTGCGTGATAATAATAGTACAGGGATGCGCTGTTTAACGACCATTTGGTTTAAAGACCAAGGTTTTCAAAATTGTAATCAATTATAAAAGGAAATAAAAATCTATCTTTTAACTCCAGACATTGCAGCTGTAAGTAGCTGGTCACCTCAACAGCCAATGAACATTGCAGATCCACGAGCAGAGGCGGGAGTTCGAGTTTAAGAGCATTAGTCCATCATTCGTGTGTGTGTAAAACTACCTTACTGGTCATGTGTTCACTTGCTTATTAGCTCACATTAGGACTAGAGACTGTTCTAACTTGGTTGATGTGTTTAGAGTGTTTATAATACATAAAAAATAAAAGTAAACAAAATTACACTCAATAAGCACTCTGTTTAATAATACAGCCTGTTATTTAGAGAAACTCCGCATGAATAGGACAGTTGTTTGCAAAAGTATTTTCTTTTGGCCATTCAGTTAATTCATGTGGACAGTTTCACTAGAGCAGAGTTTAGGGTGTGTAATCGTCATGTTGTGGCCAGGTGAAATCCTCCGATGCAGCTCAGCTGGCAGACGTTTGGAGAGTGGCGTTATAAGAGATCGTTGGCTCACTCGTATGAAAACCGCAGGGCTAGAATATTGTAGGCTTATTCATATAGCCTACATGTAATTTGCTGTCAAGCCTCTTTTTTATAGGACCCAAAACACCACTATGGACTCTTCAAAATAAAAGGTGTCGACTTTGTACAATAAAACAACAATTTCTGCATCAGAATTTTTTTTTTTTTTTTGCTTTTTCTGAGACATTTAGGAGGCTTTTTGCCGTGTTCCTCAGTCCAAAGGCTTCATTATACGGTCATTTGTTATTCGTGGGTGTGTTTGCTAATTATAAAGGCACATGCATGAGCACCCAATTTGCAAACAGTAATATTCATTAACATACACATGGTTTACTAATAAGTCTGCCATTTACGCAGTATTCGTGAATCTGGTGGAGAATTTTCGGGAAGGTCCATTTTATACATAATTTACTCACAGTTTGCTCATCTATTTACGAAGGTTTCATGCCTGAGGCCCATTGAGTCTATGTTTCATCTGGTTGGTCTTCTGTGTTGTTCGTAATATTGTCTATCAGTGCATTTTTAGCTTCGATCAACCAAAAGTATCAGGTCCATCATACCATCCGCTTAAATGTCATGGCTTTCCCTTAGACAAAGGTCGTAACAGTATATTTACGAAAATATTGTATGTACACAATACAGTATTGTAGTACAGTGACAATTATTGTGAATTTCTATACATTAAAAAGGCTTACCGTGTGTATTACAGTTTTGTTTTCATGCTGTATGTCTGACACATTCACGTATAGTTTGCATGCAGTTTTCTTCTGAAAATACCCTTTATATTTACTTTACAGTAGCCTAAAAAGACTATGTGACTGTAGTAATGTCTGGTCAATTTCCATTTCGGTCAAAGTCTTGTTTTATAGAATCTAAATGAAAACATGCGTGTTTGGGGGCTCAGTGGTCTAATTCACTAGTCCACCAACCGTGGTGTCCCGGGTTCAAATCCCAGAGGTGCCTTCCAGCCAGGTATTATGATTATGATACCTTAAATAATCTTTTGTCCTGTAAATTATTTGTTCCCTTACCATTTGAAAATCTACCTAATGCAAAACTTTGATTAAATATTGGATCTCAAACATTTCCTCTTTCCAAACATGAATGTTTAAGGAAATCAGAGATCCCAGATTCTGCTAGAATTTGCTTTGTTAAAGGAAGTATTTTTAAATGAGGTTTGTTCGTCACTGGAATCATATAGTGGCGTGCAGAAACTGAATAAATAAAATGCATGGTGTCCTTTGACAGACTGATTTATCCTGAATGTTCTAATTCAGACGAGCTGACTTCCATGGTGCTGCCATTTACATTTTATTGGTGTTTATTTATTCATCCCACCCAATCCAGATTTGTTAAGCCATTAAGTTTAAGCACAGGCAGATTTGCTCATTATATTACATGCTAGGCTTACACTATTTACTGTAGAGGCAACATCCTGTTAAATGATTAGAAACATGTCTAACTGTATTTTCAAATTGATTCTATGTTCTGGTTAAATGTGTCATAATTCCACCATGATACACATTTTCTAATATATTATATACTTTTAGTATAAGCTCCAGTAGTCATTTGTGGCTCATATATTCACACACATTCTTCTGGCAGCAAGGTAACATTGAGTTGTCTGTTTAGGGCTGGAAGTTTCACCTCACGGACAACAGTGTGGGCTGTAAGCAGAACACACGCAGGACGGCAGCATTACAGCGAGCTCCGCTACACACACAAGGTGAGCCATTCATCCCTTCCTCAGCCCGAATCTCCACCTAGTCCTCCAACTTCCTGACACCACCACACCACACACACACGCACACACACTCACACCAAATAAACCTGCCTGAGGAGGAACTGTGGAGATAATTCTACCGTGACTTGGCAAAACTTGCATTTATGCTTGATATTTTTCTAATTCAAAGCTATAATAACAAAGCAATGTCTGCACTACTGAGCAAAAAATAAAACGTAGCCAATTTACAAATTTAAGCATCAAACATGGGACCCAGGCTTCTCTACCTACATTTTGGTCCTGACTGAAAAAGGTCATTAAAGGGACTAATTGTGTAAAATGATGGACAGCATACTAAATAGTGTTGATTGTTCATGTTTACAACAACTCAGTCAAAAACCTCTAATTTTTACCCATAATATTATGGGTAATAATAGCCATAATTGGGTGGAAATGTGGGAAATGATAGCTTTGGATTATGAAATAGAAAGTTACACCATTTTTAATATTGATCCGCTGTGTGGTTTTTTTTGTTTTTGTTTTTTAACGGATGCTGCACTGTAACTCAAGTGCAATGTATGTATGATACGGCAACTTTCCATGAAAGAAAAACCTACAAAAACTGTTTACTCAAAACTCTACTGTGGTAGATGCAATCAAACCTACATGACTGCTGCTAAATTCCTCCGTCTGAAAAGCAGTTCCATCTTTGGAAAGAACAATTTTACATAGTTTGAGTTTTGATTCCACATTCAGTTTAGTGACTGAATAAAGTCTTTTAAGAAAATTAAGAATTATATGTGGTGTCTATTCTCAGTACAAGGAAACTCACAATACAATATGGTATTTGGTAAATGCACATACTGTACAGATGCAGTGGATAGAGACTGGGTCTGAAAAATAAAAGCAATGGAATATTCCTTTAATAAGCATGACCTTTTAACAGAATTCTCCCTTACTCTACCTGTACATGTACTTGACTTCTTTTGATCAGGAAAGACAATCGGTACATCACTGTCAAAAACTGCTCGAGCAGCAGGTTCCACAGGTCAAGACAGAGGAGGTGGCAGAGGCAGTAGTCGCATTCCTGCACTTGCACCACAGTCCAGAAAGACCAGTAAAGCAAGAATTGTCCAAAACTGAACCTAGGTCATTACTAACCACTTTGGCTGCAGTCATCTTATTTCGTATTGGTCATCTGATGTCTTAAGTCTTAGAAGAGCTCAGAAATTGATGTGGCTTCTATACATAACATGTACAGCTGCTGTCAGTAGTTAACAGTATTTTGTAAGCTAATTTGATTGCTGTAATTTGCTTGAATGTTTGTATGTGTGGTGAAGAGGTATAGTTTGTGATTTTTCAAAGAAGCACTTTGTCATCTATTTTTATCACAATAGACTGAAGGTGGAAAAACAGGTAAATGTGCTAATGCCCGGATTGTACTCAGCTGCCCCTATCATCAGTGTTTACAGTAACTTCACATTGTGCAATTAAGCAGACGTGGATTTCACTCATGCATCTCTAGGCTTCACTTTGCACTATACTTATTTATTTTCTGAAAGTATACATCTAGAGATAAACACACAAAATCCAACACACAGTGCTTGTTGTGTAATTTGAAATTGTAGGCAATTATAGATATTTTCTCCAAATTTGACAGATTTATTTTGCGATTTTTTTTTTCCATTGAATTGGCCACCATGCCTTGAATTAGACACAAAGCTGAAAACTTCAATCACATTTCTGAAAGTAAAATAGTTTTAAAGTACTGTATAACACGGATATATTTCACACTAATCACTGTAGCACCACATGAACAGGTTTTTACAGTGTTGTCATCAAACAAAAATAAATGAAGGTCCATTTTACTTATTACATACCAATGCCATGCATTTGGATTTGCTGTTATTTCTGGATATTGCACATACTGCTTTTCTAAAGGAAAAACCTCTACAGGGTCCTGTTGTGATGCTGGTACAGTTGTAGCTACTACAGTGCCTAACATAGGTTTTCACAAAGCTAGAGAGTATTCTTTTAAAAGATAGAATATTAGTGTATCAGCGACCAAGTTAAAGCCCAGACCTCACTCTGATTGAGAATCAAAGGTCTCCAACAATTCTGCCAGAGCTCAAGAAATTTCAAAAGGAAGACCAGAATCCAGAAGTGCAAAGCTGTTTTAAACTTGCACGAAAACCCTGGCAGTTTTAATCGCAGCAAAAAGTGGTATGAACATATTGATCTTGGCGGAGGTAGGGACAAGACTCTTGCTATGAACAGATGTTATGCAAGGCACTGTTACATCATCAGCGGTTTATTCAGCATTAATGCCAGAATTGTGATTTGCATAAAAAGGAAATTGCTGCTATCAACTTTTCCTTAAATCAGGAAATGTATGTGCGTGTTTAAATGTATGTGTATGGTTCAAAACTTGATATAATAAATATTAATTATACTTAGATTTCAATATTTAATCATATATAGATGCCTATATTGTTATGATTGTTTAAAGTTTGGGAATCAGTAAGGAATTTCTTGTTTTTAAAATAATTGTTAATTTTGTTATTATTATTAATTTTGCATAAGGCTACCATTAAATGTATATAAAGGATAGGAATAAAACAGTACTTGTGTCTAAAAAGATTGGAAAACAGCTGCAAATCTGTAAATGTATCAAACAAAGA